>VDFB02000008.1:12170454-12532388 GCA_007258455.2 Sequoia sempervirens
TCGAAGGGTAGGGCCATCTACCAATTTGGTAGATGTGTGGGGACCACAATTAGTCTATGGTTGGTGGAAACATGCTTGAGTGATGCTTCTCCTCATGTAGTTGGCAACCAAGATTTGGGAGAAGGACATTCTGGACCATTTGTATTTCTAGTTCTTGTAAGCTTGCTTAAGCAATGTATGTAATCATGAGTGGACATCTATATGGAATTTGTAATCTGAAACATTATCTTGAATATATTTATGTAAAGTTAATTCATACTTATATTATCAGAATGATTCTTTGATTATGCAATGGAAAAGTTTGGATAAAGTTATATTTCAAATAATGCATTTATTATTGAATAGAAAAGAAAAAAAATTATTGGTTTACATTAAACACATAGTCAATTACATGTGGGTAAAACTTAGTAGATTTACTAGGAAGAACAATGGGAGTGTTACAAAATACTTCACTAAGTGGGTGGAAGCCATTCCACTCTCCCTCATTATCGACACCTAGATCTCCAAATTCATTCTATATCATATCATCTATTGATATGGTATTCCTTCCACCATCATTACCGATAATGGAAATCCATTCAAAAACCAACATGTGTGACAATTGTATGAACAATTTCATATCCTGCACTGTTGGTCCACACCCTATTACCCCCAAGGTAATGGCCAAGCTAAGGCAATAAACAAAATCTTAACCAAGGTCGTAAATAAAGTTGTCAATGAAACTAGTTGTGATTGGCACCTCCATTTGAATCCCACCCTTTAGGCTTATCACACCTCCATCTGCACTCGAATTGATGCAACTCCATATTCCCTTATTTATGGTGTCAAGGCCATCTTCTCGATCGAAGTTGAACTCCCATAACTTCATATTTCCTTGAAGAATTTAATCACTGATGAGGAGTATCGTGTTGCATGCTTAATCCAATTGGAGCTTCTTGATGAATGACACTTCAATTCATACAATCACCTTCAAGCTTATCAGCATTGACTAAAGAGAAGCTATAACAAGAAATTCAATCCTTGCTAGCTTCAGATTGGTGATCTTGCGCTTAAGGAAAATCAACGCACCCAACATGATCAAGAAAGGTAAATTTGAGGAAAATTAGTTGGGTCCATATGTCATCACCACAAAAATGGTTTAGGGGCCTATCAACTAGCTACACCCAAAGGGGAACCCTTAGATGATCCTATCAACATCATACATCAAAATAAATTTTATACCTGCATCAATTAGGCTACCCCACCTTTTTAAAAATACAAAAAAAAAATTAAAATGTCAAAAATTAAAACAAAAAAAAATTGTCAATAGTGAAGAGAAATAAATTGTCCTATGGTGAAAACAACCCTTGGTGGCACCTTGGATAAGTACGTTTGGTGAAAATTTGGAATCAGGTGCCATTGGTAGAGTGCTTAATCATTATCTACATTGCATCCGACTTTCCTACATGTTTATGCATCACCCTATCCATCCCATGAATCCTATCTGCACTACCCATATTGCATTCATCATACATCCCCATCCTATTACCAACTACACGGTATATATTGATTGAGCATTAGAATGATTGGACCTATTATCCCAATTCATGAGCTTCATCCATTTATTTTGGAATGTACCTACAAAATCCTAATTGGTCCTTATGATCCACTATCCTAATATTAATTGAGATTTTTGTTAGTCGTTGTCACTTATATATAGTGTACATACAGTTGGTCTTGTGTCTCCATCTAGGTTTCATCATTATACACACTTATCATTAAGTCCCATATTTGTGTCTATTGTGTCACAAAGAGTCCCTATCTAGTTGGTTCCTATAAAAAAATTCACTATCCCCTTGAGGTTGTTGGAAGAATGAAGAAGGTGACCTCCGGGTTTGTTGTCATTGATGCCAACATTGTTTGCTAACTAGCTAAGTAAACGGTGTGTCTATACTGATCCAATATTTTGATCCGGAAATCCTCTCAGTAAAAGGAAATTCTATGATTTTTTTATATGTTTCTCATAAGTGTCATTTATAGCTATAAACAAGCTTTCAATGATTTTGGTTGATCCGGTTGAGTTATCCAAGTGACAAAAGTTTGACATTCTTTTGGCCGACAAGGTTATGAACTGTTTATCCTATAAATGTTTAAAGTGTTCTTTATTAGGTATGAGTTGACCTAATTAGTGTTCATTATGATTTGTTAAATGTGACAAAAGGACTTTTGATTTTAAGCTGACAAATCTTTTTGAATTATGCATTCAATTAGGCCGACCTAATTGATGTATAAAGATGAAGATATATATATGTGTGTATGATGAATATGTGTGAAATATAGGTATAGATGAAGGAAGGGTGTGGTATACAGTAATGCGATAAGTGTTGTAGTGCAAGGATTTTTATAGTTGTTGTATGCTTAAGACCGGAGCAAAATTTTTGGTATTCCAGAGCTTGACCAAAACTGATCTTTGCACTCTGAAGGTGTACTTAGTTCATCATTTGGTAGTGAGCCATACCTTTTTGTATCTTGGAAATAAGCCATTTTTTTATTTAGGTTGTGAGCCCTGTAATATCTTGTAACTGGTTATAATATATTGTGAGCTAATCCTCATCATGGTTTTTCCCTTTCTAGGTTTTCTACGTAAAATTCCTGGTGTCAATGTGTTATGATCTCTTTTATGTTTTGGTTTACTCTTACAGCTAGATGTGGATTGATAATTGGATGGTTAGTAATTAATTATGTTAGCAGAATACTGATTCACCCCCCCTCTCAGTATTTGGTGTATTCAACAATTGGTATCAGAGCTTGGTTCCTCTAAACAATTCTTACAGCTTGAGGAAGGTCCCAAAATTTGAATACATGGCTAAAAAAAGTTATCTTGTTCCTTCAAAAGAAAACTCTACATCTGAGAAAATCAATGATTCCCTTGAAGAATTCGATAAATGTGAAGATGAGAATGAAACTCTGAAAGGAAACTTAAAGGAAGCAAATGAATGCATCAGAAAGTTAAGAGAGCAAATCAAAAAATTTAAGGAAAGGCATAGAGAAGTTAGTGACCAGTTGAAAAAGGCTAATGAAGACATTGTCGGACTAAAGGTGCAAGTAGAAGAAAAGAAACGAATTGAGGTATGAAAAAAAAATGAGATTCAGAACAAAATCGATGAATGTACAAAGCTTGAACAAGAAGTAGTAACCCTAAGATCAGATCTAGAAAATTTGAAAGTTCATGAAGAAAAATTAAAAACAAGCTCTACAAAGCTTGATGAGTTGATTGCATCTCAGAAACCTCCTAAGGATAAAAGTGGTCTAGGGCTTGAAAAAGGACAAAGCTCAAAGGAAAAATTGATTTCCAACAAAGTGGACAATCAAAAGAAGTTTCAAGGAAATATTCTTCAAATCAAGAACCAAAGGAGCAATACCAGAAGGATTCCTATTCGACAACCTAATGCTCAAAGGTACCCATATTTTAATGGTTTTTGTTTCTCATGCAATAAATTTGGTCATAAAGCAATAGAATGTAGAAGTAGGATGAACCAGAATAGAAAAAGTTAGAATGTTGGATTATTTACTGGACAATGCTTTGCTTACAATAAATTTTGACATAGAGCTACTGAGTGCAGAAGCCAGATAATGTTGAGAATATTTAATGCTATTAGAAGGATTTAGTCTTTTCAAGGCTATTTTTACACGTGTAATATCTTCAAACATAAGGCTAATCAGTGTAGGTCAAGGATGAATGAAAATCAGTTTGATCAAAGATATGTTGTGTGCTACACTTGCAACAAACCAGGACATATCTCAAAATTTTGTAGGAGCAAAATTGGGAACAAACCTAATCTGAAACAAAAGAACAATTTTGTGAACAAAGTGGATCTTACAAAAGTTAGAAAAGAAATGGCTAATATTTGGAGGAAAAAGGAAGAACCTGAGAAAAAGGATGAGTTAAATACATTTGTATTTGCATTCGGTGTAGATACCACTTCCAAAAACTAAACCCAGTAATGGTTTCAGGGGGAGCAACTATAGAGAAGTCTAAAAAGCCCCCAATATATGTGGTTTCAAGAGGTGACACAAGGATATGTGATGTCGGTCATCATTCTAAAGGCATTGGAGAAATATTCGGTAGAAAATAGGTAGATCTAAAAAATTGAGGAACCTTTTTTGGCTTACAATATGTTTCATAAAGTGTTTATCAGCTTTAAAAGCTGAAGGGAAATAAATGTGAATTAGGGAAAAATTCATAAGTAATAATGCAAGAAACTAAGTTAAGGCAAACCACATTTGTGCAATTGGGAAGAAGCAGTGCAAGCTGAAGTGAGGTGAAGGTGATTTAGAGCATCGTACATCAAAACCCTAGTTCTCAACAAACAGAAAAGGTATTCTCTGTTATCTAAATTCTGTGGGTTCTAAGTTGAAGGAATTTTATGTTAAGCATATTCAAGTTGTGTGAGGAAGATGGCCACTCCTACTGTTGTGGAAATCTCTAAGAGACTCCAACCTAGACTTAGAAGGTATTCATGGGAAGTGTATGAAAATGATCCCATGGGTGTGTTCTCGCATATTCTGAGCCATGTGCTACCCACTAAAGATACAAGAACATACATTCATGGGAAGCTAGAAGAATTCAATCACCAGGAGCTTAAGGATTTGTGGGATAGTGAGTTGATGAGAGATGATCTACTTCTTAAGCTAGAATATGAAAACCTAGTTTGGATGAAGTTAAACTTTTGGAACTTGTTTCTAGTGAAAGTGAGGTGAAGTTTGTTAGAATTTCCCTCAGTAGGGTTCATAGAAAATTTGTGTGGGAAAATGAACCAGGGGTTATCAACAAGGAATCAATTCGAGCTGTGACTAGTCTTTGTGACACTGGATCCATTCCAGTTCTAAAGGCAGTGAAAAATGATGCAGTCACAAGGCTGATTGGTGCAACATTTGATGGAAGAGCTCTAACTACAAAGTATATTGCAAACCTTGTCGTCAAGTATGCTTCCATCATGATTGGGCAGAAAATCTATTTCACTAACTGAGTAAATTTAGTATCTACTACAACAATTCACACTGCATATGAAATAGTGGAGAATGGAAAAGATTTTGATCTTTGTGAGTTGTGAGTTGTTTAGGTTGCAACTTATGGAGAACCTGAGTATGACTAAGGCAAAGAAGCATGTCTTTAAATTTGGAACTTTAGTTGTTTTTTTTATTATTTTATTTCATGAGGGAGTTACTGGGAAGAAAAGGCATATATGGGATGGCAACAGGTCAGTTGCCCATCAAATTTTTGATCATTTGTGTAGTCTAGGATATTTTAGGGTATAGAACAATGCCCTAACTACTTTCATTGTAGTATTTCAGAATGAAATGCATGAAAGAGACTAGATTCCAAGGAGTTTGGTGAAGTATGAAAAAGAGATAACCTTTCTTGTATCTACAGATGAATGTATCATTCAGGCTGTAGAACCTAGAACTCAATGGATTGAACCACTGGGATATGAAATTGATAAACAAATGGAAAATACGTACATTTAGATTCTATTGGACAGTCAGGACCCCTCTCTGCCTAGGCATGGAACATATGAGGAGAAATAGACTAAAGTACATTTAGAGGCTACTGTATCTAAAATAAGAAAGAAGGTTGAAGCTTTCTTCCAAGGAAAAACTTTTTCTAAGGATGATATAGAACAATTGAAGGAGGCCCTTGATGAAAGAAAATCCAAATCTACTGAACAGCCCTTCAAACCTAGGAAATCAGGAAGACTATCCTCCGGTGTTGCACCAACACCTATCTCCAAAACTGCCACTTCCAATACCGCTAATATTGAGAAAGGGAAGAAGTACAAAGTTTCCCTACATCTGTTGATATTGTTTCCCCTCCTAGTCCTAGTACCAGGGCATCTAAGAAAAAGGACATACCTCCTGTTGCACCATCTGTTGCTTCAAGAAGAAGAAGAGTGAAACAAAAGGCTAATAGGAAAATAAGTTTGAGTGATGCTATTCAGGAAGAAATAGAACTTGGAATAGAAGAAGAGCATCAGCTAAAAAGAAGCAAAAAGAGTAGTACCTCCCATGAAGAAGCTAAAACCAGAGTTGACATCTCTACGAATGAGACAGAAGAGGAGGATACTTACAAGATTCATGTGCATAAGAAGAAGGCTCATCTGATCCTATGGAGGACATGCCTGGATCTCCTCTAATAAGTGATCAACCATCTTTAAATCTAGGAGCCTTAGTAAAAAATATGATTGACAATGATCTTATGCCAACTGCTAAGTTTTTTGATGAAGTTAATGACGAAGGGAAGGAAACCATCATAAATGCATTTATTCAGTATATAGTTATTTGTAATGTAAGTATGGAGACCATACAGTCCAAAGTTACTGAAAATGTGTGGAAAGAATTAGCACTTAGAAGGAAAGAGGATATAAATGTTGACAACAAAATAAGAAATGAAGCCTTAAAATTCATTAGTTCCACTTTTTTGGAAATAGAAGCTACAAATCTACTAAGAGAATGTTCTACATTGTTTAGAGTAAAGAGGGTTAATATGCTAATGACTAAGGAAGAAGACTATATGGAAAAAATAAGGCAAGAAACTCAAGATAAAATCAGAAAATTAGCAAGGAGTTATGGGACAAGAACAACTTCCTTATCCCACACAGCTCAGGCATAGGAACATGTTACTATTGCAGAAGTGATGGATAATCCAACTTTAGAAAATTTTGATGAGACACTTGGTGTTTCGAAGATCCCTGCCCCTCAAACTAGTACAAAAGAGACAACCAGCAAAATGTCTAATGATCAACATAAAGATCATTTCAGGCAAGAACATCAAGAATCTACCAGAAATAGGGATGAGAAAAACAAAGATGAAAGTGAAGGGAGTAAGGAAAAAAAGAATGATAATGACAAGGATGATGGGGGTAGAAGGGAGAAAGAAAATAGAGATAAATCCTCTGGAAAGTCATCTGGAGAAGAAGAAGAAGAAGAAGAAGAAGAAGAAGAAAAGACAAAAGAGGAAGACGAGAAAGCCATTCTAGCTAAGAAGAGAAAAAGAAAAATTCCCATAGGTTTTTTGTTGTCAAAGCCATCCAAAGAATCATCCAGAAGTACCCTTAAAGGTCTTCTCTCAAGGAAAATTGTATTTCAACCTGTGCTTCCACCCCAGCTAGTTAAGTTGTCATCACATCCAAGTTATGTGGACTTGACCAAGATTACACCAGATTACAGAATAAAACTAAGTGGAACTTTTCTTAACTCTATCACACAAGAAGCTACAGATTCATATCAAAAAGGAAATGAATTAATAAATCAATCTATCAAAGCTTTATAGGAGACAACCCTTGGTGTTACAATAGATAACTCTTTAGCTCCAATTTAAAATTTAAAGCGTATAGTTGATTCAGTCAAAGAGTACACATCTAACCTCAAGGTACAAGATGCAAAAGAAGAGTTAAGTCTAATAGAGAAAAGACTATTGTTTATGCAAGACAGGTGTCCAATTGGTTGTGATAGGGCTTTGCAAACTTTGAATGAAGTAAGAGAATGTGATGAGGAAGCCCAGTTGCTATTTGTCTACTATATGAAGTGGCCTAAAGCCACTCGACGTATCAAGGATTTAATGGACTCGATTGAGTTTCAACTTGCAGATGCCTCCAAAGATTATAAGGTTGCAAGTGATAGAAACTATGTTGGATGGGTTTCTATTGTAGATCTTCAAAGAAAAAATTTCATCCTGCAGAGGCAGAAAGAATGATCCAGAAGGATCTAGAAGACCAAAAAATTTACAATCTCAGAATCTGATGAAGTTGGCATCATCGCATAGAGACCATCGACACAATCCTGATGCAATTTGAATCGCATCAAAAGGATATCATACGTGAGAGTTATTCCCATTCAAATTTGGGTCAAACAGGTTTCGAGAGGCAAGTTGCAAAGGCAAAAAAATTGATCTTTTCAGAATTGGTTGAAAATGGCGTCAAAAGAAGGGCTCGTCGAGATGATTCTGACACCACTTGTTTCGCGTCAAATGGAGCCTGTACACAAAAAATATGCTTGGTCAAAGTTCTCAAGAAAAGGTTGACCAGAACAATACCCTTGATGACGTCAGCATGATGTCATCATGCTAACATGGCAGTCTGTACCGACCGTGCGGTGACATGGATGAATCAGGCTATGACATGTGGCATCTGACTAGGCATGTGAGTCAGCAATACAACAGTGAGTTGGAGCTACCATGGATGGACACATGATAGTTGTAGGTGAATCAAATTGTGCCACATGGTACATTTTCAGCACCTGAATCCATCTCCTCTGGTGGGTCAGTTTTAAAAATTTTCCAAAATAAAGGTAGGGGATTCGATCCCCTAACCTCCACGTTGCAAGATAAAGTCTTCACCATTCCGCTGCGCTTAATGTGCTTGAGTTATAACGACGGCCAATTGGTTTTAATGTTTTCAAATTGAAAATCGGTGGCTTAAAATAGAGGAGGTAGGGGTCGAACCACTGACCGCCCCGCCCCAAAGTTATCCTCCACCATTGAGCCACGAACAACTTTTAGTATTTTGCGGGGCTCAGTTCGATAAAACCAATAACTAAAATCCGAATCTTCTAAAAATCAAAGATTTAACCCCTCTAATTAAAAAACAAGTTAATCTCCTAAACTACCAAATCAAAGGTGATTTGTAAAAGCCCTAGAATGTAATTTTAAAGGGCTTAAAAAATAATAATTGATATTTAAAGATTATAGCTGGTATGATTTTTCCACAGTCCATGAAGTTATAATGTAAAGCTTTTGGATTCAACTGTGTAAATTTTTGATACCAAAATTTACACAATTGAATCCAAAAGCTTTACATTATAATTTAAAGATTATTTAAAACTATTAAGGTATTTTAAGGATTTTTATGTTGTAGAGGGGGAGATTTTTGAAGATTATCTCTGTAAATAGGGATATTGTTTAATATTTTTACTTGTAAAAGGAGATATGCCATATTTTTGTAAATCATATGGTTAGTAACCATATTGGGCATATTTCATGTATAAAAAGGGGGGAATTTAAGACTTTTGAAGGAAGGAATTTTCTTTTGGGAAAGGATTTCATGGTGGAGAAATTATGCATATTGGGAAGGAGTTTTTGAAGGTGTTGGCAGGAGACTATGAGATACTTTTTAATGCAATTTTGAGGCTTGAATGATGTAATAAGGCAAATAAGCGTGGCATCATTAATAAGGTGGTTCCTCATTGAGAAGCAGACCCAAAGACGTAGCCCGAACATATGGGTGAACTCCGTTATCAAGTTCCTTGTTGTCTCTTTATTCTCTCTCTTCTGTCTATTCTCTCTCATTCTTTCCAGTTTTAATTCCTACTTTGAATGTTAATTACATCATTTAATTAATTAGTTTAAGTCATTAGGATAAGCAAAGGATTAAGTGAACTCAATTTCTGTAATTTCAAAGGTTAAAATACATAACCACGCAATTTTGTTGGCGATCAGGGATAAATCTGTAATTAGGAGTAAAGTGCAAATTATTTGTACCCCTTTAATTATAGATCAAAGAAGATGATATGAGATGTTATGCTCAGCTTGGAGACCTATTTATGTCCAGACATGTCTCTATATCAAATGTGTTGATGGAAGCAAAAAAACTAGAGAAGATGAACGTTGTTCCTTCCACTTCGTAAGAAGGAGAAGAATACCTAGCGGAATTAGAATCTTTACAAAAAACTATTTCGAGGGAAAAATGAGTCTGGGATGATGGAAAGCTAACTTGGGAAGAGATTCTCAAGGAGTTACAGGGTGCCCCCAGTTCCTAATTTGAATTTTTTTAATCTTTCCCTGGTCCTTTGTCCTTGATGTCAAAGGGAGAGAAGAGGAGAAGAGTAGAAGAGCAGAAGAGTTTGTATAAATAATGTTATGTTTTGTGTTTGGTATTCCTGTACATATGATAGGAGGAGTTGAGTACATTGTTTGGCACGTGTTTCCATCAATGACAAAGTTGGAGATTGTATGAAGAATGAAGAAGGTTACCTTCGGGTTTGTTGTCATTGATGCCAACACTATTTGGTAACTGGCTAAGTAAATTGTGTGTCTATACTAATCCGGTATTTTGATTTAGAAATCCTCTCAATAAAAGGAGATTTTATGAGTTTTTGATATGTTTCTCACGAGTGTTAGTTAAGCTATAAACAAGCTTTTAGTGATTTCGGTTGATCTGGTTGAGTTATCCAAGTGACAAAAGTTTGGCATTCTTTTGGTCGACGGGGTTATGAACTTTTTATCCTATAAATGTTTAAAGTGTTCTTTATTAGGTATGGGCTGACCTAATTAGTGTTCATTATGATTTGTTGAACGCGCCAAAAGGACTTTTTATTTTAAGCCAACAAATCTTTTTGAATTATGCATTCAAATAGGCCGACATAATTGATGTATAAAGATGAAGATATATATGTGTGTATGATGAAGATGTGTGAAATATAGATATAGATGAAGGAAGGGTGTGGTATACAGTAATGCAAAAATTGTTGTAGTGCAAGGTTTTTGATATTTGTTGTATGCTTAAGACCAGAGCAAAAAAAAATTCCATTCCAGAGCTTAACCAGAATTGATCTCTGCACATTGAAGGTGTACTTACCAGTTCATCATTTTGTTGTGATTCATACCTTTTTGTATCTTGTAAATAATCCATTTTTGTATTCAGTTTGTGAGCCTTTCAATGACAATGAGTCCTAGCAATGAGCCCTGTAATATCTTGTAACCAGTTATAATATATTGTGAGCTAATCCTCACTATGGTTTTTTCCTTTATGGGTTTTCCACGTAAAAATCCTGGTGTCAATGTGTTATGATATCTTTTATGTTTTGGTTTACTCTTGCAACTAGATGTGGATTGCTAATTGGATGGTTAGTAATTAATTATGTTAGAAGAATATTGATTCACCCCCCTCTTAGTATTCAGTGTATTCAATAGAGGTTTCAATCTATCTTGGATAATTGTTGTCATGTTGATCCTAGAATCTACCCCATCCATCTTTGGTCTTCGTAGGATATATCATTCCTCACATCGTACCATATCAGCTCATCCACCCATCATCCTCATGGTAAAGGATATTTGAGACTTATTATGATTTCTTGGTGCTTTTGCATTTTTTTCATCTTTTGAGCTTCATACTATACCTACTTGAGGTTGCCACGATCCATCATATCATGGTGAACTTTGATTGGTAGAAATAGAGGGCATATCTTGGTTTTTGTGATAATTTATTCCTGGTTGTCCCATGTTATATCCACCAAGGTCCTTTGTTGTAAAGACCTAATTAATTCTAACCAAAACATCGCTATTTTTTTTTTTTCAAGAATGTTCAATTATTCATTCACAAGTATACTCGGGAACTTCTATCCATACGGGATAGGTATATCATCTGTTCATACAGAACATGAATTCACTTTCATCTATTCATATGGAATAGGAATACATCTATTCATGTAATCAGAATAGGCATCCACCTAAACGAGGCAGGCATCTATCATCTGATAGGTATGTGCTATGGCCAGAGTCTTGGACTCATCGGGATCATCCGGATCCTGAGTCGCTTCCTTGATGACCACACTTTCTACTAAAAGTGCACCGAGGTCGTCGTCCTCAGGGGTATGTAAATTGTAATTCTAAACTTGAAACCCGCCTCAGAATTTGGCCTAAGGGCCTTGGGGAATCAAGCAATCCATGCGGAATTCTTCCGAGTATAGTTGCATGTATTTTAGTTGATTATCTCTTATAACTAGTTATGGGATCTCTCCAACCCTAAACCCCATTCCCGAACGCCTGAGTACTGGGAGCATCCTTCGCTCCCCAAACTGCCTACATACCCTGCTTCAAAACGGGATCAAGGCGTAAAATATGTAGTTTTGTTTTCTAGGCTATGTTTATGTGAACTGTTATAAAGTGGGTACGCAACCCTTTCTAGGGTTTTTATTTCCCCTAGACAGTTCCTCTGCGGTTGCTACCCACGATGGGAAGCATGGATAATAAACGATCGCCTTGACCATTTATTGTTTATCTAATAACATTCATCTAACCCTACTCCCTAATGATGTTCGTCTCCCTTGACCCGTTTAAATGATTTCCTAATAATTTATCCACATGATTATATCTTTGAGTTAGAATTACATTTGCACCATTGAAAATTCCTAAGTTACAATTTTCTAGGTTGTCACTAGCGGATTTGCTTCATTTTTGTTTTATCTTTTTAGATTACCGATCCAAAGGGGATTTCCCTTCCTTTGGATTTTAATCAACTCATGCTCCTTATTTCTCCCCAGCGATTTATAGGGATGATGCCACAGATGCCGTTATTGCAGCTGTGTTAGGCTGTAGATGCAGTAGCTCAAGCGTGACGGCATTACCCGTAAACATGAGCCAAAGGCACCGTTAATACCGAACGCTACTAGTTTTGTTTTTCCTTTCTTTGATTAGGTTTTCCAACATAATTTATCTTTCGTAAGAAAGAAGCCCATAAGAATCTAAGATTTATAAGGACTATTATTATAACAATATTTAAAGCATAACATTCGCTCAAGATATTTCAGTAAATCGACAAGCATTGATCAAATACATCTTTAGAATAATTTATTGCTAATAAAGAAATGTTCCATCTTAACCATTGGATAAATAAGCTAACTAGACAATAACCATTTATAGAAAGTATTTTCATGCAACACAATAAATGAGTTTCTAAGTTTAGCTACATGCAATGTTCCTCTTTTTCCTTGGTGGCTCCTCTCTTCTTATCTTTCAACTGTTTTATGTGTGAATGCAAGAGCTTCAATATCTATTTCCAAAACATAGGAAGAGGTCTCTCTTTGAGAGAGATCTTATATACATACATTCTAATGCTTTTGGAAATACAAGGAAAGGGCTTATATATTGCTTTTGGGGAAAACTTATCAAGATTTAGTGGCTAGTGTATCTAAATTTTGGAACCATGAACATCCATTTTGTTAAGATTATAACATAAATTTTTCTCTTAACAACCTTTCATTAAGACAACTTTTGAGAAAGCCTCATAATCTAGGTTGAATTGGAAATTTGTATAAAATCCTTTTAAATTATCCTAAGTTTCAGAATGTATTAATTTTAAGGGACTTATGCACAAATAGGATTCTTGAATGCATATTGCATGTCTAAGTAATCATTGTTTTAATCAGGACTACTGGTAGCAAATTCGTATCATTACCATGTATATATTTGATTTGTGTTACATTACTCTCCTTTCAAGACTTAGGAGTACTTATTACAACTATCTACAATCCAATTGAGCTTATGAAATTAAAAGCTATAAAGAATGGAAGTATTTTATTTATTCACTAGGAAAGGTGATTTAATATAAATTTAATGAAATATCCCACAAAATATATAATGATCTAGATGTTAACCAAATCAATAATACGTTTTAAAGGGAATTTATGGATCTTTCAATGTTCACTGGATTTCTTTTTTTTTATCAACAAAAAATAATTAGAGTAGAACTATATTGGAATTTAAAACATATATGAATTCAATGGAATTTTTTTTTTATACAATTAAATCATTAAATATTTAGCTACTCCACAGTCTCTATAAAATATTAATTATCATTAATAAGATATTGATATTACAGATTTATACTTTCTAATCTCTAAGAATCATCCTTCCAATGTTGTGAAATAGTATGAATATAAGTTACTTTATAATATTTCAATATGTTGAATTCTCAGTTATAACACTTATTAGATCTATCTCATGATTCTATACTTGAATTTCATTTCTGCGAAATCATTACTGCTGTACAAATAAAAGAATACTCACAATAATTAAAATTTTGACCTGATCTGTAAAATTAACGATTAATATCTACATAAGATCATTAAAAGAGGGCTTGCGTCTACACTGAACATGTACACATTCCCTGCTAATTGAAGCGCCTGTTTTTGAATAAAAGATAGCTAATCCAGAGAGGGTAGAGTGTGTGAGGTTATATAGACTGCACCATGACTATTGAAGGCGCTGAGTTTTCCTGAGGTTGATGATTCCAAGTACCCACTAGTTGTGTATAATTCTGAAATGGAATAAAGAATTCCAGCACTAAAATATGGTTGCAAAGATTGATGGTTTTAAGACTAATTTTTGGATAATCATAAGCTTTCACAGTATACATAAATACATATATATACAAATTTCAAAATAATCCCAAGGTTCCACATACTAGATATGATTCCAAGTATCTACAGTTTCATTCTAAATTGAAATTCTATGGGGACTATTGCAGATCGCTTTTATTCTATAGACTCTATATTCAACCCCCATTTTTATGATATGCTCAAACTGAAATGAAGATAAAGAGGACAATATGAAAGCCTACCTGTGGCGCTAGTTCCAGGAGGAGATCCAGGGTGGATGATATGCTCAGGACGACACTCCTCTTTCCTTCAACTGAACGCCCCTCTGGAGTTTCTCACAAAACGTAGAATTTTCGAGTGTCCTCCAACATAAGCCTCGTCCACTCATTTTATAGCTATAATGCATTAAATTTTTTTGCAAACTGTAGAATGCGGGTAGCTCTGAAATTTATTTGGGGCGGTTGGAGTATAACCCATGTGAATAACATGGATGGACTGAGGTGATTGAATTCGGCGTTGGACGGCTAGGCTTGGCGTGCTAGCACATGTTAAATTCTTCTTCATGCGTAGTAGCTCAGAGTAGGTGGATTTTTTTTTACTTTAGAAACTTTTGAGCTTTAAGTTTGATAGGTTTTCAATTTAATTACAAGTGTCTCATGATCTGATTGAAAATGACTTGGGAGGCATGGGTGAAAGTGTCTAATTCACGAATATCACTACCATTACTTGCTCAATTGATTATCGAGTTAGTTGTTATTTGATTTAATTTTTAAATTGATGATATTAGTTTACTGAAACTTAAATTTTGATATGCATGAATAGGTTAGAACTTTCAAATAGTAACAATAATTTAGAATAAAAAAAAGAGGTCGTGACATTTGTGGTCTTGTGTTGCACTAGAGCAACCTCTTGTGTTTGTGGTTTTCCAACATTGGCCCCACCAAAGCCCTTTGCAACTTTACAAGATGATGGATAAATCTTCTTATTTGTTGAGTCAGTCCTATGCATGAGATATGAAGTCACCTTGGTTCCTCATACCCTAGTGCATAGTATCCCATGTTATATCAAATTAAGTGCTCACTACATGGCAGCATAATGCATAACAATTAAATTGCTCAATTTTGTTCATTATCCTATCATCTCCCATCTACCATCCTACCATCTATCATTTACCCCATCATTTCCATTTCCATTCCTATCATTCCTTTCTCAATCATTGGGTTTTGATTGTGTAAGTGAAGCCCCCCACTCATTTTCCCATTAGGTTGATTCAGTTTTGATGGGTACACTACAATTCCACATATCATTCATTCATCATTCACATTTCATTATCATTGCATTATCCTTTCATTGTCATTAAGTTGTTTAGGATAATATAGATTTGTTATTCTAAGAATCCTTTCCATCATTTCATTATCATTAAGTTGCTTAAGATAATATAGATTTGTTATTTTAAGCATCTTTTCCTCATTTCATTATCCTTTCATTATCATTAAAGTTGTTTAGAGTAATATATATTTGTTACTCTAAGAATATTTTCACCACTCCATTACCATTTCATTTGCATAAAGTTGTTTGAATTCTTTGATTTTAAACACCTTATCTTTAGTTCGTTATCTATTAGATTACATCAGTTCATTAGATCCATTTACCATTTGTTTCATTAGTTTTCATTATGTTCATTTCCATTGCATTACATATACATTCATTTCAATTTCATTATGCATCCATCACTTGTCAATAATAAACATCATAAATATCTACCATCACATAATCAAAATCATCACACATAAGCATGCAAATCCATCTTGCATCACACACGTTAGTCAATATCACATATGCACTCATCAACATAGCACTACATCCTACATCATAATTAGTTAGTATCACATATCATAATCATCATAATCCATATAACATACAACATATATATGTGTGTGTGTATCACATCATATGTGCATAAACATAAAACATCCATGTCATCCATAAATCATAACCATAATCACATCCATCAAAACTTAAATGTATATACATCATAAAATCATAATCATCGGCATAACCACCATCATCCATATCATATATCATGTCAATAATAACAATTTCCATCATAAACATCCATAATGTCCTCAAAATAATACAAAAGTCCATGTACAGGTATATCAAAAATAACAGTACATATGCATATGATACATCATGTGTCCTGAATCAATATGAGCACAAAAAATGGCTAAATAATAAAATCAGGACTCATATCTCGGTCAATGAATAATCAACTCTTGTACATAATATATAATCCATCCTAAAACTTGTGTTCCTGTCAAAACTAGGACCTATCCTAACTTTTCCATCCCCTCTAACCATTGCTCCCTGCATTTGAATATTGGGGTGATGTTGACACTGATCCACTCGGCCCTCCTCCTCCTCCTCCATCTCATGGCAATCCTATGGACCTGCTCCTCATCGAACTCCTCGACCTCCTTGATCTACTCCACCTCACACTCTCTGCCTCTGAGAATGACAATTGTCTCTCTACAAGTGGCACTACTATATGATATAATTTCATGTAATACTCCACCTCTTTGATCGCCCAAAACACTATATCCTTGTCTCCTCCTAAGGATCTATCCTAATCCCTCTCCCAATGATATCTATCTCTATCCTCCTATATCTATCCCCTCTCTATCTCCCATGCATCCCTTGCCAACCACAAGTCATCCCTCTTGGTCATGACTATCTCACTCTACTATAACTATGTCTACCACACCCTATAGCCTCCTCACCTCAATCTGTAAACTATCTTGCTCTGTAGTAATAGTACCCATATCTCCCTATTGGCACTCGATCTAACTCTATAGGCTATCTTGCTCTATGGTCTTGCTTTATAAATCATCCTTTGCATGTCATAGTAACCTTTGTAACTATGCTATCCAAGTCTCTTCGGCTACTAATCTCCTTGAAAGATCCTCCTCCCCACGCCTCCTATCTAGTTGTGGAACACGAGGCATTATCTCACACTATGGCACCTCTACATCCACCTACATGTCATCCCTCTATCCCTCCTCATCATCCTCCTCACCTCCATCTTTGTTCCCCTCTCCCTCATCTCCACTCTCATCCTACTCCTCTTCATCCTCCTCTATCTCCTCTACCACCTCCTCCTTTACTGCCTGCTCCTTCCCCTGCCTCTCCTCTTATTGTTGTACCCTCCTCAGCCCTCTCCATCTCTAGCCTCTAGCAACCTCTCCCTCTCCTCCTACCAGTACCTATCATGGAATTCGTGCCCATACTACCTGTCCATGTTGAGGCATCATTGCCTCCATACTCCTCCCTCGCCACCACTTTGTGTATCTCTACATCACCCCAAGATCATCCAATCCACCCGCCAATCCCATTTGACCTCCTCTAGTCGCTCCTAGGATGATATAGTTTTTTGTGGCATCACTTGTCTCCCCCACAATCCTGTCTCTCATGTGCCCCATGTATATCACTCCTCGGACTCTAGGATGTCTTGTCATATCTCAAACTATCTGGTCACCCTATCAGGTTTATACATCTCTATAATATATCTATGCCTATCGATAAGGTAGCACCTGCTGAACATGAAGCTGCAATATCTCATGTCCTCCCTATCCTAGACCTAAAAATCATCTACTCAATAGGGTCTCCATACTATATCACCCTCTTTTAGATCATTCATTTATCGTCGCCATGGATCCATGCTCTAGATATCCTCATAGTGCAAGACCCCCCATCTTAACACTATTGGCTCATCTGCCCACTTCACTACACACTCCTAAACCATTGGGCGGGTGACTCAGATGTGCTCCCAAGCCCATACCTATAGGAGTCTCATGTATGTAAGGCTTACTCCCTCTTGGTAACAAATGACATACATATCCCTATACAACTATACCAGCATGCCTGCACCCCATGCATATCTGGTAGACCTCCCCACCATGGATAACACTACATCCACCAACGTTAAGCTAAAGAACCTACCACTCTTGTCTAGCAATAGAATCCTACTCACCACATGAAACAGGTACAATGCTAAAGGTGGTTCCATCCCCAAACATCTATCCACATCTAGCATTTGACCCCTAGTGCCTACTATGAAACTGATTGTGAAGAGGAGCCCTCAACCATCTCTCCCCAAATAGGCAGTCTTAGAATCCTCCATATGTCCTCTAATGTCACGGTCATCTCCCCATTGGGGAGGAGGAAGGTACAAGTCTCTAAGCTTCATCACTCAATCAATATTGTCAGCATGGGTCTATGTGTTCTCAAGATCGACATCATCAGTATGTATGATAGTCTTATCAAGTCTAGTATTGTCCACTTGTCCATCCTGAATCCTCTCACCAACTAAAGGACCGTTGATCGTCTCTCCCGTGTTTGCAGGTTAGCTATTCTCTACATCCATCAAATCACTATTTCAAGTCTTTTGCATCTCGTTTTCTTCTATCTTTTCTTTTCTCCCTTGTGGATTTGCATTTCAATGTATCCACCCATCCCAAAGCAGATTCACCTTTTGGCATATTCACCTTTTTTCATGCACATCCACCCCTTTACATTTTGCATAGTCGCCCATCCCAAAGTGGATCTTCCTATCCAACGTGTCCGTCCATCCCTTTTTGCATCTGCCCCTATATACAGGAGATGCATATCCGCCCATTCCCACTCAGATTTTCCCTTAAAAATTCAAGAGTGAATCTACCTATCCCTATGCACATCTACCCCTATTGGATCTTGCACATTCTCCCTTCAATGAGTGGATCCACCTTTTGAGTGGGTCTGCATGTGCACCACATTCACCCATCTCTAATCAAATTTTCCTATTGTGAAATCACCTATCCCATTGCAGATCCTCTTGTCTGGAGACATATCCACCCCTTCCTGAGCATAACCTCCCTTTGGCGGATTCGCCTTTCATGGACACATCTGCCTATGCTCTTGATGGTCAAGTATGTCATATCATGATAGGCGGATATATGCCATTGTAGACTTTGACTCACAATAAATGCATCAAATTTCAAAGTACAAAGTCAAGTTAGGGATCATACCTGTGTGGGACGCTCTTCTCTCAAAAACCGTCCTCAAATTGTGTCCAATCGATGTGGGATGCTCCTACCATGTGGCATTTTTCTCTCATAGCTCCCTATTCTCTCTTGGATGATTAGGATGAAAATGAATAGTAAATTACCCTATCTATTATTTATAGGTCCCCTAATTACTTGTGAAACCCTAATTTCTTATTTTTGCTCCCATTTCCACCTCGTAACCCCTTTTTCATCTGTTCTTTCATCATTCTTCATCATTTTCTGCCCTGGTCCTACTAATCACTTCCTTTCTCCTTTATTGATACGTCGCTTGGGACCCCTTTTTCATGTTTTCCCTCTTGAGGGGACATCATCCTACCATATTTCATCTTTTCTTTCGTGTCATCCTTTCCTCCATGTTGGGGCACCTAATCACCTGCTTTCTTCTATCGAGTCAACTATATTTTATTTTCCTTCAAAACATCATTATTTTAATGATATTTTAAAGAGGGGAAAAATGTAGACACGTAAATTTGACCATTTACATTTGGTCAAATTTATCCTTATTTCATCTATTCCATCTTCCTATCTGCATTAATTAAATAATGTTATTATTATTTAATTAATATCTGTCATCTCCCTAAGGTTTTCTAAGGTATTTGATTATTTAATTAAATACTTTATTACCTTACCCTTCTTCTCTAAATTAAATAAATAGACTAATTTGTTTAATTTATTCATATACCTTATGAGAATTAAATTTACTTTTTAATTCCCTCCTTTTTTCTCTCGCCTAGTCACATCCTCCATAACCCATCACTAATCCTAGTTAACTTGCATAATCTTTGATTAAGGATGTGCACACTCCTAATCCATGATTAGGAGGCATCACATCCTCCATAATATGCAAGTGGATTCCTAATCCTCATTAGCTACCTAATCATATGCTTGCACAATCTAAAATCATTGATTAAACCTAACCTAATCCTAATGCCATTTATGGCATATCCCCAAATCAACCCTCATTTATGGCTTTTTCCTTTTGGAGAAGTTATCCCATACCTCCCATGGAATTTTTAATTCCATTTTACTTTCCCAACACCCCTCATGGAATTTTTAATTCCATTTTATAATCCCTATGTCCATTCAAGGAATTTTAAGTTCTTACCCTCATCCCCATGAGGATTATAAAGTTAATTTTAAATTTCCTCTTGTCACATCCTTCCTATGATTTGGGAGGATGAGACAAGCAACCCCTTTTGACCATTCCCAAGGGTACTTCCAAGTACCCTCCACCTCATCCTCTCATCCTCCCATGTGATGACACTTGTCATTACCTCAAGAGTTGAGATTCCTCAAGGCTTCTCAACCCTTGATCTCTCCCTAGCTCCAATCCTCAATGTTCATTCATCTCCATTCTCGTAAATGACTAGCATAGTCATTTTTCACATTCATTCACTTCATGCATGCAAGATCTCACACTCTCATACTACCATCTTGCAACCATAGCTAAATCTCATCATTTTATGACCAAATTGAGTAAATACAAGGGGTTTTTCTATCAAAATTCAACCATGAGCACACATAGCTTCAAATCCACTAGGTAATCGCATCAACAAGCTCAACTTAGACTCCATTTTCATGGGTTTTAGTGCAAGTTTGAGTTTCATCTTGCCCTTATCTGATTGTTTGCTTGATTTTATCTTTTTCTTGGTTTGTGGAATTTCCTTTTATTTTTAATAGGTTAAAAATCACTACACACAACATCAATGGCACAAGAATCTTAGTCTTGGTGTCACCCCCAGAACTTGGCATAGGGAATGATAAGTCTTAATGAGTAATATTCAAAAAGATCTATGTTGAAGGGTTCAACTTCTTTTAAGGGAATTCTTACTGACTTCCTATCAAATCCCTTCAATTTGTGCCTTGGTATCCCAAGGACCCTATAATTGTGCTTGTCCTATTGATATTTATGTCTAAAAAGATCAAAGTCCATAGTCTTGTTTGAAAGGAAAGGCGAGTGTGGAAAAGCTTCCCTAATGCAAATCAATCAGGAGAGGGGTTGCAAAAATTTATTTCAAATCTTTACTTTTACAATTAACTTAAGAATGCATATGTAATTAATTATTTTAGATTTAAACACATAAACCACATAGCACAAAATTTATGTGGTAAAACCCTTACGGGGAAAAACCCACACACCAAACCACAGATCAATTGTATTCTAGTAAAAATATATTACAATATAATATTCAGAGTCTATGCTCTTACAGGTGTTGATTCATTGTGATACAAATTCTAGAGTGAATCTGACAACATAACATATAGATTAATAATCTCATCACACTACATCAATACACTAAGGCATAAATATATACTTCTCATACATGGGCATTGATTCTTTCCATGTGTTAATCTCCCAGTCTCTACGTGCATGCAAACTAAAAATCAACAACATGCACGAGTCTCAAATGACCCGATTAGCAACCTGTCAAATTGGTGCAGTCACAATAGGAGGGTTCTAGAAGGACCAGTCTAAACCATGCAGTAATGCATCAACACAGCAGAAATAACACAAAAATCCAATATGCAAGAAGGAACCTTCATTAATATAGATTGCTTACATGCAACATTGGCCACAAGGGTGGATTACAAGGGCTCATAGGCCTTGCCTCAAAGGCTTCAACAATACAACTAGCCAACAGGCCTTATTACATGCCCATAAACGGTTTATGCAAAAATATATGGAATCTATCTAATGAAAATATACTAACTGATGATCTCCAATGAATTACAATGCTTATAAATATGATTCTCAAGCTCTCATATAGGTCCACGTTGTCCATAAGGGTTAATAACCTGATGAGTGATCTGTATGAATGTCGGCCTCATGATATGAAGAATTTAGCTTCACACAAAATGAATTATCTTATGAATCTTCAAGATAGGTCCCAACGAACCCAAGATCCTTGTATTATGACTCATTAAGCTCCACACAATCTAGAATAGGTCCACACTAACAAACTAGACCAAGTCAGCCCCCAAATGCTCTAGCTAGTAACATAATGAAATTCTTAGAGCAATAACTTTCAACAAACAACTACAAATGATGTAAATTTTGGATATGTGGTAGATATCGATGTGTGGATGTTATATCTTGCTCTGTGAGATGAGAAACAATGATGTGGTAAAATGCAAAATAAAATAGAGAAACTGCTACTGAATTCAATGCAAGAAAAGAACCATTTTTGGTTGATACAAGATTTCTTTACAACTAGGGATGCTCTTGCATCAAAAACTTGGGGTTGGAACATCCCTCACATTCCAGGGCTAAGAGGAAATCCAAGATGGTCCACCTTAGCCTGAGAAATACATGATGAATCCTCCACTGGTCTTCCTTTCCACTTCACAAGATATTCTTTGTACTGCTTGTTCCTAGTTCTTCTTCCGATTCTACTATCCAAAATTTGCTCAAAATCCTTTGATTCATAATGTGGTAACTACTCTTTCAAATCTACTTCATCGCTACTACCACTTGATTCTCCCTTGTAAAACTCATATATGACTGCAACATTGAAAATAGGTGATATTCCCAACATCTCCAGTAACTTCATTTCGTATGCATTTCTAGAACCAAACTTCCTTATAATCTTACATGGTCCAAACTTCCTCATCTTCATCTTATTGTATGTGCCAATTAGAAATCTCTCCTTCCTCAAATATACTGTCACTTCATCTCTAATAGCAAATTCCTTATGTCTTAGGTGTTCATTTGCCTTCTCCTTATACTTACTATTCATGTCTTCCAAATGCTTTCGAACCTGATTATGCAATGTCTCCATGAAATTTGCATACTATTTTGCCTCTACACTCCTTTTATTTTCCATGCTGATGTCTCTTAATTATGAAACACCTCTAGGATTTACTCTGGTAGCAATCTAAAATGGTGTCTTCCTTGTACTCTGGTTTACTAAATTATTGTATGCAAACTCTTCCTATGGTAAAACTTCCTGGCCCAACTTCCTGACTTATCTCCAACCAAACATCTTAACAAGTTACACAAAATTTTGTTCACTACCTATGTTTGTCCATCTATTTGTGGGTGGTATGCTGAACTAAACTTCAAATCTATCTTATTCTTCTACAATGTCCTTCAAAAGTATCAAATGAATTTGGTGTCTCTATCTGATATAATGCTCTTAGGTAATCCATGCAATCTCACAATCTCTTTGAAAAATAAGTCAGCAACATGCACAACATCATTAGTCTTTTTACAAGGACTAAAATGTGTCATTTTAGAAAATCTATCCATTACTACCATAATATAATCATATCCTCTCTATGTTCTAGGTAATCCCAAAATGAAATCCATGCTCAAATCATCCCAAGGTCTTTCTAGTATTGTCAAGGGTTTGTACAATCCAGTATTTTGACTACTCCCTTTTGCAACTTGACAAATTTTGTAACTCTTAACATACTTCCTTACATCCTTGTATATCTGCGGCCAAAAATAGTGTTCACTCACCAAATCTACTGTCTTATCCACTTTGAAATGTCCTACCAAACCTCCACTATGCTTCTTCTTGACCAAATTCTCCCTCATTGAACTCCTCGATATACACAACTAATTTACTTTGAACAACATATCTTATTGAATAAAATAGTCCAACCATTGGCACTAATCCGCCACTACTAGGTCTTTACATTCTTTCTAGGCTTCACCAAAATCTGCATCTTCTTCATACATATGCTTCAATTCTTCAAAACCAAGTACTTCCACTCTCATCTATGTCAGTAAATTCCTTCTTCTGCTCAATGCATCTACAACTTTGTTTGACTTACCACTCCTATGCTTCAGCACAAATGTATAACTCTGCAATAATTCAACCCATCTCATATGTCTTTGATTCAACTTTCCTTGACTGTTTAAATATTGCAACACTTGAAGATAGGTATACAACAAAAACTCCTTAGGCAATAAGTTTTGTCTCCACTTCTTTAAAACTTGAATTATAGAGTAAAATTCCTGATCATAAACTGAGTATCTTCTTTTGGTTTCATTCAATTTCTCACTTAAATAAGCTACAAGTAATCCTTCTTGACTCAACACTACTTCAATTGTATTTCCACTTGCATCACAATCCACTTGAAATACTTTGTAAAAATTTGGTAATGCTAACACTAGTTGCTCCATCACCTTTTTCTTCAACAATTCAAAACTCTTTTGTGCTCCGGTTGTCCACCTAAATTATTTCTTATCTCCTCTCATTGTCTCTGTCATGGGGTTACAAACACTACTGAAACTTATGATAAACTTTTGGTAGAAACTTGCTAGTCCATGGAATGATCTTACTTCTCCAATATTTACCCATGTAGGCCAATCAAAAATGGCTTTCACTTTCCCTGAATCCATCTTTAATCCTTCAGCAGAAATAACAAATCCCAAGTATACCAATTTTTTCTTCACGAAAATACATTTCTTGATATTTATCAGCAACTTCTCTTCTCTCAACCTTTATAGTACTTGTTAGCTGCCACTTGTAGCAGATTTGGCTGGGGCTTGGGGTTTGCATTCCTCAAGGTCACAAGTTCAACTCTGCTTCGTAGTGGGCAAAGGAAAGGGTCAGTTATATTGTGTGCCAATTCCTACTTTGTTGACCTAGGGTTAGGAATGGACTTTGCCCCTAACCTTCTTGAGGTTAGATAAATTTAAAGCTGCCACTTGTAGAAAATTTGGTTGGGGCTTGTGGTTTGCATTCCTCGAGGTCATAGGTTCGACTCCGCTTCATAATGGGCAAAGGAAAGGGTCAGTTATATTGTGTGCCAATTCCTACTCTATTGACCCAGGGTATAGGAATGGACTTTTCCCCTAACCTTCTTGAGGTTAGATAAATTTTAATCGTAGTGGGAAAAGGCAAGGGTCAGTTATATTGTGTGCCAGTTCCTGCTCTGTTGACCTAGGGTATGGGAATGGAGTTTTCCCCTAACCTTCTTCAGGTTAGATAAATTTTAGTGGGAAAAGGAAAGGGTCAATTATATTATGTGCTAGTTCTTGCTCTGTTGACCCAGGGTATAGGAATGGACTTTTCCCCTAACCTTCTTGAGGTTAGATAAATTATTTTATTTAAATTAAAAAAAAAAACCTTTATAGTACTTGTCAGATGTGCCACAAATGTTCTTCTCCTATCTTACTAAAAATCAAAATATCATCTAGGTAAACAATGACAAACTTACCCAAGAATTTTTTCAATACCTCATTCATCAACCTCATGAAAGTGCTTGGTGCATTGGTTAATCCAAAAGGCATTACCAACCACTCATACAATCCTTCATTAGTCTTAAATGCAATCTTCCATTCATCTCCTTCTCTGATCCTGATCTGATGGTATCCACTCTTGAGATCATTTTTTGTGAAATACTTTGCTCCTCTCAAACAGTCCATAATGTCATCCTTCCTTGGAAATGGGAATCTATACTTGAAAATTATTTTATTTATTGCTCTTGAATCTATACAAATTCTCCACTCTCCATCTTTCTTAGGTGCCAGTATAGCAGGTACCGCACATGGACTCAAACTTTCTCTAATCAATACTTTCCTCAACTCTTGTATATGCTAATTCAATTTTGCATTTTCTATCAGTGTCATTCTATGTGCTGGTTTGTTTGGAAAACTGGCTCTCGATATTAGATCTATCTGATGACTAATACTTTGTACCTCTATTAAACCATCTGGTACATTGTCTGAAATGATGTCCTTATACTCGGTTAGCAACTCTGAAACTTCTGGTGGATCTTTATCTCTTGCCATTTCCGTACTTTCACCTTTCTTTGGAATCAATGCAAAACACATGTTCTCATGCCTCAATCCCTCAATAAATTTCCTTCCATCCACCAAATATATTCTAGTGGTGCCACAAAATTCAGTCTTCTCCTCTTCCTCCAAAGGTATCAGCTTGATTATCTTTCTATTTGATGTCACAGTATAAGTATTCCTTCTTCCATCATGAATAGTTTTATTATCATATTGTCATGGTCTCCCTAATAGTAAATGGCATGCATCCATAGGCATAATATCACACAATACTTCATCCCTATATGATCCAACATGAAATCTCACCAAACATTGTTCATTCACCAATATCATATGTTCATCTTGAATCCATGCTATCCTATAAGGGTTTGGATGTTTCAGTCTCTTCAAATTCAAATTTGTTACCATTTCTTCTGAAACTAGATTATCAGTACTACCACTATCAATGATAACTTTACATACCTTTCCTTCAGACTTACATCTAGTTTTGAATAGACTTTTCCTCTATAGTGGTTCCTTAATTACTTCTTCATGCATCAAAGCACTTCTCATTACCAATGATTCACCTTTCTCTGGTTTTCCACATGAATTAGGGGATCCAACATGTTCTTCCTCCACATATTTTGTTCTTTTGATATGCTCAGGTTTCTTTCTGGTACTTCCTTGATGACACTCAAATGCTTTATGTCCTTCGCCTCCACACTTGAAATAGGTTCCTCTGAATGGTCTTCTTTTAGATCTCCTTCATTCCTCTAGTATCCTTCGTTACGATAAGAATTATGACCTCCTCTATTATTGGGGTAGAAACTTCTATCTTCCCTTCCTTGGTGGTATGAATTAGCATCCTTTTCTTCACTCCAGTAGGGTTTTACATATTTTTTCTGCTCTATATAAGGTCTTCTTTCTTTGGATGGTGGTCCACTTTTCTGAAATCTTCCTCTTGCACTTCTTTTTCTTCGTTCAAACTTCTTATTCAACTTCTCTTCTACCTTCAATGCAAATTGATAGGATTCTTCAACTGATGTCATCTTTACTAGGCTTAGTTCTTCCTGAATATTAGCTCTCAATCCATTGATGTATCTTGCAACCTTTTCCTTTCTCACTTCACTATGACCGGTTCTAATTATCATCTTCTAGAATTCTTCAGTGTACTCCTTCACAGATCTTTCCTTTTGTCTCAGGTTCTACAATCTTTTCAACAATTCCAGTTCATAATATGTTGGTATGAATTGATTCTTCAATTTTGTCACCATTCTATCCCATTTGATGATTCTTTCTTTGCCTCTTCTATTCCGATGTAATTGAACTTCTTTCCACCATAATGCAACATGTCCTTTCAACTTTTTTTTCACAAATTTGACTCTTTTCAGATCTTCAATTTCTTCATATTTGAAGTATTCCTCCATTTCATTTATCCAATCAATCAATTCCTCGAGATTCAAATTTCTCGTGTAATTTTGAATTTTGACTCTACGTCTTTTCCCAATCTTTGAAATCACTTTTAATATCTTTACTTGATCTTATTCTTTTTCTTCACCTAGGGTTTTTGCAATTTGATTTGCATGTCCTGCTTCATCATCGCTTTCATCATTCTTCCTATGGTTTAAGCCTCACCTTCAGTCTTCTTCAACAACATATAACCTAACTCGCATCTCACCCATCATCTCCAACATTTCATCCATTCTTCTAGCAACATTCACCGTAGCAAGCACTCTCCTTGGAGACATCTCTCCCCTTGAATCGGTGCAACTGCCTCAGTTCATTGATCTGGCTACAAGGGTTTCAACTGCATCACAATCGATGATTAGTTGAAAACAAATGCAATCTACCTTAGGTCAGCAATATGTTCACCTCAAGGAATACCTCCAAGAATCGGATCTTGCTCTAATACCACTTGGTGCAGTCACAATAGGAGGGTTCCAGAAGGAACAGTTTGAAATGTGAAGCAATGAGTCAACATAGCGGAAATAACACAGAAATCTAATATGCAAACAGGAACCTTCATTAATATAGAATGCTTACATGCAACATTGACCACAAGGGTGAATTACAAGGGCTCATAGGCCTTGCCTCAAAGGATTCAACAATACTTATAAATATGCTTCTCAAGCTCCCATATAGGTCTACGTCAGCCATAAGGGTTAATAACCCGATGAGTGATTTGTATGAATTTCAACCTCATGATATGAAAAATTTAGCTTCACACAAAATGAATTATCTTATGAATCTTCAATATAGGTCCCCACAAACCCAAGATGATTGTATGATGACTCATTAACCTCTACATGATTTGGAATAGGTCCACACTAAGAAATTGGACCAAGTCGGCCCCTAAATGCTCTGGTTGGTAACACAGTAAAATTTTGAGAGCAATAACTTTCAACAGACAACTGAAAATGATGTGAAATTTGGATATGTGGTAGATATTGATGTGTAGATGCTATATCTACTCTACAAGCTAAGAAATAACAATGCGGTAAAATGCAAAATGAACTAGTGAAATTGCTACTTAATGCAATATGAGAAAAGAACTGTTTCCGGTTGATATAGGATTGCTTTACAAATAGGGATGCTCCTGCATCACAAACATGTACGTACATGCACCAACATGCAATAACATGTGAGCACATGCAAGGCTTGCAGCTCCAAAAAATCAAGCAACCTCACATGCTAGGCATTCCATAGAGAAAATGAGCTTTATTTCCTAAATATAACTCACTCACAACTCCTAGTCACTCTGAGTGACAACTCAGTCTCTATTGAGCAAGTTTCCTCTTCAAGCTTCAGTCAACAAGTCAACAACATGCCACATGGCATAAGAGTGCTCATTCTACAAGTTTTACAATTCTCAAATCTCAAATGGGCACCCAAGTGACAAGTGTCACGTTTCCTTGCCTTCACTTTTCTACAGAGATAAAGACTCACACAAGTGGACCCCACCAATACATGTTTCCAAAACAAACTGCCAAATGTCACCATGACACCCATTTTTGATGTCTAAATAATTTTCTTTTTCCAATGAAGCACCCATATGACATGTGTCACAATTTTACCTTCTCACACCTTGCATGTAGGATGTTAATGTAAGCAAGGTGGTTATGGCCCTCTATCCAACTCAAATCGACCCTATTCAAACATAGAAACAACCTTTGCAACACAATCCTCTCAACTTGACTCAAACACCTCCTTAAGGCTTGTAGCCCACAAAATCTAACTTTTGGAGATATCTTTTAGAGAAGGTTGTATAGAGGCCAACTCAACATCAATTGAGACTCACTTCATGATCTAACACCACTTTCTATAAGATTCCATAAGGTTTCTTTGAGAAAATCTTGCAAACCAATAGACTGCCCATGTCCTAAAACCATCAATTAGCCCTCTTTTACAAGGGGGTACCTCCAAATCACCAATTTTCCACCCAAACTCAATGGACAGTCTTTAATTGTGTATCAAAACAGCAAATTCCACCATTAGTTCATAGGTTTATGACCTCTACGTCCTTGTTCCATGAAACCCTCACTCTACATGCCAAATACCAAGGGTTTATTCAATATCACAACTCTCGGGCTTATGGAACCCCAAAATTGCATCCAACAGAATCTAGATGGTCTGGACAAACTTACAAAACCAACGCATAGACAATTATTTCACTATTTTGTCAAAACCCTACAATGACACCTTCATTTCACATGCACAATGCTCTGCCCAGCCCTATGGCATCATCCCAAATTGGACAACTTAACTTCCCTACCTTCAAAAACATAGAAACACCTAACCTACCATCAAATAAGTCATTCCATTGACCAAAAAATCAAGACAGTAGGTGGAATGACCATTACATCATTTAACTTCAATCAAAACCCTACACTAGCCTTTAACAGGCAATTTTCAGAAAATTACAGAGATCTCCTCCAAATATTAATGAAAGACCTTCAAAATTGATTCAAATGAGAGTTAGAATATTCCTCTACAAAATCCAATAAATTCCAGTGCATAACAAAGACTATACAAGCTGTACAAAACTAGGAAAGTTCATAAAAATAGTGTATTTGCAAAAAATAGTGTTGTATTCTATGGAAATGTTTTCAAAACAAATGTCAACAACCTTCTTTGAGCCTTCTTGGAGGCCTTTTATAATTATTATCTTCAAACCATAACCACCCAACACCTATAACTAATTTTCAAATTCCAACACCCTTCAACTTCCACAAAAATGCAACTTTGCAACTTTTTGTGCTTGACAACATTTACAACAAATTGCAATTTTGCTTTATCAACCCTATTGACCCCCTAATCACCTAAGAACCATCCCAAATGACTTATTACAATATAAATTGGTCTTATTAACCTTATTAAGACAAAAACACATCAAATCCTAAAGCTTACTTAATATCAACCTTGCTTGACCATTGTTGACCAAAGGTGCTCCTGCACCATACACCCCAACTTTGAACTTTTCCAAGTCTCTTGGAAAGATTAATGTGACTTTTCCTCCTTTGTACTCTTCATGCCTTAAAATTTCTTGCATTCTTCCATTAGGTTCCCTTTTTCCTTGATTCATATTGTCCTTGTCATCTTTGTTCTTATCTTCTCTTGAAACTTGCTTCACTCTGTCATACTGTACTATGGGGTGTTTTTTCACTTTTCCATCGTCAAACTCTGATGTCACATTCTCTTCTACATCTACACACAAACCTTTATCAACTGTGATCAATTTCCTCTATTCTTCATGCATAGATCCATGTCCACTAGCCTTTTTATCTACATCTTTCTCTCTATTAATTGTTCCATCACACTTACCAGCCACTGTCAAACCTGCAACCAACTTGTTCACTGTCCTAACAACCCTGCAAACCTTTGTACCAGCATCAATTGACTGCCTCTTCTCTATCCTCACCACTATAGGGCACTTAATTGTCCCAACTAGGATCTCTCCAGTCCTTTCTTTCCTTTCCATGGGCCTATCACCTTTAATCTGCTTTGTATCATACTGAGACACTTTCTCATCCATTTTATTTTTCCACATGAAAACATTCTCCTTCACATCTTACTATTCATTGTTTTGTTTTCCTCTATCCACTGCCTTCACTCTATCATGCCTTACATTGGCTGCCAACCCCTTATTCCCATCTTCATCAACATTTACATATTCCTTTCTCCCAATCATGATAATTTCACCTTTTTCTTCTATCTCCTCAACCAATGGAGTTACAATGTCTTCCCATCTTTTTCAATGTTATATGTATTTTTTCTCCCATGATAAACTGTAGACCTATCAAACTGCTAGGGTCTCCTAAGAAAAACATGGCAGCAACTCATAGGAAAAATGTCACAAACAACTTTATCTCTATATTGACCAATTTAAAATTCAACAGTAGTTTGTTCACTCACCAAAATGGTTTGATTTTCACTAACCTAGGACACTTTATATGGTTTTTGTTTAGGTACTCTTTGCAAGTTCAATTTGTCCACCATATCACTAGATACCATGTTGTCAGTGCATCCAGAATCAACAATCACTTTGCATACCTTATTTTTGCATCTACAAGTTGTCCTAAATAATGCTCTTCTTTGAATTTTCTCTCTCTCCATGGATGTCTTCAAAGTTTGTTTTTTCATCATCAACATCTCACCTACTTCAAGAGTAGCATGAAGAGTATTGGAGTTTGAACTTTTAGCTTCATCCTCATAAACAATTTGGGCTATCCTATCATATTTCCTTTCTCCTCCACTTGATGTGGTTGCAATCCTCTATGGACACTTGAAGAAAGGGTGACCAAACTCACCACACTTATAACACCTGCCTCCAAACTCATTAGAATTTCTTCCTTCCCTAAAGCTTGTTCTTCCATCTCTCCATCTACCTCTTGATTTAGGTGCTTGTTCTTTACTCTTATTAGCATCTTCAAGATCTTCTTTGGACTGTCTTGGTGTTGAAAATGTACCTCTACCCCTAGAAGTATTGCCTCTTCCTCTTGTTGTCTTCTCTTCTCTCTTGATTTTTTCTTCTGCTCTTATTGCCATTATAAAACATTGTTCCACTTTTTTTGGTGCCATCAAACTGATCTCATCTTGAATGTTATACCTTAGGCCATTGAGATATCTAGCTACTATTTCTTCCTCATCCTCCTCATGCTTTTTTCTTATACTTAGCCTATAGAATTCCTTTGTGTATGCTTGCACATCTTGTTCTTTTTGCCTAATATTTTGTAATATTTTAAGTAATTGAACATTATAATCACAAGGAAGGAACTTACCTTTCAATTTTGTCTGCATTCTCTCCCAAGAAGTGATCTTATTCTTTCCTTTTCTTAGCCTTTCATCTTGCACAAAGTTCCACCACAGCAAAGCATGTCCTTTCAATTTGATTTTGGCCTTCTTCACTGTCAAAGTAGTTCTCCATGGCTCCTATCCAATCCAAGAGCTCTTCACTATCTAGTTTACCTCCATACATAGGCACATCCATTTTTTTTTGTCCACCACTCTTCACGGCCTTCAAAAACTTCATCATTCTCATATCCTCTAGATCCATCTCTTCTTCTTCACTAGAAGTCTCTTCTTCTTCAGTATCACTTTCATCCACATCCACTCCAGTTTTAGATTTCAATGTAGCCATCTCTCTTTTCAAGGCTTCTATTTCTTTAGCCTGCTCATCCATCTTTCTTGCAACTACGCTTCCTTTAGGAGGCATCTTGACAATATTGCCTCTTCACCTTCCAACCTACAAAATCCAACCAAATCACCAACAAGAGATCTAATAACTGAGCTTTGATACCACCTAATGTAAGCAAGGTGGTTATGGCCCTCTATCCAACTCAAATTGACCCTATTCAAACATAGAAAAAACCTTTACAACATAATCCTCTCAACTTGACTCAGACACTCTCCTTAAGGCTTGTAGCCCACAAAATCTAACTTTTAGAGATATCTTTTAGAGAAGGTCGTACAGAGGCCAACTCAACATCAATTGAGACTCACTTCAGGATCTAACACCACTTTCCAAAAGATCCCATAAGGTTTCTTTGAGAAAATCTTGCAAACTAATAGACTACCCTTGTCCTAAAACCACCAATTAGCCCTCTTTTACAAGGGGTACCTCCAAATCACCAAGTTTCCACCCAAACTCAATGGACAGTCTTTAATTGTGTATCAAAACAATAGATTCCACCATTAGTTCATAGGTTTATGACCTCTAAGTCCTTGTTCCATGAAACCCTCACTCTACATGCCAAATACCAAGGGTTTATTCAATCTCACAACTCTCGGGCTTATGGAACCCCAAAATTGCATCCAACAGATTTTAAATGGTTTGGAAAAACTCACAAAACCAACACATAGATAATTCTCTCATTGTTTTGTCAAAACCCTACAATGACACCTTCATTTCACATGCAAAATGCTCTTCCCAACCCTAGGGCATCATCCCAAATTGGACAACTTAACTTCCCTGCCTTCAAAAACATAGAAACAACTAACCTACCATTAGATAAGTGATTCCACTAAGCAACAGATCAAGACAGTAGGTGGAATGACCATTACATCATTTAACTTCAATCAAAACCCTACACTGGCCTTTAACAGGCAATTTTCAAAAAATTACAGAGATCTCCTCCAAATCTTAATGAAAGACCTTCAAACTTGATTCAAATGAGAATTATAACATGCCTCTACAAAATCGAATAAATTTCAGTGCATAACAAAGACTGTACGGGCCGTACAAAACTAGGAAAGTTCAGAAAAATAGTGCATTTACAGAAAATAACATTGTATTCTATGGAAATGTTTTCAAAACAAACATCAACAACCTTCCTCGAGCCTTCTTGGAGGCCTTTTATACTTATTCTCTTCATACCATAATGACCCAATTCCTATAACTACTTTTCAAATTCCAAGACCCTTCAACTTCCACAAAAATGCAACTTTGCAACTTTTTGTGCTTGACAACATTTACAACAAATTGTAATTTTGCTTTATCAACCCTATTGACCCCCTAATCACCTAAGAACCATCCCAAATGACTTATTACAATATAAATTGGTCTTATTGACCTTATTAAGACAAAAACACATCAAATCCTAAAGCTTACTTAATATCAACCTTTCTTGACCATTGTTGACCAAAGGTGCTCCTGCACCAAATGCCAACTCCCCGTTGGGTCCCACAAAGTGACTTAGCAATTTGGAAACAAAAATTATTAAGTTTAATAAATTAAATCAACAACTCAGGTGAAAATAATTAATAAATTAATCATGAGACTCACTAAGGTTGAGATACCTTAATCCCAACATTATCTAGAGATAGATTGAGGCCAAAAATTTTAGAAATGGTGGTCATGTCAACTTGCACCTAAACCCCACCATTGGTAGCCCTAATTATTCTAACATTTTCATCATAATTCTTGATACACATTTAATAAAGTCTACATTGATGAAAACATTAGGCACCTACAATTCCCCTTATCCATACAACCAAACATTTTAAAAGGGGACTCAAGAGGATCTCTTGTTGTACTAGTGACTAAATAGACTTCATCCAAAAACAGGGATTTCAATGTCCCTACATTCCTTACCATTATCCATAATTTTATTTGATGAAGCACCAACCCCTTGGGTATGTATAACATTTCTTGATCATCTGAGGAGTTGAACTATTAGGTCCTCATCGGTGGGTCCCTTTGACGAGGAAGACTAGCTTTTGGATTGACTCATTTTGACATAATTTTGGTTGACCTAGGGCTTTTGAATTAAACTAGGGCTTGGTGTTTTGTAAATCTTAAATAATATTCTTTCTCACAACCACAATTACACAAATCCTAACCTCTGAAATTTCAAATTTTATTGAACCAAAACTCTGAGAAGGTGAACTTACTTGATTAACGCTCTAGAACGCCTAGTTTGTTGTTGAAGTTGTAAAATGCCCAAAATTCACTCTTCAATCTTTGTATAAATGAAATTACTCTCTCAATGATAAAATGGAAATATTTATGGAGATAAATCTTCAAAAGATTAGATAGAAAATAGTCCTTTTTTTCCATTATTGCTTGCTCATGTGAACCTAGAGCATTCTACTACATGTTCCTCAAATTTGAATACAGGTTGTTGATCTTAAGAAGCATGAGAAAAATTGACAATTCTTAATGGACTTGACCAAGTTTTAAAATTCTTGATGTGAAGTTGGAGTGCTTTGAAAAATAAAACCAATGAGATTGTTCTATGTCATCCTCACCGACCCCAAAATAGAGAGCTTTAAAAAAGCAAGATATGCCAATTCTAAGACCATGTATCACACTTTCGTGAGTCCACAGCTTGAAATGGGTTCATCTCACTGGACCCACGAATGCGTGGAATCAAGAAGAAACAAGGGCACATGCCATGTTTTTTAGTAATTCACAACCAAATCTAGGGCTCGCTTCATCAAATGTGCAAAACCAAATAGAATATTGCCAATTGTCATATTTTTTACAAGTCCACAGCTCCCATTTCCTTCTACAATTAACAGCTCGTAAAATTCTATAAACCAATAGAAAATTGCCACCTGTTGAAGAATGGGCCTTATGGAAAGGTAATATGCGTGAAACACTTAAGTTATTTAATTTGTACATGAAGTTATTTAATTTACATGCAAAAAAGATTGCAAAAAGTTGCTAGGAAAATAAATGGGTCGATAGCTTAATGAATAAAAAGGCGCTTGAGCGTAGCTTAAGATACCAAGAACCTAGTTGACCAGTCAACATAAAAATAGAAGTAAAGTGCAAGGGCTCGGCTAGGGTTTAGGGTTTTTTCACAACCCTAATGCATGTTTTCATATATTCTAACAAGTAGGACAACATTTTGTAATTTCAAAGGCTAGGAATAAGCAGAGAGCCAAATTTTAGAAAAGTACTACCACGAAGAACACTAGCCATCTCTCCAATAGCTTTGCACACAAATCTCTCAAAAGGGCTCTGAAATATCTAAACTAGGAGGGTGCAAATGAATAGAAAATCACACCTAGGGGCTATTTATAGACTTTCAAACCCTAGGTTCCCCCATCCCACCCACTCGCATCCCATTTTCATCATAACCTAACTTTCCTTATCAGTTTCTTCGCCAACCTAAGCCTAATTTTTATCTCCATCTTTATTGACCCTATCTCATTTTCCTATCATGAGCTTGACCCAAAAAAAAAAAAAATTGAGGGGGAAACCTACCATCCTTTCATTATCCCTTCGTCTGCTTGGCATAGTGGGGCATCATTATCATCAAAATTTTCCAAATCAATAACATGTATTTGAAACAACACAACATGGTACATTGTCTCAAAGAGGGGAAAAATGTAGACATCTAAAAATGTCTAACACATTCTTCTAACTCATCATTTTCAGTCATCATCACTCATCACCCCTTTCATCACTATTAATTATATAATTTCCAATTATTTTATTAAACTAACCCATTTCCCTCCATTAATTAAATAATTTTAATTATTTAATTATCTCATCATTTTCATCCATCACCTTTAATTAAGTAATTTTTAATTATTTAAGTAATTCCAAATTATCTTCTTATCCACATAATTAAATATTTTTTAGTTATTTAATTAAATCATGCATTTTTCTCATCTCTCATAATTAAATATTTTCTTAATTATTTAATTAGCTAATTATTCCTCCAAAATTAAATAAATTATTTAATTTATTTAGCTTACATATTCCTCTAAAAATAAATAAAATATTTATTTTATTTACTTCCTAATAATAACATGTCCTATCTTTATTCTTTTGAACCCTAAATTTAGAGACCAAGCTAAATTTAGTGATCATTCCTAAAAATAGTGAGTGAACTAAACTAAATTGAACTTTGTCTTTCCATGCAAGATCATGCATGATCATATTGATCTATCATCATTCCTCACCTATTGATCTCATCTCACATCTCACACCATTGATATCATATCATGAAAACATATTATCCAAACATCATTTGATCATTCAATCCCTCCTTGAATCATTAGCTAAACTCTACTCAAATTACATCTTGCTTTTGCACAAGGTTATGCTAAGTGTAGACACTGAAAAATGTCTTGGTCTGTGAGCATCATTTTTCCATCGTCTTGGTCTTCTCCCTGCATAATAAATAATTTTAATTATTTAATTATCTTTGATCATGTTCCTCTATTAATTAAATAATTTTAATTCTTTAATTAATTTATTTCTTGACCTTTATTCTACTACGATCAATTAAATAAATTTAATTGTGTCGCTAACACCACTTTCTTCAATAATTTAAATAAATTACCATTTATTTAATTATTTATCTTTCATCATTCATCTATAGGTAAATGATTATTATTAATTATTTATCTATTCATTAATCTTTCAATTCTTCTATAGTTAAAAAATTGTCAAAATTATTTATTTCTCTCAACATTTCTCCCCTATTAAATAATTAATCAAAATTAATTATTTAATGCTCTTTCTCTATTTCCTCTTATTTAATTAAATTGATTGGATAAATAATTTTAATTAAATGCCCACTTTCCTTTTCCTCAAATAAATAACTTAAAATATCCTCCACTTGGTCAAAGATTCCTTCTCATGAATTAATTGATTTTAATTTTTAATTTCTCCATTATCTCCCTCCACTATCTCATTTTAGAATCTCATCTGTTGATTGACTTTGGTCACTTCTCGATCTTGACCATTCATTTCATAGGCCCACTACTATGTGGTGCATGTCTTCTCAACCATCGATCTTGGAATCTTTCTAGAAGCTCGATCATGTTTGTCCATTTGAATAGTTTTCTATAAAAGAAGCCTTCCTCCTCCATTTTTGATTTAACAACCACTTATCTTCAACTTTCATGCTTATTGTTTGCAGGTATTTGCACACACATACTACAATATGAGGGCTAACTTGAAAAGGTAGTTTGAGGAGAGACAAGAGAAGTGATTCAACTTCAACATGGGGAGTCTATTGTTTGAATGATTTCATCTCATTCCTCTTGTTTGATTGTTTTCTCTTGTTTTAGATTGGATTTCTAGCTTAGATAGTGTTGTGGTTGTCACTTAATCTATGCTATTTGAGATTTTCCCATCTTACATTGGTGAACCTAACGTGAAAGTATGATTTTTTTGCAAGAAAACACGTGTTTCTTTTGTTTTTTGTCCTGTAACAGGTTCATGAGCCACAACTGAGATGTGCAGTGATGCAATTGAAGTAAAACGACACAACTGCTAAAAATAATGACGCAACTGTTGGGCAGGAATCCAAGATTTGAAATAATGATGTAACTAAGGTGTGCAATGACTCATCTGAAGGTGAGAGATTCAAATTTGAACTAGCTATGCAACTGATCAATAGTGAGCTGCAGTACAGTGGCGCAACTACGAACTAGAATGACACATTTGTCTGGCAATGTATAATTTTTTTCTATTTTTAGTTTTATTTGAATTTTATTTTCGGGTTTTCATTAGAATAGAGTTTTTGGTGTGCTAATCATCTCTTTTCAGCATGTGGCATTAGACTTGAGGAGTGTTACAAAACTATTTCTTTTGAAATAATCGAGCTTACACATCTTTTCATTTAAGTTAATCAATTTTGTTTGCTTGCTTTCAACTAAAAATTTGCATCACACTCATAAGGTTAAAATGAACATGCATTTTCATTCATAAGGGTTAAAATGAACAATAGAATGCATATTTCACTCATGGGATCTAAAATGAACTTGTATCACATGTCATTGATCTAAAATGAATCCAAGTTTTTGTTTGAAATCATAAGCAAGGTTAAAATTAACGAGTGTTTGTCGTGTCTTGTGGTTTGTATTTTTTCATTGGATGTGTATGCTCTTCTCTCATGCCACTTGGCGATCTTGAGAATCAAAAACATTCCTTTGGCATCTTGTATAACCACCCACATATTTCAATTTGGATTGAAAATGAACCCCATGCAAGTGTGAGGAAAAGGCATTGTTTATGCTCTCTCCTTGCACTTTGTGCAATCTAGGAGATCAATAACAACGTAATTCCTTGCTTTTGTTTACCCTTTAGATGGCCTACCTTGAAAGAGGGAATGACCCAAGTGGTACTGTTTCGGTCCGCTATATAAATTTTCATGATTGTTGGGAAAGTCTTCAATCACCTGGTGAGGATGTCCTATGCAGACAAGTGTCACCCCTAGTGTTTGTGTGACATGTCAAAACCATTTCTTAGGAAGGGACTGGGAGGCATCTTAATTGAGCTAATATTTCCTTGCGCATAGGCACCAGTATTTCCCCAAAACACAGACTAGGAACCAATTGTTTAGTGGCCAAAAACCCTTTACTTGTTGGTGCAAGAACAATCATTTTGAAGCTACCATACGTTCCACCATTCATTGTAGAGATAGGAAATCCCTCAAGGTTTTCATATCTTAGGGGGTAAGAGATTTTGGTGAGCCTATGCCATGTAAGGGGGAGTCAGCACCACCAATATCTCTAGTTGTTCGCTTTGTTTAGGTGTTTGGAGCAATCCAAGTAGGGATCCAACAAGTAGTATCTTTTCCAACCTAGGTTGTGCATTGTCTATGAGTGTTTTTATTCACACTGAAATCAAACATTTTCACACTCAAAATTAGACCAAAACAAGTGTTTGTTGACTGTTTTCTATGTTTTCCAAACTTCATCTCACAAAATTTCATCAAAACCAATAAAAATTCAACTTGAATACCAGTCCAAAACATCAAAATTGCAAAACAAACACTCTGTGAACCACAACTAATCAAAATAGGCCTGCAACTACAATTCTGTGTTGTGACTATTAACCAGAAAAATGCAACTGATATTCTATAATGAAACTGCTTAAAACAAAGCCACAACTAATAAAGTGAACCGCAACTACTCATCAGAAACCCACAACTGAAAGGATGCATCTGAGAAAAATAGTGCCACAATTTTCTAATTACCAGAAATTCACAAAATCCTTGTCCAAAATCGAATCAATTCATCTTAACAGTGATCTTGACTTCCAAACCTTAGACTTGTAGAGTTTCACCTATCCATCCCATCACTTTCATTTAGGATTGCATTGCATTCTAGGTTTCCTTCCTTATCCTTTTTCCTTGCATAAATTAATCCTAGACTTAGGTTGCATATACCTTCTATATTTCAGACATAGGAGACCTATCAAGCCTTTGGACAATCCATGGTTACCTATCCAACTTGTCATTGACCTTCATCTTTTAAATTTATCAACCTTTGTCATTGTCATCTTGGTCAAAACTTGAGTCTCAAACTTGTGTCCTAGTTTAGACTCACTTTGTCAAGTTCATCACCTTGGTCATCACAAAGGTCAATGACATTTGGAGCTAGTTACCTTGGACCTACAATAACTTGATTATCATCCCTTTTTCTTAAATCTTAAGGTTCATATCCTTAGTGTCATCTTGCTAGTGTCATTTAGCTTCACATCCTCTTTGACTGTAGCATCTTTACCATCCTGTCATTCCTTGATCTTGGATTTAGGTTGCATCTTCACCTTACATCCTTATATCCCAAAAATTAAAAAATCTATAGCTCATCCTCATCTTATACTTAGTTGCATTATAGCCTTTAATCTTTAATTTATCATTACCTAGCCTTCATATCATTATCTTTGATCATTAATTAGTCTCCCTTTAGCATAATTTGGAACCCATTAGTCTCATTTAGCTTCATCATTTGTTCCTAGAGTCATCATTATCCTTGCATGATCATCTTGCATCCGTATACCCAAAAAATAACAAAAACATAGTTTACTGTCATATCACCTTGCATTATCTTCCAAACTTTCAAGTCTTACATGGTGGAAACAAGGTCACAAACTAAAATAAATTACATGGATGCCTCAAATGATCCCTTTTCTAGTCCACATCATGACACCAAATTTGGATCCAATCCAAGTCAATTTACACCACAAAGAGACCCAATAGACACATTTGACAATCTAAACTTAGATGAATTCAACAAGAAATTGACTCCCAAAGAGATTGAAAGAGCTTACCAAGATCCAAGGATTCTATGTCTTATTGATGAGTTCATTAATGCCGATCCTAATAGATACTTTTATGTACTAGCCAAAAAGGGTGCTAAACTCCCTCAAGGCTTTGATGTCTCAACCATTGTAGAAGGAGCTACTCAAAATCCATTTTCCTTAGGGACTACATCTTCACAAAAAAAATCTACCACATTACCACTTGGGACAACAATAGACATGACTACCATTACCACACACATCCCTAATATCTCCACAGTTGCAAACAAGAGAACACATGCCACAAAACAAGGAAAACATTACACATTTGGTAGCTCATCAAATTCCATAGGTAAGACCTTTAAAAATCCTCTTTTTTAAAATACAAACCAAGGTCCTATATCACAAGGTCCCACACCTATATTCCAAACCATGAGCCAAGGTCCTACATCCAAGGTCCCACACCAACACTTCAAAACACGAACCAAGGTCCCACATTTTAATTTCAAAACACTACCCCATCAAATCAAAATCAACCAAACAAATCTAGAAGAATCCATATTGTCCCACGAAGAACGCCAAATCAAAATTCCAACCAAGGACCTACATTTTCAAACACCAATCAAGGACCTCCCCCCTCATTCCAAAATTCCAATCAAGGACCTACATTTTCAAAAAACAATCAAGGAATTACACCACCACTCCAAAACACAAATCAAGGTCCTACACTTCATACCAACCAAGGTTCATTATTTCAAATCCAAGGAACAAATCAAGGACCCACACCGCAATTGCAAAACTCCATACCAAATACCAACATTACTTTTGGATCCAACTCCAATTTCACTCCAAATCCAACCAATATCAATACAATATTTACACATCAACAAGGTAACCAAGGTCCTATGCCACAAGGTACTAATCCAAATCCAAATCCATCATATGATCTTCACACCAACACCATAATGCAAAATCAAACCAAAACAACACCCTCTCTTGTAGACACCTTGATGCAACAGATACAAGCCATACAAAAACAAATGACCAACATGCAATTGGGGACCAACAAGAAAACTTATTCCATGGAGGAATTGTGCCCCTATCCATTTAACAAATATCTATACATGTCGCCCTTTCCTCCTCACTTCACAACACCAATTTTACCTAAATACAAAGGGAAAGGAGATCCAGTGGAACACATACGAGAGTTTAATATGGAATGTATGGAAATCGCATATGATCCTACCTACTTGATGAGATTGTTTCCACAAATTCTCACGGGGCTAGCACTAGATTGGTTCACACATCTTCCTCCAGGGATTAGAACATGGGGTGAGTTGGCCGAAAAATTCATTAATCACTTTGCCTTCAACATTGAAAGTGATATGACCCTCACAAAATTATACACTACTAAACAAGATGAAGGGAATCACTTACCACATTTTACCAAAGATAGTGAGGTATGGCCAACAAGTGTCCTTGTTCACATCCCGAAAAAACAACTAGTCCCCATGTTTTTAGAAAACCTTCACCCATAATTAATGAGTGGTCTTCAAATCCAATGTTGTACAATTTTTTAGGAAATCATGGAGAAAAGTGTCATTATTGAAAAGGATATTATCACAAAGGGACTAATTAAAGTACACAAATAAACCCCTAAGACGAACAATGACAAAGGTAAATTTTGGTCTTGAAATAAGAATGTCACTAATGATGGAGTCATCGATGCTAAAGTGATCAACAAAGGTCCTACCATTCATCTCAAAGGTCCATCCACTTCAAATACACCCAACGCATAAAATGCTCAAACACAAGGTCTAGATCAAATGTTGAACGCGGTCCAAAAAAACCAACAATGTAGAGGTCCTCCACGCACCAAGAGAACATACACCCCCTTGGGTGAACCCATTGAATTAGTCCTAAGAACACTCTTGCAATCCAATGTCATCCAACTACCAGACATCAAAAATTATGAACCCTCATTAATCAAACCCAACTGCTGGAAGGGAGATGAATATTATGAATCACCATAGAAAAGGACATAAGACGTCTAGATGTTGGACACTCAAAAATGTCATTCAAGACTTTATTGAACAAGGAATCATTTTAGTAGACAATTCACAAGGAAAAATGAATTTTGATCACACCATATTTAAAACTCCCTTGCAATACCACGACAAAGGAAAAGCCTCCAGTTCAGGGAATAACAATAATTCCAATTATACATGTGTCACATGATTACAACACCATTGTCCACAACATACAAGCCTTTGATGATCGTGTTGACACCATTACCATAAATAAGAAAATTTTAGAGTGTGTTTTTACCACTCGCAACGGTAAGGTAACTCTTCCAGGACCTCCCTCCAATCCATAACCAAAAATCCAGTACAATCTCCTAGACTAGCTAGGCAAGACTCCTGCACAAGTTTCTATTCTAGAGCTCCTTTGCATATCCCCTCAACACATAGCTATCCTTGAAAAATCCTTGCAAGAATCATCCATACCCGCTAATCTAGATGTCAATGAATTTTAGGCCATGGTTAGATACCTAGCTATGCTACATCATGTCACCTTCTCTAAAAATAATTCTCCACACAAAAGTCTGATCATAATGATCCCCTACACCTAGAAGTCTACGTAAATAAGCATAAGATCAGACGAGTCCTGGTAGATGGTGGAGTGGGTCTGAACATTTACTCCTTGAAATTGGTAAAATAATTGGGATACTCTAAGAATTGCATAGATCAAACCAAGAAAATTGTTATCAAAGCCTATGATGATGTTGAACGTTCGTTTGAAGGAGTGATTTCGCTTACTGTAAAAGTTGGTCCAACTATGCAAAATACAATTTTTCACGTCTTGGATATGGATTTACACTACAACCTTCTCCTTGGCTGCCCATGGGTTCATGCCATGAAGGCTATACCATCCACATATCACCAATTCCTCAAGTTTCCATATAATGGCACCAAAATTACTATTCTTGGTGATCCTGACCCCTTTCAGTATTGTGTAAACCTAAAAGGAACTATTGAGCATCAAGTGCCCATAAATTAAGAGGCCTCATCTTCCACCTCATCCTGCTACATTGATCCATTTGACCTTTTCAAATCATCCACTCCACTCACCCCACCATCCAAACCTAAAATCTAGATTCAAGACAACAAATGCGGAGAATACAACATGAAGAGCCTATTTTGTATCGAAAAGTTACCTAAATCACCAAAGTCTTATGGCAAGCCGCATCCCATACAACCTAAGGTTATCATCCATAATCCCCCTACCATCTTCAATAAATGGGGGGAGTTATCCAAAGAATATTTGGATGACCACATTTATACATGGCTATATAAAGAAGAGGAGGACATAGAACCTAAGCAATTACTAGTTGAATAGTATCCAAAAGGGTTCCTATTGATGAAGCAACAAGGATATGATGGACACAATAGCCTTGGTTTAAACAAACATGGCATAGTGGAACCCTTAATGCCTCCTAAATTACTAAATTATCAAGGGTTGGTGTTTGTACCAATAAAAGTGACTATCTGTGGTATCAGGTCACCTTCAAGTGAGACTATTAATGCTTCAATTGAAATTGAGACATCTAAGGACTACTATACCGATTTTGATTCCAATGAATGGGAATGGGATTTGGAATCCAATAGATCCATCAATAATTATAACCTTGAGGAAACATTCAGAGAACCTGGTGAGCCTACCTTTGAAGAAAGATTCAACCAAATGTTTAAAATTGGTCCCTCGCGAAACCCATCAAATCTCCACCAAAAGGTCCCCTTGAAAAGAGAAGCTTGGATCAAACACTTCTGGAATCAAACCTTTTGTCTTTACCCTATCTTCCTATACCATGACCCTTGACAACACCGATGATGGCATACCCCTTTTCTACCATAGTTAATCAATTGGGATCAACAAGAACCATCGAGTTTAGACACATTTGAGAATGACAAAGCAATTGTTGAGTTCATGGGACTTCGTGAAGGAATACCGAGTGGGGATGATAAGGTTGGATTTGTCATAGAACTCAACAGTGCAACACACTTTGGTGAGGTTTTCCTTTCCTCTAGTTGCAAAAGTCAAAATAAAAAGAATAGGTCTTCAAGTGAAAATCGAAAGGCACCTGTTGATCATGAAATAGTAAAAATAAAGGACGTATCCGAAGGTGAAAACCTCTTTGAGGTGCCTAAGGATGTAGGATTGGACATTCTCACTATAGACCGAGAGAGATCACCATTTCTTATAGTAGAGACAGAAGAAGTGAACATTGGGATGCAAGACAACTCTAGAATCATACAGCTTGCAGCATCTTTGACCACTAAGGAAAAACATGAGTTTACAACATTGTTTTTAGAGAGACAAGTTAATTTTGCATGGTCATATGCTGATATGCCTGGGTTGGACCCTGAACTTGTTTTACATCACTTTCCACTAATACCAAATGCCAAACCATATAAACAAAACCTAAGGAAAATACACCTGTAGATTACACTCTTGGTCAAGGTCAAACTAAAGAAACTCTTGGATGTCGGATTCATACGCTCTATTGAATATGCAGGTTGGATATCTAATCTTGTTCCTGTTACAAAATTGAATGGTCAAATCAAAGTATGTATAGATTTTAGAGATATTAACAAGACTTGTCCTAAAGATGATTTCCCCTTACCAAATATTGACATCATAGTTGACCTCACTGCTAGATATGAAATGCTATCACTTATCGATGGATTATTGAGCTACAATCAGATAAGAATTGCTCCTAAATATCAACTCAAGATAGCCTTCACATGTGCTTGGGGAACTTTCTATTGGAACATTATGCCATTTAGACTAAAGAATGTTGGAGCTATGTATCAGAGAGCCATGACTACCATTTTTCATGATTATATGTATGTACTTATGGAGGATTATGTTGATGATCTTCTCTCAAAATATCTAGAAAGAAGTGGTCACCTAGTAGTCTTGGATAATATTTTTACACGGCTTGAAAAGTACAAACTCGGATTAAATCCAAAAAAATGTGTTTTCAAGATCCAATCAGGCAAACTCTTAGGATACATTGTCTCCAGCATAGGAATAGAGGTTGATCCTGCAAAAGTAAAAGCTATCTTAGACATGTCATCACCAACCAACATCAGTCAATTAAGGACTTTACAAGGAAGACTGCAATCAATCCATAGGTTCATTGCTCAGCTAGCAGAAAAGATTCATATATTTCAGCATTTGTTATGAAAAGGAATTCCCTTCGTTTAGACAGAGAAATTTCAAGAAGAATTTGATCAAATTAAGCATTATCTATTGACTCCACTAGTTCTTATGGCTCTAATTGATGGAAGACACTTGATATTATACGTAATGGAAACTACATTAGTGTTGGGGGCATTATTGGCACAAAATGATAATGATGGAAAAGAATAAGCAATTTACTACATCAGTTGCACCTCGGTTGGATATGAGTTAAACTACAACCCTATTAAACGAGCATGCCTCACAGTTGTATTCATAGCTCAAAAATTGAGACATTACATGCTAAATAAAAATGCAAAGTTGATAGCCCAAATTGATCCTTTGAAGTACCTTCTCAGTAAAGCAGTTATGACAGGGCGATTAGCTAAGTGGTTTATGATTTTAAGTGAGTATGACATTGAATATATTGATTGAAAATCAATAAAAGGACAAGTAATAGCTGATCAACTCGTAGATGCACCAGTGAAAGTAGACCGCCCCCTAATATCCAACTTCCCAGATGAATCAATCTTTGCCATAGAAACACCGACGAAATTGTACTTCGACGGATCTTAAACAAGTCATGGTTGAAGAGATAGTATTTTATTCATCACACCTCAAGGGGATTACATTCCTAAGTCATTTTATATAGCATTTCCATGCACCAATAACATAGCCAAGTATGAAGCATTACTAACAGAACTCTGAATGGCAATAAAATGGAAAATCAAGGATCTTCAAGTTTATGGTGATTCCCAGCTAGTGATCAAGCAAGTCAATGATGATTATGATACCAAGGATGAGAAGCTTATGCCCTACAAGTGCATGGTTGATAGTTTTAGACTGTACTTTGAAGCTATTACCTTTGAACAGATATCTAGAATAAAGAACAAGGCGACTGACATAATGGCAACAATTGAATCTCCCTTAGACATTCCTAACAATGCATCACAATATGAGTTATTGGTAGAATAGTTGTTGGTCCCTATGTTCGATGTCCTCGAAACTGAACTTGTGTATGAACTTGTTGGTCTTGAATCTCCCTGGTACAAAGACATTTACAATTATTTACATGACCATATTATCCCTCCTGACTTGTCTCCCAACCAACGTAAAACCTTCATCCAACAAGCCTCTAAATATGCCATCATTGGAGATGCCCTTTACTGCCACAACCTAGATAGCACCCTCCTCCAATGTCTCGACTCACATAAAGCACAAACGTCCTTGCAAGAGGTTCACCATGGTATACACAGAGCTCACTTTGCTAGTCCTACCTTAGCTAAAAAGCTGATGAGGATGGGATATTATTGGCCTACAATGGAACATGATGCATATCACTTTGTGAAAAGATGTCACCAGTGTCAAATTCATGGAGATCTTATACATGCACCAACTCGGGAATTATAGCTACTTACATCACCATGACCATTTTCTCAATGGGGACTCAACCTCGTAGGAAAGATCCATCCCACTTTCGCAAATGGGCATAAGTTTATCCTTATTGCTATAGAATAATTTACCAAATGGATTGAAGCCATCCTGATGACCTACATTACTGGTAAGAAGATATCCAAATTCATTCTAAATTACATTATATACCATTATGGTATCCCACAATCCATCGTTACCAAAAATGGTCACCCTTTTAAGAATCAGGATGTCCATGAACTCTATGAGAAATTTCATATCCAACACCACTTCACCACCCTGTATTACCCCTAGGGTAATGATCAAACTGAGGCATCTATAAAACTATCCCTAAAATCTTGAAAAAAGACTATTGATGACGTTGGTCGTGACTGGCATCTCCATCTCAATCCTACTTTATGGGCCTACCATACCAGTGCTCGCACCCTACAAGAGGCACTCCATATTCCCTTGTCTTTGGATCTAAGGCGATACTTCCTATTGAGGTGGAGTTACCATCCCTAAGAGTATCTATGCAAGGATTGATTGATCAAGAAGAATATTGTGTGTCCTATCTACATGAGCCAGAGTTATTGGATGAAAAGAGATAGAATGCTTTGACACACTTGCAAGCATATCAGAACTGTCTAAGATGCAATTACAATAAGAAGGTCTGACCTAGAAGCTTTGACGCTAGTGACTGTCTTGAAAGAGAAAATCTGAAGAATCAGATAGATCGAGAAAAGCCCAAAAAGTTTGAACCTAATTGGTTGGGCCCTTATATCATCACAACAACATATGGATCTAGTGCTTACCAACTCTCTACTCCTAAAGGTGAACCATTTCCTAAGCCCATCAATAGCATGCACCTTCACATATATTATACCTAATTCTCATAGTATCCCATCAAAAATTCAAAATATATAAAAAAATTCAAAAAAATAGTCACCCTAGATTGAAAACCTGGAAAACAAGTGTCTTGGTGACAACAAAAAAAAAAATTAAAAATCAAAAAATAAAAAAAAAATAGTAAAGAGAAATAATTCGTCCAAAAGTGAAAACCACTTCGGTGGCGTTTTGGATAAGTACCATGGTGAAAAACCTAGCAAACAAGCGTCATGTGTAGTAAGTCTATGCTCCTCCATCTACTATCACTCTACTTGGTCTTCCATCCTTCGCTCATCCATTCACACATATCATTTATCCATCATAAAGATTTTCCATCCCTCTCATGGCCTGAGAACCACTGACATTTAGCTTCCTTCGCTTTCGTGATCACCCTTTGCATCTGTCGCTTCCCCTTTCGCATAATAAGTTGGTCCTATACTTGACTGGGGGTAATTCCTTGACTTATGTCTTCATGGGATCCTACATATGGTATTAGCCTTTAAAATATCAAAATCCAAAAAAATCATAAAACATAAAAATCCAAAAAAATCATAAAACCTTCAAAATCCAAAAACATCAAAAAACATCAAAATTTCTAAAAATAGACTCAGTCTTTGTTAGTTTGTTTGAACTACATTGTCTTTGTGCATTTTCTATGTAGGCAAGGCCCATACTCAATGGGCCCCTAAGACATTAGGTCTATCTTTAGGCTTTTTTCATGCCATATCAATTTTGGTTTGCGTCAGTCGAACTATGAGGTCTTTGTGTGTATAACATAGGCAAGGCCATCAATCAATGAGCCTCTGAGGCCCTAGGTCAATCCTTTAGGGTTTGTCAAGTCTGGTCATTGATGAGACAAAAAAAAAATCTCATCTATTAGCTAAATTAGTGCTTTCTTCAGTCAAAGAGAAGCGATGAGCCTGAAATTTCAGAGCACCCACTCTAGTTATGAGTCTAGTAATGATAAGGAACGTGAGGTATTTTCAGCAGTTGAGATTTCATCATATCTTGAAAATTATGATCTGGGTTCTTGATATTTTTGGAAAGAAATTAGGAAACAAGAAGATGAAAAAACCCATTAAATTTAAAAAAAACCTAATTTTTGGCTTGATAGAAAACTTCACCAATCCATGTGCTAGAATTTGTTTGCTTCCATGCTCTGAAAATTCTGGAACTAGGTAGGATTTAAGTGAAGGATAAGTATGATAGCATTTATGAAGAGGTTGAGCAGTTTGGGCTTCTATGAGTAGTTAAGGGATAGAATTTGAGAGAATCTAGGGGGTAGTTCCAAGCATCTAAGGCAGGTTGTTGGGTTGTGCAAACAAATGGAGATAATCTAGGAGGCAGTTTTGGGCAGTTTGAACCTTTTTGCAAGCATCTAGGAGTTTTTTTATGAGCTTTAATGATACACAAAGTAAAGGCATGAATTTTTCAGCATTCAAATGTCTTTTCGAAGCTTGTTTAGGGGCTGCAAAATAGGCATATTTATTTTAGATGACCAAAGGAGATTGACTCAGCAAGATGAAGAAAAGACTTATCTTTTTCCCCCAACACATGTTCTTATCTTCTAACAAGCCATTGCATAGCTATAAGACTCATTTTTCAGACCTTTGTTTTTGGGGAAGAGTTTCATGAAATAATATAGTTCAGTATTTTAGCAGCAGTAGTTGTTTGTAGTTTCATTTCCTGGCAATCATTTCATTTCCAGTAGTTCCCTTTACAAGTTTCTTAGGATAGATTTGATTCCAACAATTTATTTACAAGCATTTCATTTCCAATTCTTTACATTTCCAGTATTTCCCTTTACAAGTTCTTAGGATAGATTTGATTCCAGTATTTCATTTACGAGCTCTTAGATTAGATGATTCCAGTAATTTCTTTTATGCATTGCTTTTCAATTTTGTTTGTAGAAAAATAATTTCATGCAAATGATTTCTTCTCCCTCTTGCATATCGCCATGGAAACCACCTTGGATTGACATTTATAATTAAATTATGAGGACTACAGCAAACCTTATCAGTCATGTCCTTTATCATCAAGCAATCATTGTTCAAACCAAATCACAAATCAACAAACAAACATATCCAACAAATCTTTAATCTTCAATCAATCAATTACCTTATCAACAATCACTATCAGATCATTGATCTTATATCAGAATGGGGCATTATTTCATTGGTCTCATTCGGTCCTCTCACTTGTCTTCTATCAGGATGCATTCTTTCTGAGATTAGACATTTTCATTGGTCAACCTTGTCATTCACCTTAAGCATGATATGTATTTCTTGTAGCTAGGTGTTTATCACAATGGTCAATCAGCCAACTTTATCAGATGTGTTCCTTGCCTTAAAACAAGATATGTCTTTCCTAAAGTTAGGCATCATTACATCATATCAATCAATCCTTATTAAATCAATTTAAGTTTGTCACTTGGTCAATTCAATCTTGTCATCTTGGTCAATTAATCTTGCCTTATACAGGATGTGACTTTCCTAAAACCAAGCATAATCAATCACATCAATTAATCAACCTTTGTCAACCTATCAATCAACTTTGGTCAAACAATCAAATCAAATTGTTCATCTTGGTCATCTACCTTCATCATGGTGTGTCTTTCCTGAAGCTAAACTTAATCAATCATATCAATCAATCTTGTCAATCCTATCAACAAACATTATCTCTTTGGCAAACATGTTGGTCTGAGTTTGTCTTATCTTTTTGATTGGTTTTTGGGTCATGTTACTAGCTACCTCAAGGATTTCCAAAAAATAATTTAGAGGGGTGATGATGGATCATGATCTCTTTTCTTTGTTTGTGGTATGTGGTTTATCTTGACAAAAATACTGGGACAATTGGGTCCTTAGTATGAGTCGGGGCATTCCTTGTCTTTCGACATTGTCTTTTGACTACTTGTCTCTCACAAATGGTCACCTTGCACACCTTGGTATATGTCATATCATGGTGTTTGTGATCCATTTGTGATAATTTTAACACTCGATGATGATAAACATAAAAGCACAAAATTTTGTCCTTTTCATTTCTTGTCTGATGTCTCACCTTCTTTTCCATTCCCCATACTAGCATCCATCTCTTCCACACTAAAATTTCTTCTCTCTGCATCTTGATAGCGTCTTGTGACACAAAAAAATACCTTGCATACATAATCATGTTATGAAGCATTATATAAAGCATTACCATCATAGACATCATCATCATAATAGGTCACATATATTTGCATGAGAAAATGTAAAAATATAGAGTACATCCATATAGCATTATCATTTCATCACATCATAACATAATCAACCATGACATTGCATTTTACATTATGATCATAGTTCATTTCCATTCATCACATTTCATATACATAGCATTGACATTTCATAGACATTGCATAACATTAATAACATTATTGCATATCATGTCATACATCACATTTTGCATTCACATTAAACATTTCTAATCATTGCATATATAATCTATAGGCATCACATTACATCAACATTAATTGCATTCACATAGCACATCACATCATAAAATTAGGTTATCCATACTGCATTAATATATAACATCATTTCATAACCATATTAGATGCATGAACAACATTATAATATCATAACCATCTATCATATCAAATCATCACATGATCATATAGAAATGCATACATATCACAAAAGCATGAACATTCATAACATAATCATAACCATAAAGCATGATCACATAAGACTACATATCATAAATTGTCACCAAAAATAATATCATATATCACTCAAAATGTGTCATAGTACAATGTCAAGATGTATCACATCTAACAAAATGGAGCTCGCAGGCTCAATGATCAAAATATAGTGTCATAATACATAATGTCAAAATAGGCTCTAGCATGAGTTGTCTTGCTCCCCTAACCCTGGTACATCCCTGTCCTCTCATCGTGGTGATCCTGGAGACCTGTGCTCTGAGGTAGATGGCCTACCGTATGGAGTGGATTATCTTGAACCTAATGTCTTCCAACTCTATGAGTTGTTATGGGAGTGCCTGCTATGATACCTTCTATGTGATCTGCCATGTGAACTACTCTAAACCTAAGAAAATCTTGACTCTCTCCTCTCCAGTGGCACTACTGCCTCATATAGATCCTTGTAATACTATAAACCTCTTTTAGATCTAGCTAACTCCTGAGAAACATCAACCACTAAACCATTGCATGTAGCCATAAAATCCAACATCCTCTAATTTTTTTGTTGGTGGCTAATAACTTCCAAGTCTCTCTTAGTCTGCAGGGTGTCCCTCTCGACCTTCAGGTTTTCTCACTTTGCTCGAAGGGTCCTCACCTCTACCTCTAAGGCCTATACCCAATCCTGTAGGGTAGCTATCCTCTGATCTATTATGCCCTCATCTGCTCTGTCCCCCACCTCCTCCAATCTCTCCTCAGCATCCACTCCCGAAACAATCCTCTCTCAGAGGACTCTCTCTGCCTCACCCATCATTGGATCATCTACATGCTCCTCCCCTCATCTCTCCTTCACATACTCCTCTACCTCCATCATCTCCACCTCTTGATGTCCCACCTCCAAAGCTAGCATCTCTGCATGTTGCTCTCCCCCCTCCACTACCATCTCCACTGCTAACCTCTCCTCTGGCTCATCCTCCTCACACTCCTTGTGGATCAGTGATAAGGGTCTCACCACCCGTCTCGGTCTCCTATCCCTCCTCTTGCCTCGGTCTCCTCCTTGGCCTCCCCTCCCATATCCTCTGTCATCTCTCGCATCATCATTTCCTCATCCTCCCTGTCTGCCATCCCCCCATCCTTCATCTCCTTTCCCTCTACCCTTCTGTCCCCTGTCTCCCCTCTGGCCTCATGGGCCCCTACCCCTGTGCTTTACAGGAACTGGTAGCTCTAGATCAATATATGAACTTGGCCTATGCACCAACCACCATGCATCATACTTGAGATTTGTACCTGCATCTACTACACCCCCTCTCCATCCCCACTGTACCGGTTGTAGGGCGTCAATCTCTTGCTCGATACTAGTGACTGGTATTTTTTGTCGCCACAGATGCACCTCTCATGAGGAATGTAAAAACTATGTTGTCCCTACAAGAACACCCTGCCTCTCCCCTAACTGTCGTCTAACACACTCTGGAAAATAAATCTCTATGATATGCTAAGACTGCATTGTGCATCCAATCAAATACCTCAACTGACGGCACCATGGAAAATGCTCATCCTCATCTAACCATATATCACAATGCCTGTAAGGCCTATAGATGAAGCTCACCAATGTGTTGATACCGTGTCTCCAGTATCCAGTATCTCCTACATGTGTCTGTGTGATGGCACCCCGATAGAAATATTCATACGGAGCACCAACTCCCAACTATCGTCACACTGGCGGTCGAAACATTGCTATATGCTCCCACACCCATATCATAAGTAATTTCATATTGCAGCTCATGCTCTAACCACCTATGTATGCAATGTCATGAATTTGGAAATAAAGCATGCCCAATAAACACGGTGCCCAGGCATACACTATCTCATCTTGTACCATCCTGACCAATACCTCTCCCCAGCCCACTGGAAACCCATGGCCCCTGTGGTCTGGAATCAAGATGTCATTAATCAATGTGCATAGAATGTAGTCAAACCTGTCATATCTCTCTACCAGGGTCTCCCATCTGATCTTGTAACCCTGAATGCAAAGCTCTGCCTCGTCCTCATAATCATAAAAGTCATAGATAGCCTGTAGTCCTCAAATGGGATCATATCGCACCCGCTCTTCGCAAATCAGTAGCCGCAAAATCCTGTAAACATCCTCCAATCAATTTACAGTCTTCATTTGACCTATTCATTTTTTCCTAAACTGGGGCAAATTTTTCATTAGTCAATTGTGTCATTCTACTTGTCAAATGCGTCACAAAATTTCTTGGTGTCACTATACTTCCACATGTATCATGCAATGTCAATTGTATCACACGCCCCAACTAATGCATCGCTAGGATCAATTATGGTCAACCCCTTAATAGTTGCATCGTTTCTCCTCATGCTTGTATCGCCAAATATCGATTGCTTCATTTTCGGCCATGTATGCGAATCAGAAATCAAATGTGGCACACCCTCTCGAATGCGTCACACCGCAATCAACCCCTATGGACCTATTCAATTGCGTCATGATGAGGCAATTACGACGAACCGCATCACCTGCATCGTTCACACACGTAATTGCATCGTACGACGTGCGACGCAATTGCCTGCTAAATTTTTTCCTAGCTAAAATGTGTGAAAATCAAAAAATTCACAAAGTGAGTTTGGAGTACATACCGCATATATCATACTTAAAATGCATAAATCTATTATTTTGACAATGGAGTAAGACTAGGCATTTTTGGGTGAGGTAAAGTAGGTTAGATTAGTTTGATTTAATTTATGTTCTCTTTGATTACTTTCATTTGAATTGTACACATGCTTCATTGGTAATAGGTCTATTTGATCATTGGATTAATGCCTATTTATTTGGTATCCTAATTTTCTAATTGAATTCCTTTGATAATTCCATTTGATGTATTCATATTCACACATTCCAAAAACACCTACATACTTGTAAATGTACTTATAAAACCACTTCCCCAAGTACTAATTTATAGTCAAGTGACAAAGTTGGGAACCACAAACAACTTAATTTTTTTTACAAAACCCCCAAAAGTGGCACCCCAACTTGGGTACAATTTCCAATTCCACCCATAAAAATTCCTTGTCACCTACTAAAAATATAAAGTCAATAATACAAAAATAACTCCCAGCTTGACCATCTTAGCATGGGCCCAAAATATGCACCATATAAAAAATATTAAATCCTATTGTAGTTGGTCAGGATTCCAAAGTAACTCTCCCCATTACCTCAAGCATGACTATGGTAGGAAGTTAGAGATATTGTTGGAGGATGAAAAGACATGAGGTCACAAAAGAGACTTATTAGGTTTTTACTTATTGACCTTTTTTAGGATCAACAAATGGAGCTAATGTAAATTTGTGACTTTTGAGACTCTTTATGTGTTTTCAGTTGTGCTCTTATAAGAGCAAGCTAAAGGAACACTTTGTAATGTATATTTTAAGAGGTAAGGATTCTATTTGGTGGTTTTGTTAGGAGAAAAGTGTCACTTGGAATTTGAGACTTTGACCTGAGATATCTTCTTAGAACATCTTAGGGCTTGATATTTCTCAAATTACTTTTGAAAATATACGATATATAAGTTCCATGACTTGAAAAAAATATACACCATAGTTTCTCAGCATAAAAACCATTTACTTGGTATGTTCTATAGTATGTTGACTATTTATATGACAATAAGAATCTCATTAAAAAGTTCATTAGGGGATGAAACTCTTAGATAGTTGGATCTATGTTGATGATGTCTCACGACATGTTAGAGGTCACCATGGAGAAATCCTAATTTTTTTATTAGAATTGGAGGAAACCTCATAATACTTATGAGACTATGTGCAATAGTATTCAATTCTAAAACGAGTATAAGTTTTATGGATCTCAATAACTTCTTATAGGAATATTTAGGTAGGTGTTGAATCCTCTTAATTCTCCTTAATGATAGTAGCAACAACCACAATCTTCATAAAGAGTTAGGTAATCATAGGGTCCACGGGGTGTGCAATAAAGAGAATGACACACACAAGGTCCCCAACGAGATCAAAAGATAGAGGTATGGTGTGTGGGACCAACCCATACACAATAATATTTTAAAAGGGGTTGAATCAACATGAGTGGATCTAGATTACATCAATCTAGTAGGACTCAATTGACATAGAATCATCCTAGAGGTTCCTATTTTATATGTGGTGGAGTAGGCCACATTGCTAAAGAGTGTGTGATGTTAGTCATTCACATATAGTATTATATAATGGAGAACCACTAAGAAAAGCACCAAACCACTATTATTGATACTATGGGTGTGACGAGAGATAGTTCGATTACTCTCCATTTTTATTTTGGATTTTTAGATTCCTTTATAGCCCCTTAAATGATCATTGCATGCTAATGGAGGAGGATAAGTGGTATATTGATTTATCGACATGGGCTAATATGGTATTAGATAAAAATTTTAAGTGGATTTATGTTAGGCCTTGGATCCTTCACTACTCTAGTGGACTTACAAGTTATAAATTTGGGGTCCTATGAGGATAGTAAGGGTATGTATTGGCTCAATACTCATTAAGCCAATAGTGATTGTTGTTGCAAGTTGATATAGTGCTTCAATAACCTTGGAATCCATGTGGTGATCATAGTGGTACAATGACCCATTTAATTTCACATGATTTCTACTATCCAATTTAAGTTCACCATCATTGTTAGCATGTATATAAAAGGAGTATCTTTCTTAGTATCATTATGATAACTAAATTTCCTTGCCACATGCTCATCCAATGATCATCACTCATGAATGCATGTATAACTAATTAGTAGGCATCACTTTAGAGATAAGGTTATGCCCAATTTTCTCCATCAAGTACCTATACACTTCTACTGACATCTATAATTAACTATCTTATAGATTTTCCTCCCTGATTGATATATGTACTCTTCTTCTTCTCCTCCCTTTCCTCTATTCTATATCATATTTTGTTAGTGACCCGAATAATTGTAGGTGGCATGATATATATTTTTTCTAAATGGTAAACACTTTTGACTCAAAGATATGAATCAGTGAGGTCACAAATGGGGGACCTCATCCCCAATTTAAACATTTAGCAATAACACCCCAAATGTAGTTTGAACCTTGATGGAAAGAACAACACCATGAAAACTTAACCATCACATTATGCCGCTATTAGAATAGGTGGCATGATCATATGGCTCACTACATTATATAATAATTGGGTCTCCCTCTTCTACAAATATCTTTTATTTTTTAATTAATATATGATCTCTACTTTGTGTTACTGACTACTCTCCAATCACCTTAAAGAGTGTCCTTGGACTTTACTTATTGTGTATTTTGTGCTTTTTTATAGTCCTTATTTAGAATCACCTTAATCAATGTGTACATGAATGCTAGTTAGGCCTTGTTGATGTGTAGTTGGATGCACCATTCATTAGTCAAGCCTTGGATATAGAATAAATTTTAAATGCATAGCCTCCACAAGGTGAATGGAAGCTTGAATTATTGAAGAGGGAACTAAATTGATCCATGCTCTTGGTGTATCACCTAATTTTCATTTTATTTCTTTGAATCCTATTGATTGTTCCAATTGATTAGTATGATTCTCCATAGAATAGCCATATATAATGCTCAAGAATTATAGTAAGTTGGCCAATGAACAAGGATTTTAACATCCTTTTGCACTTTAGGCTCTACAAAACCTAGGCGGATTTACCTTCTAACAATATCCAGAAATAACCAACAATTTACACAAGATATTGGAATAGTACATACATTCTCATTATTCATACAAATGTTTGTAAATTTGATACAAAAATTGGCTAAATTCCTTGTAAAATTTAAACTCCTAACCATGAGAACATCAAATAATTAAAATAGCTTAGAAATACCTTGAGATCTTTCTTTTTAAACTATCCTAGACATGGAGCAAGCCCAATTGCTCAAATTGGTGCCCTAAATCATGGGTAAAAAAGTCATAAAATTATGAAAATCCCTTCTAAACAACAATCTAAAACATACTCAATGGATATCCAACATTATTTCCTTACAAAAAAAAATCCTATGTTGGGATTCAATTGTAATTATACTTAACAATCCCTAAACAATTCAACACTCTCAATATTTCACTAACAACAAATTAATCCATTACTTTAATAGAAGTCATACATGAAACATTCATTGCATAAAGTTACAAAGATGAGTTCAAAGTCTTTTATCATTTTATTCATAAGAAAATTTGAATTGTACATTGGAGACAACTGCCATTTAATCATATATTCAAGTATATGTATATTTGAAATGTAAATTGATGTTCCAAAAGGTTACATTTATACAATTACTTCCCTATAATCTAGAACTAGAATTAACTTAAACAAAAAACTTGCTTGATTATATTGTTAAGAATTCCAAAAATAAGGCTCAGAATTCCCTTTTATAGAATAAGGGAGCAAACAAGCTTAGAGCCTTGGGAGAAGTGTCACATTTTTATTTGACACTATCTTCACATGAACAAACAATGTAGGTACAACTACCTCATAAAAGATGAAAAAACACTTTAAGCTCAAAGGAAAAACTGTTGTTGAAACCATTGCAAGAGACACTCGCAAGTATGTAAATAAAGACAAAAATGGAGTAACCAAATGCAATTTCATGTGTACTTCTTACCCCATGTTGCAAATGTTTCATCTGAAGGCCAAGAGTAAGCAATAATTTAGTTTACACTATTCAAAAGGGTTGCATATTCATCATTTGACCAATTCTTTGCCTCTTCAAAGAATTTGACCAATCCCATTTCCATCTTTATTAGTTTATCTATAGAAACATTGCATAATTTCATATCCACTTAATTGCTAGGACAAATGGAATTGAGGAGGGTAGGCAAAATAATGTTGAAGTCAGACCTCCAAGATTTGTATACCTTTATTTCACCTTCATTTGTTAAGATATTTGGTATCAAGTCTCCTTCCATCTCTTCAAAAGGACTCAAAATTTTCTCCAAACTTGTATGAGAGCTCCCATGAATAGATACAATATTTTTCAAGGAATTGAGCTTCTCAAAGATAGTGGACATATCACTAGAAGAATTAACATCAAAATTGATCAAATTTATCATTATGCCTATTATTAGCATTCTTGGAGTCCACACATCTAAAATTCCTTTTAAATTATTCATTAATTAGACATGATTGGCATATGTATTTCTTAAAGTATTATATCCCTTACATGTCTCCTCCAAGTGATTCAAAATGCAAGATAATATGTCATAGATTATCAACCATATCAACCATTTTCTTATCATCTTCCTCCTTATAAGTCTCTTCTACTTCTCTGCTATGCCTTATTTTTCCTTTTAAATTATTTATCCTAAGAGTGAAGGTTTCTCTATCCTAGAATGATGTATTAGTGGATGGTTGAGGAATCACTGGTACTAAAGCATTCCTTTAAGGAGGGGGTAGTACAGCCACAACCTTTTTGTATTCCTACAATAATTTCAAATTCTCTTGTTCTTCCTTATCAAAATATGCTTGCAACTTTTTTACTATAGTGTCACTAAATAGTGCAGTGTTAACAACCAAATTTGCTACATGTGGAGGACAGGTGTTTGCAAGTATTTTGACAATGAGATTACCTATGAGCTCAGGGTAAAAGCACAAAGCTATGTCACACTTTCAGCCAACTTATCAGCACAACTGAATTTAAGTATTTCTAACTAAAAATCAATTTTGGTCAAACATATGATCTAGTAAGATTCATTCTAGCTAAGTTAGATACTTCCACAACCTTTTCAACTAAAATAGTTGGCTAAAAATATATGGAGCAACACTTTGAGTCCAATTTACCAAAAAAATAAAATTATTTGAAAAACTTGAAGTTTCAATAACTCCTACTAATGTAAATCACATTTTTTAAAAAATATAAAAATACCCTTTTGTAGATCCATAAGTGTAGTTTTCAAAAATATATTTATTTTAATAATTTGATTATTATTTATATTTTATTTTATATTTTCACTAAAAGTAGGTTATCAACACAAAATATTACGTTCATTACCATGCCAAGGAAAAATACTAAAAATTATTAAAAAAATTGAAAAAAATGTGATGCACTACATAAAAAAATCTATTTCAAGATGGTATAATTTTTTATCCATTTTAGATAAATATTTAATACGAAAGTTGGCATCCCATGGAAATAATAGTTTTTTTATTTACACACATTTTAATATTTATTTAAAAATATATGTTTATCAAATTGGAAAAAAATATATCCATGCACTAAAGTTTCAAGTTATAAATACACACAAAAAAATTGAAAGAAAAAAAAATTGCTATAAAAAGTTTGACGTCTCATGCAACTTCATTTTTTAGCATTTTATCAACAACTAAATTATAGTTTTAATTTATTAAAAACTAGTTCAAAATAATTTTTTAATTTTTTTAAAAATACAAACATAAAATATACTATAAAATACATATTTTACTAGTTTACATCATTTCAAAATTCAAAACATATATGCCACTTTTTAGTGATTCAAGTTTAAAAGTTGGATCAATGTTGGTCATTTCCTTTATAAATTTTGACATAGCTTTGTGCTTTTACCCCTCATTTACATCCTTAATTACTTTTGTCTTGTTTTTTCCCAGATGTGTTGACCATATTACCAAGGCTTAATATTTTGTATTGAACCATGAGCCAAAGTATAGGTCATGAGCTTGTTCCTCTAATTGGAGTATGGGTTCATGTGTAACTTTCCTTCTAATTGTATCCAAAGAAACAACAGAGGAAATATTCCATCCCTCCAATATCAAGAACCCATATTTTTGCATAATTTCCCTTCCCTCCTTATGAGTAATATGGCTAACATAAAAAATTACCACCTCCAAACCTTTTTACGTATTTCCTCCCACTCATCTTTAGAAACATTCTTCTTCTCCTTCATAATCAATGCATATTGTTCAACCTTATTTTCAATTAGGTAGTCCTTAAATTCCTTGGACTTGACAAAACTGTCATCTAACATGAAAGTTGTGCATTCCAATACCCTAACGTCATTTATGACATCTCCCCCAATCTCAAAATTGATCAAAATTATTTCTTGAGGGGGAGCCTCAACCATAATCCTTGGGGTTGAATTGACTGATTGCCTTATTTCTACAATATTTGGCACATCATCATCATAATCAGGATACTCAACCAAGGGTTAAGGACCTATTTTCTACGGACACTAAATTTGTTGAGTAGTTTTTTGTATAATTATTTAAGTTTTAGGCCTAGGCCTATCCATTGCTAATTTAGGAGCCTCAATTAAGATACTAGAAACATTTTCAATCATCACCAAAATTTTGAGGACTAGGTCCTCAATCTCTAGTAGGCTCCCCTATAAGAAGGATTTTCTCCCTTCTTTTTCTCCTCTGCAATGTGGATCCTAACCCAGGACTCTCTTATCTTCTATACATTAGCTTCAAAGGAGTATTTTTCTAATTAGGTCCTCAATCTTATCAAAGTGATGTGTAAACCCGACCAATTTTACCTTAACCTTGACTTGATGGATAAAATGGTATGGGTCACAATTTCTATGTAAATCCACTTTCATTATGTATAGTTGTAATTTGTATTATAAAAAATTCAAGCCTTCTTTTGATGTGATCATGAAGTTTGAGAAGATGATGCTTGGTGGCAAGAATGACCCCTTTTGATATTCCTCAAATCTGTCTTGTTCGCTTCATTTAGTTGCCACATGATTTACAAAAATGTTATTATGTCCAGCTTTGATCTTGGTAGTATGTGGGGTATAACTAATGAACCATAAATCATAATCATTGTACAATTTAAATGAAAGAACAAATCACCATAATTTTTATCAATCCCTAATTCAAGAATAAGTTTCAATGGTCTCAAGAATTTTCTAACCTTCTCAGATAATTTCCAATCAGCTGGAAACCCTAGATTTCTGAGGACCTCCCTAACAAATAATTCTTCAAATTTTCTATTAAAATCCATCATGTTACACATCTATGGCTTTCACCAACAATGACGTTGGTATTTACATTTTGGCATCCATTTTCAAGACTTAACATAGTGCAAAGTAGATGTTGATGAAGTAATCTTCGAAAATACCATAGTTAAAAGGCTCTACTTCATCACAAGTGAATCTTACCAATTGCCTATTTATTCCTCTTTTACATGATGAGGTGACTATTTTTTTATGAAATTATTCCTATCCCTTGAATATTCTCTAGTGAATGAGTCAAGGTCAATTGGGATATGTGCATTCTTTGTTAGGTGGAAGACCTCACAAATGTAAATACTATCTAGACTCGCCAATTTTATACCCTTGTCATTCAAAATAGTCCTTGTATTAGGGTCATATACCTTTGTAATGACTTCGATTAATTCCACATTTATGAACATGTTTGGGACTACCAATTGTCCCAAGTCCAAAGTCCATATGAATGACAAAGGCCTTGGTGATTGACACTTTTTAATTCCATATCTAAATAAATTCCACCACTTAGTCAAAATGGTGGCATCCCTAACATCATCTACCCTATCCAATAACCTATCAAAAAGTATCCCAACTCCCTAAGAATGCTTAGATATCTTTGATGATCCTAGTAGTTGTTGTAAAATGTCCACATCCAACCCCCTTTTCAACCTTCCCAATGGTCCAACCATTTTGGGAACTAAGGTTTCTTTTATAGAATTAGGGATTTAGGAAAAACTCAGGTTATTCACTTCTCTAAAATTAACAAAGTCAAAGGCTTCTTTTCTTGACATTCAAATAAAAACATGACCTAACTAGATTGTGAGAAAAAAAATTAGACACAAAAATTGGACAATTTAGGTCAAGAAATTGAACTTTCCCATTCGCTGATTTAAGGAACCCTAACTTGATTTTGTGAACAATAAAATAACTTGAATTATGCAACTTCTTCATAGAGGACACTTCATAAGGCTTCTAATAACTTGAACAAATGAAATTGCCTTGAAAATCTAGAAGAATTTGGTATATATTAGTAGAAAACACCATTAAATATCATACAAATGAACAAGGTGGTTGTAGGTAACTATTCTTTAATTTTGAAATATTAGCCTTGATTTGTATCTATTTTTTTGAAAAATAGATCATGGGTCTAATACATAGATCACTAACATCAATCTTTTTTCAAAGAACATTAGGATACAAATTTGTAAGGGAATTAGAATGACTTCCAACCTTGCAGGTGAGTCAATCAGCCTCGGATCTGATCCTTTAATGCCTTGGAAATTGATTGAAATTGGTTTGGTATTATTAACTTGATGAAACTATGTGACCTAATCTAAAGATAAAACTTTTTCAAAATAGAGAAACTGTGAAAACTAAATTTCAATAGTAGATCTAGAAAGGGAAGAGTTTTGTGCACCTGTCATACAAAATTGGATCTAAATTTGTTGGACTAAGTCACCCATGGTGCCTATTTCCTAGTTGAATTCTTTTAGATCTGAAAATGTAGTCCTATAGCTCTCTATCTACTTTATATTTTCCTATTTTGTGACCTTTGTCTTCATATCTGAACCTACACAAATTTGGAAAAGAGACAAAGGAGGTGGATATATATGATTTTTCCTCAGTCAAACCCCTATTTTTGTATTTATACCTCTAAAAATAGCCAATAAAATGATTGATAAAAGCATGTTTTCTCCTAAACTTAAGTGCATCTAAGGTTCTAATGAGCTAAAATACATAAAACCCTACACAAGTGCATTAGAGAAGGATTCCTAAATGACAATGATAAGATCTACCTAAGAGAAAGTCAAACACCCTTAGGAAAATATGAAACACAATGATACCTCACCTTAGGCAGCAAGTAATATGAAGCTTGAAGATGGTAACACTTTGAAAACAAGTCATTAGGTTGAAGAAAAATGGCCAAGAGCACTTTCCAAACCTAGATTCCATCATGTCCTTCTATCAGCATCAAACTCCAATCATTGAATGAAACTTGATCAAATATTAAAATATGCTTGAAAACCTACAAATTCAAATATATTTTGGCATCATGCAATTGTCACAATAGTCTCTTTCTTCTTCTTTTTCAATTAGTTTTCAAATGGTGAAATGACTAGGTATTTATAGGAATTTAATCTAATTTCCCAAAAATTAAATCTTGATAGTCGATATTTAAAATATTTTAAATTCAAAAAATAAGTTGGTATCCTTGACGTATTCAAAATTGGAGCCAAAATAGGGGGACTAAGTCGCCCAAGGTGTCATTTTCCCAACCCTATTTAATGGGGTGCAAAGTGTTGGGAGCAAAATATTAAATTTTTTCCTTAGTTTTGTATATGGTTTTTCTTCATAATGCATTAAATGGGCCATGGGATACATAATTTAGGAAATTAGGGCCTAATTAGGGAATTTTTAAATGCATTGGTGAAAGGGTCACTCAAGTAGGTCCCAATAAAGCATGAAATTGTGCTTTCACCTAAAAGGGAGTATAATTATTGATGCTACATTTATCCCACACTTTAGCGGCTATATGGCATTACATGCATATGGAATCTAAAGTACCAAAAGTAAATCATATAGTAAAATGATACTTCAAAAGGATACTATATATCATTCATCAAATGAGAGAATGAAGCCCCCAATGTAGTAATTTGCAAAACCACAACATTAGGAACCACATACTACAAAACCAAATCGTTAGACATACAAAGATCATTCTCTACCTACAAACAAATGTGTTACTCCAAAAAATTCTAAGGAGAATGAAATTTGAGGGTAGATGCATACCCCCCTGATTTCGCTTGCTTTACAAAAATAGAATCAGGGTAGAAATCTAACCACATCAAATTGTTGAACTTGTTGAGAAAAATGCTTGTGATAGGTTCATGAAAACATAACACCAATTATCAACAACCATACAACATGAATAAGAACAAAACTATGAATCCAACATAATAGATGGCATTGAAATCAGAGTTCTCTAGCTCTAGTTACATTGAGTTGAATGAAGTATGATATGGAAAATGTATTACAAGATTTGACTATAAGTTATAGAAAAATTACCCTTTTGACATTCATTTTCATTTTTGTTGTTTAAAGGATTAGAGAGTGTTACCATATACCCTAGGAGTGAAAATTTTATGACAACGAGCATACCATCCCCCAAGGCTTGAGGTTCTATGAGAGGACACTTCATGAGGCATGGTGGCAGCATAAGTGAGTGGCCTTTTCACTTTCCTTGTAATTTAATTCATTGTTTTATACTTTTTGGAGATTTTTCAAAGATTTGTGGTGCCCTTGTCCATTTTTTGTGTCATTGTCCTCTATGGGTTCCCATGTCCAACAATGGCACCCTTGTCCCACATTGGCGCCCTTGTCTAATAATGGTTCCTCTATCTAGATTCAAAGTTTAAACACTTAGTATTGACTGATTAATGATTTTGATGTACTACTGATGATTTTTTTTGCTTTTTTGTAGACCACGCCACGTGCATGGAAGTGGCTTGGAGGATGGTTGTTTTCATTGCTTCAAGAGTAGGCCACAAAACTCATGATCAAGGAGCAACAACATCTACGCATCATTAGATTATATTGGGTCTACACCATGCCACCTATGTGATATCATGATGTCATGCTTATGGCACTTATAGAGCAATGGGATGCAAACACTTCCACCTTCCATCTTCCAATGGGAGAGATGACAACCACACTTGAGGATGTATATCGCATACATAGGCTACTTGTGCAAGGTAGGATTGTACATCATGATGATTTGTGGAGCCACCGAGAGATCGTGGATGATCAATTTTATTGTACCAGTCATCGCGTAACTTGTAGAGCAAGGGTTGTATTCTATTGAAATGGCTACTTCATGCGGACATGAGCATGCCACTTATTTGGTGGATTATGATCGTCACCGTCACTCTAGCCATATCACTTGATAGATGAGGCACACACCTTGATGGGGGCATAGTGTACACAATATGAGTGATAGAGATGAATCATGTAGTATTTGCTTGGGGATGGAGCATGCTAGCTCATCTTTATTATGATCTTTGGTTACTTTATTTATCATGAGGCTAATAATATTATGCTTTTTACACTTCTTTAGGTGTGGTAATTTGAGCATATTACCTACATGAGGCTGACGGTATATCCCATGGTAGCCCCATGGACCCATCCACAAGTATTTTGTTACACCCTTAGGAAATCCTGGCAGTACAAAGACTTGTTATACTAGAGAGTCACCTTTGACTAGTTGAAGGATGATGATATTATCTGGAGGCAATATAGGACTCTTCAAGAGTGGCCAGGTCTAGCATGACAACTAGCCAAGATGCAGCAAGATTAGTTATTTTTTGGGCGACATGACCACATTGTCATGTCATTCTACTATGATAGCATGATGGGACAGTTTGGTCAGCCTCAAGTAGCACCTATTGTTCAGCCCATGTATATGAGATCTATATGCAATGGTGTTAGGCCACAAGATATACCTCATCCCACCATCATAGACGTCACCTTGAGCGATTTGAATGATGAGGAGCAAGATACACATTCGACAACTGACGAGGATGATATTGACATCACAATTGCATATGAGAGGTGGTGAGGAGGACTGCACATCCAGATCTTGTCTTCCTTGTTGACATCCTATAGGCGACCTCGAGCCTTGGCCATGATATTGAGAGGATCACACAAAGAGGGAGGATGAGAATGTTGATGGAGATGCAAGTGAGGATGATTATGAAGAGGATGGGGAGGAATAGTAGCCAATAGCGTGAGATCTTGAGGAGCATGTAGAGGCCAGAGATGCCCCTGAGGAGAGACCCACATCTTGTCCTTGTACATCACGATCATAGTATACGACTCTCGAGAGACCATCAACCTACGAGCATGGGGAGAGTAGCCATGCAATTCCCACCATTCCACCATCCTTTCAAGGGATTCCAATTGTGGGTACCATAGTGTCATATAAGGATCCTAATTGGCAAGTCGGTGATTTAGGTGATGTGATGTGTTATTTAATTTTACTTTCTGCTTATATTATATATATATATATATATATATATATATATATATATATATATATATATATATATCATTCTTGGTTTTGATGTATTTATGTCTTCTTTTTTGTAGTTGCTACATGTGATTGGATCAACTTTTTCAATCGAGTCATGGTAGATATAGTTCTAAATATGCCCCCACATCAACCCACACGAGCCGAGCATAGGCCACCACAGAGTGCAAGGTGCCATGCAGTCTTATTTGTGTCCACACTGTGATGTAGGACAACTTATGAGGATATTACAAGTTCTCAAGGGAGTTGAGAGTTGCACATGAGGAGCTAAGAGTTGCACACAAGGAGTTGAGAGTTACACACAAGGAGCTGAGAGATGCACACAAGGAGATGAGATCCACTCAATTTCTTATGGAGAGTGAGGTGCAGGCCTCCCTACGAGAGGATCTCAGCAGTGTATTGGCAAAGAGAGATTGGTTTGTAGAGGAGTGTATTACGACACTCATACACGAGGTTGAGGCACTAGGTGAGCTACAAGGCTTACGAGAGTATATTAGCTCTAGGAGCCATTCTCGATCTATTGTCTCACACCAACCACCACCACCAAGCCCCAAGGATTCTAGTAGCCATAGGCCCACTTAGATGATGATGATATATTTTATTAAGATGCACCACATTTTTCTATCATGGTGATTATGATGTATATAAACATGATGAGATATATATATATATAAACAAATAAAGCATTCTCATATATATATATATGAGCATGCTTTATTTGTTTATGTGTGTGTGTGTGTATATATATATATGCATGCTTTATTTGTTTATGTGTTATCCATTTTGTTTATTGTCTTATATATATCTGATTAGATGTCAATGTGATCTATTAAAAAATCTAAATGAGATTATTTAAAAAATGCTTCCATTATCTAATTGATATGTAAAGGATGTGATCTAATTAAACACTCATGTCTACTTAGATGCCATATTTTTAATTAAGTGTTGTCATGTTAAACTAGATTCCCTTATGATCTAATTTAAAATTAAATGCATGTAATGGCCTAATTTAACACACCACACACACGACTAAATAGTATGCACAAAGAAGTAATAATCCAATAAATAAAAAATTACTCATGAAGATTCAAGACACACAATTTTTTGTCAGGAATGAAGCAATGTGAGATAAATATAAAATTATCTACTTAATCTAACAACATGCTTTAATATACATACTATTCATAAATATTGCTAAGTGTAATATCTACACAAATGTGTAGCATTAATGGGTTCTTTGAGAGGTGTACCATCTATTGTCTTAAGCCTATACACTCCAAATCCATAGTCTTCATCAATGAGATAAGGTCCTAACCAATTTTGGTTGAACTTTCCTTTTTCATCTGGTGTCGCATTTACATTATATTGATTTTCATACAACACCAAATATCCTTTGTTGAATAAACAATGAATGACATTATCACTATATTTGTATTGCATTCTTTTGGAATAAGCTTGAAGATGTTTAAGAGCATTAATGTGTTGTTCATTGAGCATTTCAAGTTGTTGTAATCATTTTCTTTATAAGTGTTGTCATCAATAAGGCCACTAAGAGAGATTCATAAAGAAGGAATTTCTAACTCTAAGGGCATTATAGCATCAGCATCGTAAATAGGGTTGTATGGAATATTTCCTATAGCCATACGAACACTTGTGTAGTAGGCCCATAATGCATAAGAAACTTAAGTATGCCAATATTTGTTAAGTTTATTAACTATTTTATGTAAGATTTGTTCAACTGTTTTGTTTGTTGCTTTTGCTTGACCATTAGATTGTGGATAATACGATGTATAAAAATGTGTTGGATGTAGAATCTTTCCAAAAAAGTCATCACCTCCTTATTCTTAAATAGTGTACCATTATCCATAACTAGAGTTGAAGGAAGACCAAATCGTGTGATAATACTCTCTAGGATAAACAACAGATTGTTGCAAGAATGAAGGTGTTGCCATTGATATCAACTAGTTTTTGTTGTCATTGATGTCATGGATGCAAGTTATTGGCTGTATATGTCAAAAATATTGAGAAAATTGTAATGAAGAAAGATTGTAGATGTTTAGTGGTTGCTCCAGGTTTTGCTTTGAGATTCGCTTCTATGCTTGTGTGGTTCAAATATGTTGATCATGGTTGTTGGAAGCTGCTATATCCAGATTTTTGGCTTCTAATTCATTGTATAGTGCGAGTTATGTTCACCAGTTGTGAACTGTGGTTTTATGTGTATCTGGTTGAGGTCTAGGAGAAATATTATTGGTTTGGATTTCTTTTTGGTTAAGTCTTATGACTTGCAGTTCTAGAGTTAAGTTGTCATGATCGTGTTGAAGATAATTTTGGTGTCTGGAAGGATTTGATCGTGCTAAGGGTTGTGTGTGCTTAATTGTTCTATGTGTTTTACACTGGTTTGGATGACCTTGTGTTGAACACTACCTTCGAAGTTTATTAAGTGTGTTGGGACCTACTTGGGTTCTCATCAAGCATGTGTTTAGGTTTCCCTCATTCTAATTCCACAATAGGATGTTTTTGCATTGACCTAATTTGAATTTAATGATGGATGGCCGACTTTGGATATGTTTCAAAGTTGAAGATGGTATAAATACAAGATGAGTTAGTGGTGAAAAGAGGATACAAGAGATAAGTGCAAAGAAATAGAGCAAATAGATGTGAAGCAGATGTGAATCAATGTGTATGTGTGATGTGAGTGTGGTAGATCAGTGCAAAGTATAAATGTTGAGTTTCTAAATGTAGTGAGTTGAAGGTTTACTCTATCATTCATGCATGTCTGCAAGTGGTTGAGTAAATTGTGGTGGAAATCCCTATTGCATTGAGATTTTCTTCTCTCTATAACATATCTCTTCTATATTATTTGTATCTTTGTGGCAGTGAGCCCTCTAAGTGGTTAACCTTGTTGGATAGTGAATCTTGATTTGGATAGTGAGTCCTTGTTTTGGCAGTGAGCCTTTGTAATCAGTTTTGATATTCGATATAGTGTGAGTTAAACCTCATTGTGGTTTTTCCCTCATTGGGTTTTCCACATAAATCTGATGTTATTGTTTTCGTGTGATGGTTTTTAGTTTCTGCACTTGCACTTAATGTTTAATCATTTTAGCAGAGTTAAGAATTGTGATTGATCTAAGTTTCGGTGAATGTTTTAAAAGTTAAATTTGCTACAACTAATTCACCCCCCTCTCAAATGTCTTGTTCAACAATTGGTATCAAAGCTTGGTTCCTTGGAGAAGAGCTTAACTGCTTAAGGAAGGTCCAGGAGGGTTGGAAAAGTTACTCATGATTATCCGAGGTTCAATGGAACTAATTATGCTATCTGAAAAATATTGATGGAAGAATATTTGGATTATTGTGGATATGATGTGGAGAAAGCTTACAAGAATACTTACACTCCTCCTGCTAATGGTCTGAGTATGGATGATGAGATCAAGGCACATGAAATGAACAATAAGGCGAAGTACATTTTGAAGAATAGTCTTGTACATTCTAAGTTAATTGAAGTTCAAAATCTGAAGACTGGTATGGAAGTCTGGGATGATTTGGAAAAGGTGCATGAAGGTGATGAAAGGGTCAAAGAGGAAAAGTTGCAGAACTTGGAGACACAGTTTGAGCTCCTACATATGTCTGAAGATGAGAATGTTAAAGCTTATGTACATAGATTGGATGAGGTAGTAGCTGGAATATGAGGAATTGGTGCTACAATAGATGAATCCAGGATTGTAAAGAAGATTCTTAGAACTCTCCCTAATGCTTACAGTGAAAAGGTATGTGTTATTGAAGAACATATAGATTACAAGACTTACACTAAAGATTAGTTGTTGGGAACTCTGACATCTTATGAGATGAGATAGTTGAATTTGAGAAATGGATTCAAATAAAAGACTGCTTTTAAGGCTACAAAAGCTGAAGATCTGGATGAAGAAAGGCTCTAAAAATTATGAAGGTAAGTTACCCTTTAAATGCTTTAGTTGTGGAGGAATAGGACATATGATTCGAGGTGTCTAGAAAGAGATAAGAGGAATAAACAAAGACATGTGAAAGAAAAGAAAGGTAAGAAGATCAACAGAGCATATTATGTGAATGAGGATGCTAGTATATCTAATTATGGAGATCCTGATGACAATGAATGCTTGTTCTTGGCTATAAAAGATGAACCTAATTCCACTAACTCTAAAAAACAGGTGAAGGAATGCCCTCTGGAGAAGGAGAAAAATGAAGGTATTGTAATCTCTTCCCTACATGCTAAATAGGAAAAAAACTATTGGGTTGTTGACAATGGTTTTTCACATCACATGACTGGTGATAAGAGTAAGTTTGTTAAACTTGAAAAGTATGATGGAGGCTTAGTTATGTTTGGAGATGATACTAGTGCTAAGATTTGTAGGATAGGTTCAGTAAGTTTTGATGGCAAGGATAATACTAATGATGTCTACTATGTTAATGGTTTAAGGCATAATCTCTTGAGTGTTGGATAGATGTGCAATAAAGGATATAATCTTGTATTTAAGGATGAAAGATATGAGATCAAGAAAGATTCTGGAACAGTGATTGCTGCAGGAAAGAAATTTGAAGGAAATATCTATCAACTTAAGGGTGTTGATGGCCAATGCTTTATGACTTAGATTAATGACAGTTGGTTGTGGCATCGGAGAATGTGTCATATATGAATTTTGATAACTTGGTGAGGATTAGTGCAGTTCAGGCCGTGAGATATTTACCAAGGATTACAAAGCTTGTTAATGCTATTTGCAAGAATTGTCATTTTGGAAAGCAAGCAAGAAACCAATATAGATCAAAGGAACAATCTACTACTAGACTACTATATTTAATTCATATAGATCTTTTTGGTCCTACAAAAGTGAGAAGTCTACAAGGTGAAAGGTACTTTATGCTTTTGATTGATAATTATTCTAGGTATACATGGGTTACATTTCTTAGAGAGAAGTCTAATGCATTAGATAGATTCAAGACATTCAAAGCTATGGTTGAGAATGAAGTAAATTTGAGGATAAAATGCTTAAGGTCTGACAAAGGTGGTGAATTCACCTCCCATGAGTTTAATATGTTTTTTTAAGTGCATGGAATAAAAAGATAGTTATCTTCTTCGAGAACTCCTCAGCAGAATGGAGTTGTTAAATGAAAGAACAGAACAGTTCAAGAGGTCGCTAGATTGATGATTATTGAGGTTGGTCTACCAGAAGTTTACTGGAGAGAAGCTATACACACTATTTTTTATGTATTCAATCAAGTTCAAGCAAGAGAAAATACTACAAAGACCCCCTATGAGCTATGGTGTGGAAGAATTCCTATTGTTAAGTATTGAAGGTATTTGGAAGCAAATTTATATCAAACGAGATGAAAATTTAGGAAAGTTTGATGCAAAAAGTGTTGAAGGAATTTTTCTTGGATATTCTACTAAAAGCAAAGCTTACAAATGTTCCAATAAAAGACTGAGGAAGATTGTAGAAAGTACAAATGTCAAGGTCGATGAAGTAATGAAGAATTCAATTGATGTTGATGGATATGTATCTGATGAACCCGATTGCGTAAGGATTGAAGAAGTTGTGGAAGAATAGGAAAAGGATGAGCAAGAGAAGCAGAATGAAGAAAATGAAAAATAAGGAGAAGCATTGGATGGAATCTATGAAAGAAGAACTTATGCAAATTGAGAAGAATCAAACTTGGGAATTGATCCCAAGATCGACAGACAAAAAAATTATTGGATCAAAGTGGGTATTCAAAAATAAGTTGAATGAGAATGGAGAAGTGGTTAGAAACAAAGCAAGGCTTGTGTGTAAGGGTTACTCACAAGTAGAAGGCATATATTTTTAGGAGACTTTTGCTTTGGTGGCAAGAATGGAAGTTATAAGGATGTTCTTAGCATTTGTTGCTCATAAAGATTTCAAGGTCTATCAGATGGATGTCAAGTCTACATTTTTTAATGGTGAGCTAGAAGAAGAGGTCTACATGGAACAGACAGAAGGATTTCAGTTTTTAGATCAATCGGATATGGTGTGTAGATTGAAGAAAGCTTTATATGGATTGAAGCAAGCTCCTAGAGTTTGTTATGCAAGGTTAGACAGGTACTTTATTCAGCAAGGTTTCAACAAAGGTACGGTAGATAGTAATCTATATTTTAAAGTTGAAAATGACAAAATCTTGATTGTGGTTGTATATGTTGATGAAATTATTTTTGGAGGAAATGAAACTATGTGTAAGATGTTTGCAAAAGAAATGCAAAAATAATTTGAGATGTCTATGTTTGGAGAGATGAATTCCTTTCTTGGGTTACAAATTAATCAAACAAAGAAAGGATTTTTTTATTTCATAGTCTAAGTAGGTGAAAGAGATGTTGAAGAAGTTTGGGATGGATGGTTCCAAACCAGTATGAACTCCTATGGTGACTAGTTGCAAATTAGGTAAAGATGATGATTCACCTAAGGCTGATCAGAGCAAATATGGATCTATGATTGGTGGACTGTTGTATTTGACTGCTACTAGACCAAATATTATGCATGATGTTTATCTTGTGGCTAGATTTCAAGAAGATCCTAAGGAAACACAGGTTGTTGTTAAAACAATATTCAGATATTTGAATGGTACTCCATATTATGGCTTATGGTATCCCAGGGATACTGACTTTACACTAAGTGCTTATATAGATGCAGATTGGGTCGGATGTGTAGATGATATCAAAATTACAAGTGGTGGTGCATTCTTTCTTAGTTGTAGATTGGTGGCATGGTTGAGTAAAAATAAAGATTCAATTTCCTTATCTAAAATTTCTAATATATTTATGAAAGCTCTTCCTAAAGATACTTTTGAGTATCTCCAAGAGAAGTTAGGGGTTATTTCCCCTCCTTTCTTGAACTAGATGCATATGGAGATGCATCAGTCTGGTGGGTCTATGGATCTATCTTTCTTCTGGACTGATGTTTTGGTGGCTACCTCTCAGGGGAAGCAGGTAGTGCCATGTGTTGTCATTGTATGAGTATTTTGTTTTTAATGTCAAAGGGGAAATCAATGTAAAATATCCTTTTCCTTTGCCATTGATGTCAAAGGGGGAGAGGAAGAAAGAGGAAGAAGATGAATAGAGAAGAGTATCATGTGAAAATATTATCTGCTAAGGGGGAGAATCAAAAAGCAAAATCATGAGAAGTGTGTGCAAAGCTAGTATGTTGTCTTTGATGGTTTTTCACATCATGTGTTGCCATCAATGACAAAGGGGGAGATTGTTGCAAGAATGAAGGTGTTGTCATTGATGTCAAATGGTAAATTGGTTATCAACTGGTTGTTGTTTTCATTGATGTCATGGATGTAGGTTATTGGTTGTATATGTCGAGGATATTGAAAAAATTGTAATGAAGAAAGATTGCAGGTGTTCAGTGGTTGCTCTGAGTTTTTCTCTGATATTTTCTTCTATGTTTGTGTGGTTCAGATATGTTGATCATGGTTATTGGAAGCTGCTATATCTATATTTTTGGCTTTTGATTCATTGTATAGTGCGAGTTATGTTCACCAGTTGTGAACTGTGGTTTTTTGTGTATCTAGTTGAGGTCCAAGAGAAATATTGTTGGTTCGGATTTCTTTTTGGTTAATTCTTATGACTTGTGGTTCTATACTTAAGTTGTCATGATCATGTTGAAGATAATTTTGGTTTTTCGAAGGATTTGATCATGCTAAGGGTTGTGTGTGCTTAATTGTTTTATGTGTTTTACACTGGTTTGGCTGACCCTGTGTTGAACACTACCTTCAAATTTGATGAAGCATGTTGGGACCTACTTCGGTCCTCATCAATCATGTGTTTGGGTCACCCTTATTCTAATTCCACCCTACCTAGGATGTTTTGGTGCTGACCTAATTTGAATTTAATGATGGATGGCCGACTTTGGATATGTTTCAAAGTTGAAGATGGTATAAATATAGGATGAGTTAGTGGTGAAAAGAGGAGTCAAGAGATAAGTGCAAATAAATAGAGCAGATAGATGTGAAGAAGATGTGAATCATTGTGTGTGTGTGTGATGTGAGTGTGGTAGATCAATTCAAAGTCTAAATGTTGAGTTTCTAGATGCAGTGAGTTGAAGGTCTACTCTATCATTCATGCATGTCTGCAAGTGGTTGAGTAAATTATGGTGTAAATACCTATTGCATTGAGATTTTATTCTCTTTGTAACATATCTCTTCTATATTATTTGTATCTCTATGGTAGTGAGCCCTCTGGTTGGTTAACCCTGTTGGACAGTGAGTCCTAATCCAAACAGTGAGTCCTTGTTTTGGTAGTGAGCCTTTTTTCAGGCACTAAGCCTTTGTAATCAGTTTTGATATTCTATATAGTGTGAGTTAATCCTCACTATGGTTTTTCCCTCATTGGGTTTTCCACATAAATCCGGTGTCACTATGTTTGTGTGATGGTTTTTAGTTTTTGCACTTGCACTTAATGTTTAATTATTTTAGTAGAGTTAAGAATTGTGATTGATCTAAGTTCTGGTGAATGTTTTAAAATTTAAATTTTCTACAACTGATTCACCCCCCTCTCATTTGTCTTGTTCAACACAGATTACATCAGCAATCATGGAATGGAGAGGAACCGCCTCCACCCACTTCATGAAATAATCTATAGAAATGATTATAAATGTATGTCCTGAAGATGATGGAGGAGAAATATTTCCAATGAGATCCAAGCCCCACATTGAAAATGGCCAAAGAGTAATTTGCACATGAATTTCATAAGCAAGAGCATGAATCAGATTGTTATGTTGTTGACATTTAGGAAACTTTTTAACATGATCAAAATAATCGTGTTTCATAATTTTCCAATAATATCCAATGTGAATTAGTCTCTAAACTAACGATCACCCTCCAAAATGCCCCCCGCATGCACCCTCATGAGCTTCCTCAAGGGCCACAAGGATTTTAGATTTTTTAAGACATTGAAGGATAAAACCATTAAATGATCACCTATACAACATATTATCTAAGATTATATAATGATCTACAAGCTTCTGAATATGAGCGAGCTAGTATTCTTAGTGGTTGGTTCAAGAGAATACCATCTTTTAAATAATTAAATATTGGTGAATACCATTCTTTTGAATATTCAATGTGGGTTACCAATGTTTCCTGATTATCCTTTCATGGAACATTGTCAATAGTGTATGATGTAAAACGTTCCAATATCTTCAATGTAAGGTCCTTATATTTAGATAACTTATCATGTTTTGCTTGATAGGACCCATTAATTTGTTTAATGATCAATTGAGAATCACCAAATAAATGAATGTGTTGAACATCTAAGGACAAGGCTGCACATAATCCAACGATGAGAGCCTCATACTCTGTAGTGTTATTTGTGCATAGGAAAATTAGATGGTAAGATAAGGTAATTGAATTTCCTAAGGGAGGTATTAATATAACCCAGCACCGAAGCTAGTTCGACACTTAGAACCATCAAAATATAATTCCCATGTTTCATTATTGTCTAGCTTTAACACATTTTCATCAAGAAATGAGTCTTGGTTTGGTAATGCCAATGGTGAAGGAGCTTCAGCTAAATGATCAATCAATGCTTGTCCTTTGATTTCTTTTTGAGAAACAAATTTAAGGTCAAATTCAGTTAATAACTAACCCATTTAGCTAAGTGAAATGACAAATATATTTTCATGAAGAGATTCTTTAAAGGGTCAAACTTTGTAATGACATACACTTCCGCATTTAAAAAATAATGTCTCAACTTGTTGGTGGAAAACACGAGAGCCAAAAAATATCTCTATAGTTGTATAACTAGTTTAATAATCAATTAATGTTCAACTAATGTAATAAATAGGGTGTACTTTACTATTCCCATCTTGTTGCACCAATAACGCAACAAGGGCATGGGATGAAGCTGAAATATAAAGAATAAAAGGTTGTCCTAGTGTGGCGGGTTGTAACACTAGAGGGTTAGCTAAATATTGTTTCAAGTTGTTAAAGGAATTTTGACAATCTCCATTCCACTTGAATTATGATTCTTTCTTGAGGAGTTGGGTGAAGGGAAGAGTCTGATCTGCCAATGATGCAACAAAATGGTGAATAGCTTGAATCTTTCCTTGTAAGATACACAATTAAAAAATATTCTTAAGAGGTGGTATGTTTATTATAGAATCAATATTTTTTGTTTCCACCTCAATACCTTGATGAGACAATATAAATCCAAAAAATTATCCACTATCCACACCGAAGACACATTTCTTTGGGTTCAATCTCATGTTGTACTTATGGATTCATTCAAAGATTTGACAAAGGATTTTGACATGATCTTGACATGTTATAGACATAGCCAAGATATCATCAACATAATCTTCCAAAAATTTGTGTACAAAATCATGAAATATTAGTGCCATAGCTCTTTGATATGTTGCTCCAGAATTTTCAATCCAAAAGGCATAACTACCCAACAAAATGTTCCCCAAGGTGCAGTGAATGTTGCTCTATATTGATCTTGAGGGTTGATAAAAATTTGATTATATCCTTAAAAACCATCCATAAATAATAATAGAGCATGTCTTGCAATTGAATCCACTATCATATCAATATTTGAAATGGGAAAATCATCCTTTAAAGATGCCTTGTTAAGATCACAAAAATGCGTACACATTCGAATACAATTATCGAGTTTTTCCACAACAACAATATTAGATATCCAAGGTGAATAGTCAATAGGGTGGATGGAGTTATCTTATAAGATATTTTCAATCTCATCCTTAACCAATAAATAAACCTTAGAATTCATCTTGTGTATCTTTTTCCTTACAATTTTAGCATCATTTTCTAGAACAATGTTATGCGTGACTATCTTAGGATCTATACCCGACATATCCGAATAATTCCGAGCAAATATTTTGGGAAAATCATGTAACAATGTTGTGGGATCTTCTTGTTCATGATCATCAAGACATTTTCCAATTTGAAGCACCTTTTCCTCATTATATGGGTCCATTGGTATGTTTATAGTATCTCCTACAATTAATGCATTGCAATCTAGAACATTAGGAATTATTTGGGATTTATCTTGTTCACCATCAGATAATTCAGTCTCTTTCCCAAAGTATCCTTTAGCATTTAAACAATATGGGAAATCCATTATTATAATTATAGCTAGGTAAAGCATCATACATGCCTATAAATTCCGCTAAGGACTCATCATTTTGAAAAATATAAAATGACATATCATCACATGTGGTATCTCTCAACTCAAGATGAACTATATTTATAGTTGTCTTGGAAGAGTCTTGTGTGATGACATTGACATTGAGTGAAGGTAGTTTTGATGCTTTCATGACTTTTGTAGGAAAATGACCAAAACCTCTTGTTGTTTCTTATGTGTTGAGCTCTATGGGGACACATATACCTTATTATTTTACACCACATCCTTTTCCATTATAACCAAATTGATTCAAGAGTTGATAACCTCTTCCATAAATGGCTTCCATTTCTTTCAAAGAAGGTGGTTTTTCATAATCACTTTCATCATAGGAAGATGTGTAGTTTGTGTTTTCCTCATTGTTAGAAGTTATCAAATTGGATGATTTTGTTGATTCATTGCTAAGTTGTGTTGATACTACCATAGCTTCTTTCTATTTTTCCAATTTTGTTGGTGAAATATTACATTTCCCCATGAATGTGAGTGTGAAATCTAATGATCCCCAATCATAATCTAATGGCTTTGTTACAAATGAAAGACACTCATCTTTGTCTTCAATGGTTCCACTTTTGAGGTTGGGATTAATGTACTAAAGGGTCTCTGAGTTCTTGTTTCCATTTGTAAACAATTTTCAACCTTAGGACCAACTTTTACCGTGTAAATATTATTGTTATATATGTGTATTTCATTAAATGACGAAGCGTCAAAGGCACTCCTTTCATCTCATGAATCCATGGTCTACCCAAGAGAAGATTATATGAAACATTATCAGGCATGACATGGATGGGAGTTTATAACACAACAAGACCAACTTTAACTAGTAATATATTACACCAAGTGGTTGTCTCCCCACATTGTCAAAACCATGGATAGACAAAGCATCTGGTTGAATTAAAGTTTTATCTGCTCCATTTTTTTCCAAAAGGTGAATACTACAAACATTAATCCCTGAACCATTGTCAATAAGAGTATACCTAATCCTAGTATTGTTAATAACAACCATTATCATCAAGGCATCATTTTTATTTTGTGTTTCCAAAGGGGGTAACTCACTTTCATGAATGAAAAATGTCCAAATTAGTTGAATTCATACTTTCAAGCAAAGTTGCTACATCATTTGGTTGCACACTAAGAGGTACAACAACATTTTTATAAAGCGTCTTGAAGCATGCCATGATAAACAAGTGATATTTGAATCAAATCCCACAAAGAGATATTCACAAGAGTAGCATGAAGTTGAACCATAATATCATACTCCTTATGACTATGTTGAGGTAAATGAGGTGCACTAGGTAAGATTTGTTGTGGGAGTGGTATCGATAAAGGAATGGATTATGTCTTTTTGGTTGCTTGTTATTTCTTATGTTATATGTATGAGCAACAACATGATAATGTTGTTGCTACGATACTTCATGTGCATGGTTACATTGGGTTAATTGCCTTGCAAAATTCAAAATGTGACCTAAAGGTTTTGGTTTGTTTGTGGTGATCCTATGATAAGAACAGGTTTGGTTTGGACTTGAGGTTGTTTTGTGGGTGGATAAATAATAAGTTGGGGTGTGATTGCATTAATTGTTCATTGGTGAGTTGGAATATTAGAAGCCTTAGTGGATGATCTGAGTGAGATGAAGTCCTCAAGGGCCTCATCTAACATATCAAAGTCATCACGACTAAAGGGCTTAATAGGTATATAATGCACTTGTAGAAAGAGATCTAACATTATCATATTACTATACTTTCTCCAAGATTAATCATTAAAATTCAAATTTAATTTGTGTCTAGACATGTTAATACCAACTAGGATTGAAAAAATACTCACAGACCTATTACAGATATAGATGTAGAAATCAAAGTCCAGATCTTCAAAGTGATAATAGATATGAATCTACACCTAAAATATGAGATAAATTTAGTTGGACAAGGTCGCCTAGGGTGCCTATGTCTGGCTTAGAATTTGTTTGAAATTTTAGGTCCCAAGGTACTAGGCACAAAAAATGGATGTCTAACAGTATTTTGGCTCAAATCTAAAACTAAATTTATTGTTGTTTTAACAAATTTTGAATTTGTAATGTAGTGTAACAACCTAGGGTTTTCAATTTTTTCCAAAATAAAAGTTAATTTAACCCAATTATGCAATTCTTAAGAAAATTCATACAATTCACCTATAGATCTAATAATTTTTAGTACTGAAATGAAAAAATTCTTCACAAATTTGCACCAAATCAAGAAAAATGGCACTTTTTCCTTCAAATGCAAAGACAATTTTTGTAAACAAAAGGCTAAAATTTCTAAAATTTTGACAATATTGCTCACTATTCTAGGTATGAACAATGCTAAAAATTAGAAGATCTAAATAATGTTCAAATTATTAGGTTCACCAAAATGTTTTATTGAAAAATTTCAAAGAACATTAGGATACAAATCAGCAAAGCAATTAGATTGAATTCCAACCTTGAAGGTGAGTCAATCGGCCTTAGATCTGATCCTTTAATGCCTTGGAAATTGATTGAAAATGATTTGATTTTATTAACTTGATGAAACTATGTGACCTAATCTAAAAATGTAACTTTTTTGAAATAGAGAAACTATAAAACCAAATTTCAACAACAAATTTGGAAAGGGCAGAGTTTTGTGCACCTGTCATACAAATTTGGAGCTGAATTTGCTGGACTAAGTCACCCAGGGTGCCTATGTCCTAGTTGACTTCTTTTGGGTCTGAAAATGCAATCTTGTAGCTCTCTATTTTTCTTCTATTTTGCTACTCTATGACCTCCGTCTTCAAATCTAAACCTACACAGATTTGGAAAAGAGATGGGGGTGGCTATATAGGAGTTTACCTCAGTCAAACCCCTGTTTTGGTATTTTTACCTCCATAAATAGCCAATAAATTGATTGATAAAAGTGTGTGTTCTCTTAATCTTAAGTGCATCTAAGGTTGTAATAAGCTAAAATGCATAAAACCCTACTCAAGTGTGTTAGAGAAGGATTCCTAAATGATAACGATAATATCTACCTAAGAGAAAGTCAAACACCCTTAGGAAAATCTAAAACACAATGATAGCTCGCCTTAGGCAACAAGTAATGTGAAGCTTGAAGATTAGAACACTTTGAAAACAAGTCATTAGGTTGTAGAAAATGACCAAGAGCACTTTCCAAACCTAGAATGCATCATGTCCTTCTATTGGCATCAAACTCCAATCATTAAATGGAACTTGAACAAATCTGAAAAATATGCTTGAAAACCTGCAAATTCAAATGTATTTTGGTAGAATGCAATTGTCACAATAATATATTTCTTCTTCTTTTTCAATTAGTTTTCAAATGGTGAAATGACTAGGTATTTATAGGCATTTTATCTAATTTCCCCAAAATCAAATCCCGATAGCTAACATTTAATATTTTTAATTCAAATAATAAATTGTTATTCTCGACATATTAAAAAATTGGAGGCAAAATAGGGGGACTAAGTCACCTAGGACACCATTTTCCCAACCTTATTTTGCGGGGTGCAAAGTGTCGAGAGCAAAATATTAAATGTTTGCCTTGGTTTTGTATATGGTTTTTCTTCATAATTGATTAAATGAGCCATGGAATATATAATTTAGGAAATTAGGGCCCAATTAGGAATATTTAAATGCATTGGTTAAAGGGTCACTCAAGTAGGTCCCAAATAAAACTTGAAATTATGCTTTCACCTAAAAGGGAGTACAATTTCCAATGCTACAGTATCTAACATGGAAAAATCTATGGTTATTGTGACCTTTAATTTTTTTCTTCTTTAATGTTGTGAAAAGCTCTTTACAATTCATCTTGACAACCCCAAACAAGCTTAGAAAAACTTGGATGAACAGGATTAAGTGGCTTGACATAGGACACATGTCATCATTTCACACTATTGAGGCTTGATTTTTTTCCAACCATAAGAGCTTGTGATATTAACTTGGCTCGCAATATTGTGACATGTGGAACTCAGGTGTGACCATGTGCACTAGCTTTAATCAAAGGGAAGAGATCAAGCTCACACTGAATAGGGTCCACATGCTAAATGGTTGCAGTGATGTGGGATTAAGAAAAAGCTTTCTTTTCATCCTACAACAAGCTAGAGTGATGTGATCTAATGAGAAGTCTCCATTTTCTTATGACGTTGGTACTATACCAACCAAAAAGTTAACAATTTTCTTTACACATGACAACCTGTCACATCTTCACAAGCTAAAGGAACTTGGGAGTTTTGAGAATACAATAATAACTTTGAGCATGACATAATAAAAACCTACCACCTATATACCACTGAGGCAAATACCTTGATAATTGAAAGGGTTCTTCGTAAAACACTTGGCAATACTTCACACAATCGTGACTTCAAAAGTGGGCCCTCATTGAGAACTTGCAAAATGAAAAGATATTGCAATAAATACAAGAGCCAACATATTCAAGACAGATGTCATAATTTCACAACCTCACGACCTTCGACCAAATGAAAAAAATAAGCCCATGATAAAATAATTCAACGTGATAAAATGAGGACTCAACACATGGATCCAATGTGGAAAGTGGTGGAACCAAATTTAAAAGCTCAGAAAAGGATCTTAAGTAATTTATTAGCGAACGAGCATTAAATTGGAGAGCAATTCATTTGAAATAAAGGGTTGGTTAACAAACAAATAAAAGGGCTTCACATGGAAACTTAAGTGACCAAGAATAGGCTAAAGAAGTCACTTTTGAATTAGAACATAATGTGACAAACTGAGGCTAAAGCCTTAGGGCTTAAAACTTAGGAAATTCATGGATTAAAACCCTAAGATATTCAATAATCCTAAAAACCCTTATTTTCCTACCAACTATTTTCCTCTTCAAGGATTAGAGTAAGTTATATTAATGTCAAAAGTAGATCATTGACATCCTTGGATTTCAATAAGCATAAAGCAACACATAGTAGATTAGGTAGCCAATGCAAAACCTCCTTAAAAGAAGTTAACATTATTAGAGATTCATGTCTATACTTTGGGATAGATAATTTGTGGAGGTGGGTTTTCATGTTGTTAGGTTCTCAAAGCCAACACTTCAAGCCACACACATAGGTGTAATCACACTAGTGGACCTTGCAAGGTTTAGTGACTCTCGCAATCAAAATGTCCTATCATTAACCGACCACATAATAGCTAGGTTCACATACCCTATTCTTGCAATTTACTTGGTCCACTTACATAATCCATGGGTTAAACAGACCCCTTACCCATGCATAGGAATAATACACAAAAGGGTGAATGTGCGTGCATGAAGCAAAAGTCACCTACAATAATTTAGGGTTCATAATAGAGTATTAGAATAAGTTCCAATTTTAAAATGAAGATGGTACTAATATCTTCACAATGCTATAAAGTATAATGAACACTTTTTTAACAACAAAGTTTTTGTTTAGTTGGTTTTGTATAACTTGAAAATGGGTATCAAATTATGAAAGCAAAACAATAAAGGAAAATGGAACAATTCATAATCCAATTCATAAATCACACCAATGAAGCATTAAGAAAGTTGTATAACAATAAGATAGCAAAACCAACATACACAAAGCATTATACAATAGCCTTAGCTTAGCCCCATTGTTCTCCTCTATTGCACCTTGGAGAGAAGGTGTAGTGCCGATGGTTACCCTCAAATTTTATAGCACAAAGCATTTAAGGTAATATGCTTATAGATTTCTTGCAATGAGTGAGTGAGAGAGAGAGAGAATAAATGATAGGATGACTAAATTTATGGATTTTCAGGTGATACTGATCAACAGTCAAGATTTGATGGAGGAATGAGTAGATCAATGGCCCAAAATGGTTTAGAGGAATTGATGAGGAGTTAAATGACTTCTTGATTGGAGCTAATTGCTTGTATGAGTTAGTTAAGAGAATTGATTGAAGAGATAAGTGTGACTAACTGTTAGTGAACCAAAATTGATTTATTAGAGGATTCAATTGATTGAGGAGTGAACTTGAAGTGAGTGGGAGTTGACTAGTGAGGTGGAAATGCATGAGTATTTAATTAATAATTAAATAAATAAATTATTAATTTTATGTGCAAATGTGAAAATAAATAAAATAAATAATTTTATTTATTTTAGAAGTGGATAATGTTAAGAAGAATAATTAATATTAATTAAATAATTATTCAATTAATTAAATAATTATTCAATTAATGTGATTTTGGAAAGAGATAATGCTGAAATAAATCAATTAAATAATTATAAATTATTTAATTATATTGGAGGAGAATAGATTAATAAATTAATTAAATAATTGACATTATTTAATTAATAGAAGAAAAGTGATGAAAACAGGTAATTTAATTGAAGTAGAAATGGAGAGAGAATTCACATTCTAAAAAATAAAATTAATTGAAAAATTATTTAATTATCCAGGATGAAGGGAGAATAACGCTAATTTAATTAAATAATGTAATTATTTAATTAAATACAAAAGATGGATTGGTGATACCTAATGATGGAAAATGATGATGTTTCAAAATAATTATCTTAGATTTATGTGTCTACATTTTTCCCCTCTTTGAGACAATGCATTTTTACATTGTTGTTTCAAATAAAGTATGAAAGAATTTGTGATGACATACCCCGGTCTTCCCTAATGAATGAAGAAATCCATGGAGGTAGGATGCCCCTCAAAAGGTTGGAAAAAAATGAATTTTTAGATCAAACTCTCAAAAAGGATTGGATAGATGTGATAGAGGTGAAGAAAAATGGCACGAGTAAGATAAGAAAGATCTAGAGGAGGAGGAAGTTGGGTTAGTATGGTGGAAGATGGTGATGAGATGGTTATTGTTGATTGATATCACAAAATTGGATGGATGATGAATGAGATGAACTAGACAGGTAGGAGATAGATGAATGAAAATAGATTAATTTGGATGGATATGATATTGATAGATATAGTGCTTTCTATTTTGTGTTTTTTATCATCATAGAGCATTTTATTGTGGAAAATAAATATATGTACACAAAGCTGAGATAAACCCTATGAATTTGGTATCCTTTGCATGGGCATTGACACTACAAACAAGAATGATTATCCTCATACATAATAGACATAATAGAACCTTGCCAGAGTATGTGAGTAAAATGAAACTTAAAGCATAATATCCTTGATGCAAAAAGGGATTTAAATGACCTTACATACACAAGGAGTTTTTTAATGCTAGATGTCATTCCAACACACACAAGGAACATACATATCTTGGTAATGCAATAAGAATCAAACATGTCATAAGAAATTACTAACCTTGTCACATTCTTAATCCTCTAATCTCTTGGAGATGTCCTCGAGTAGCATAGGAATAAGGAGATAAGATAAATCAATCAAATAAAAAGACTTGTTGGCCAAACGAATCAACTACCATTAGATTATCTTGTCAAAAGATATGTGTTCAAATATGGATAATACCCATTGTAGGAAGGATGCATCTATTAAGGTATGATGGTTTGGCTAAATGTAACCAAAATTGGTTAGGAAAATTGTCTATAGGTTGTAGGCTAGCTTAGTAATGGTCTTTTGTTTATGATTTTTGTGAAAGCTTGATGTTTTTAGGTAATGTATAGTTTTCTCTTGCTTGAGTTTAATTTCAAGGCAATGGAAATTTATTATGGCAATGATGGATGAATGTGATAAAAGTTTATTATAATTTTGGAATCATTTATTGTGGATAATGTGGGATAATGGCATTGGTAGTTGTGAATTTTTTTATCCTCTAATACTGACTTCAAGGATCCAATCCAAACACTAGGTGGAGGAAATTCCCCCATTTAGGTATAGGATTTTTTATTATAGGATGGGTGTCGTGAACTTAAATTATGACCTAAGATAGAATGAAATGACCTTAAATATCGAATGATTATCAATCCATGATAGGGGTGATAGGTGCATGAAAATATTTTATTATGGGTTGAATGGATTAAGATGCTAATAGATGGTGGATAAAGTATTCTACACATGGTTCCTATAAATAGGTTTTTGCCATGGTACTTACCCAAGATGCCACCAAAGTGGTTTTCATCATAGGGAAAATTATTTCTCTTTACTTTTGATATTTTTTTTATTCTTATATTTTTTTTTATTTTCTATTAGGATACTCTAAGGTTCATGTGAATAATTTCTTTAGGTGAATGTTATTGATGGGTTCATCTAGTGGTTCACCCTTAGGTGTAGTTAGTTGGTATGCTCCAAATCCATAAACTATTGTAACAATGTAAGGTCCCTGCCAATTTGTTTCAAATTTACCCTTATGTTCACATCTTGTTGGTTATTTTGGTTCTCCTTTAGCTCTAGATATCCTATTTGAAATGTATGAGAGATTAAATTCTTGTTGTAGCTATGATGAAGGGTGTTTTGATAAGCCTGTTGGTGATTGAGCACCTAAAGATGATTTTCGTCTAGCATTTCTAAGTCATGGAGTCTAGAAATTCTATATTCTTTGTCATTAATGGTATGTTGTAGAGAAACCCTTCTAGTGATGTGAGTTTTACCTCTATAGGTAATATGGATTCAACTTTGAACACCAATTAATAAGGAGTGGCTCCTGTCAGTGTATGAATACTAGTTCGGTATGCCTATAGGGTGGGGTTAAGATGGATATGTCAGTCGCAACTACTATTATTGACTATCTTTTTGAAGATTTTTAGGATCGTTTTATTTGACACCTCAACTTGGTCATTACTTTGAGGGTAATACAAAGTCAAGAATTGATGTTGAATGTAGAATTTGTGGAAAAAATTGTAAACATCCTGGTTTTTAAATGGTCGACCATTGTTGATGACAATGACAAAAGGGACGTTGTATTGATAAATAATATAGTTGAGTATAAACTTGGCTATTTAATTTAAAGTTATGAGTGTGAGGGGAATGGGATTGATCTATTTTGTAAAATATTGTGTAGTAGTGATAATGAATTTATGATCATTGGACGATGATGGGTTGATCTTACTTGTGAGGTTGAGATCTCATTGTGAAAAAGGCCATATTTTAGTTATTTATTATAGCTCATGTGTTGGTGCATGAATAAGGTCTCCATGTTGCTGACATTTATGACACTTTTTTAGCAAATTGATTAGCATCTTGTTTATTATGGGCCAATAATAGCATGGTCTCATTAGTTTCTTTTCTAGATTAGGACTACTAGAATGTGTCCCATAGATACCATTGTGTACCTCACATAAGGCAATTTGGGCTTCTTCTGATTTGAGACATCTTAAGAGGGTACCATCAAAACTCCTTTGATAAAGTGTATCATCGATTATTAAAAAGTAGGAGTGTCATATGAAGTTTTTGTGCTATTTTGATAATAAGTCAGGTGGGAGGATGTTTTGGTGGAGGTACGTTTAGATGTCATGATACCATGGAGAATTGGGACCAACAATTTCACACATGAGTTCAGAAGCTAAGACATTGAATGAAAGAATCAAGAGTTGTTCCACTAAGAGCTCACATTTTTGGGTATTTTATGGCATATCCAAGAGATATCCAATTGTTACCATTGCATCAATTTCCTTGCTATTTATCTGAGGGATTTTTTTAAAGGATATCTGAATAAATAGCTTTGAAAAGTGTCTACCATCATCTTATATGGTTGGAGTTTATATTCCTTTGTTTGGTAGTCTTCATTTACTTGATTAATGACTAACTAGGAATCTCCATAAACCTGTATCTCTTTGATCTACCATTGTACTTCCATTCTCAATCTAGTGATTAGAGCCTCATACTCTAGAATGTTATTTGTATATGAAAAATCTAATCGATATGACTTTGGGATACAATCGCCTTGTGGGGTGATGAATAGTATTCTTGCTCTTAAACCATGTTGAGTGTAGGAACCATCAAATTATGATCTCCATAAATGGGATTGTGTTATAGTGAATATTCCTTCGTCTAGATAATTTTTTACCAATGGGTGATCATCAATAGTGGGGGCATTGACCAACTGATCTAAAAGTACTTGTCCTTTAATTACTTTCCTATCCACATATTTGATATTAAACTCATTGGGGATCATGACCTGTTTAGCTAACCTTCCAGTGAGTATCACCTTGTTCAAGAGGTAGTTGAGAGAATCAATTTTAGCTATTATCTTAGTTTGGTTGTTCAATATGTAGTCTCAAAGTTTTTGAGAAGCAAAGATGACTGCCAAATGTGTGCTCAATTGGAGTGTAGTTAAGCTTATATCATACTAATGTGTGACTGATATAGTAGACAATCTTTTCCTTACCTAAAGAATCATGTTATGCAAGAAGGGATCCCAATGTTGATGGTGTGGTAGATTTTTATAGTGAAAGGTTTTCCTGAGGTCAATGGCATGAGTACTAGAGGATATGCAAGGTAGTATTTGAGTTTTTAAAAATATTGCTTGCAATTCTTGTCCCATTTGAAGATAACTCCTTTGTGTAACAAATGTGTAAATGTATGGAATTTGTCTACTAGTTGTGCAATAAACTAAATTGATAGATAGATTGCAACTTCCCTTGTAGGTTACACAACTTTTTGAGATTCCCAAGTTGAGGAATATCTATTATTGATTTGAATTTCACTAGATCCACTTCAATTCTTGTTCAAGAAACTATGTATCCCAATAAATTCCCTGATGCAACCCCAAATACATATTTTTTTGGATTTAGCTTGATGTTGTATTTATCCAATCTATCAAATATTTTAGCAAGGAAATATATATGGTCATCCCTATTAAGTGATTTTTCCAATAGATCATCCACATAATCCTCTATGTGTGTATGCACCATATCATGGAATATGGTAGTCATGGCCCATTGGTAAGTAGTCCCAAGATTTTTGAGATCGAAGGGCATGACGTTCCAACAAAAAGTTCCCCAAGGGAATGTAAAAGTTATTTTGTGTTGGTCTTATGTAGCAATGCATATCTTATTATAGCCTAAGAATCCATCCATCAGAGATAATATTTGATGTCCCATTCTCAAGTCAACAATCATATCTATTTTAGGAAAAGGGAAGTTGTCTTTCATACATGCTTTATTAAGATCCATGAAATTTGTATAAACTTTGATGCCCCCAATGGGTTTAGTAACAAGTACCAGATTTAATATCCACTCGGGATAGTCAAGTGGTCTAATGAAATATATGTCTAATAGCTTTTGGAGTTCTTTTACCAATAATAAAATTTGGGGATGCATTTTTCTTGAATTCTACTTGATGAGCTTTGCCCTTGGGAATACTATCAAGTGATGGTAGACTAGCTCTAGATCTAACCCTGACATGTCTGCATATGACCATGCAAAGTTTATCTATCTCTCCTAGAAAAAGTGTGAAATTAATCTTTTCCTTCTCAGTTAGAGATGCTAAAAAGTATGTCATCCTGATAGTATTTGTTGTGTAGATATTTATTTCTTCAAATTTTTCCACAAGTACTGGGATCTCTCTTGATTTTTTGCTTTAGGAAGGATGTCAAACCTTCCATACTTGGGTTCCTTAGAAAGGTTTTCACTGTTGAATGTGTCCTTTATTTTTACTTTTTTGTGGTCTAAAAGTGTTGTGTTATAGTTTTTACCAAAGGACATTGTCATGACTATTATATTTTTGTAACTAAAAGGCTTGGCACCCTCTCTAAAGTATGCAATGTTGTCAAGTTCCATAATGAAACCAACTCTATGATCTCCTAATGGTATTCCATCTCACAATCCCATAAACTCACTGATAGCTTCATCATTTTTAAAGACATCTAAACTTGGAGGTCCTTGTTGGTCCTAGTCAATGAGTTGAGGATAAACTAGTGATAGGTTATTGTTGTTGGAAGATATTGTTTCAGAGGATATGGAGGATAGGGTATTAACAATATGATATTTGGATAATTCAGTGATATTCTCAAAGGATTCATTGATAGTGTCCTCATTAGAAGTGTCAACCACAAAAAAGGCTTTTGTTGCCTTAGTAAGGATATACCTAATATCTAGGGACACAGTTTCTTGTTGCCTGAACCCAAGTCCTTGAAAATGTCGCTTGCTTTTTACCAAGATAGGTTCCACAATCCCTTAACTTTTTGTAAACCAATTCCACTATGACCATCAAACCCCATGTGCTCCATAATATGAAACCTTTGGTGTATTTTTCAACTGGAAGTATAGAAATATCTTCTTCATCTTCATAGATCCATTGTAGGATGTCATCCTCAACAGATTCCTTGTCAAGTTCCCCCATTTTGAAAATGTGGTTGGGTTGCATTTGATAATAATGTTGGATACTTCTTGTGATTTAGATGGTTTTCCATATGACTTGGGTAATGGAAAGATGACCTATACAAAAGGATTGTGTCATGTTATATTCACCACATCCCATATTTTATACTTGAATCTTGACTTTTGGAATAGTATTGGAGTGAGTGGATGATTTATTCAATACATTTGGATCAATGTATGATGTGGAGGATGCTTCACCAATATTTGGAACTTGATGTTTGATTTGACCTCCTAGGTTAGTGCAATATGGAAAGGGATCGAGATCTTCTAGGATGATTATCTCATTTCTATTATGATAAAACTTTAATCGCTTGTGGAAGGTAAATGGCATGTCCTACATGTTGTGTATCCATGGGTGACTGAAAAGTATATTATTTGGGAGCTCTAGATTGAGGACTTAAAATAATGTGTCCTTTATTACTAGCCCCACTCATATATGAAGTGTGATGGTGCCTTTAAAATGTTCCTCTACATTGTCATAAGCTCTTATGAGTATTTTTTTGTTCGAGTCTATAACTCCCTCAGAGTATCCTAATATTTTTACTAGCTTCAAGCTGCAAATATTCAAACTAGCTCCACCATCTATTAAGACTTGTTTGATCATGTATTTATGGAAACATATATCTAAATGTAGAGTGTCATTATGAGTGGAAGTATGAGATTCCATTTTTTTTCTATAAACGTGAGATGATGGGTAGAGGCAAGATGCCTGACCATGGCTTGAAATTGGTCAATATTAAAATCTATAGGTATTGAAGATTCTCTAAGATATTTATCTAGGATATCCTTATGGTTGGTGATATACAGAGAAGCTTTAGGATAGATATTTGTGCTAATATTTTTCCCAATTGATTTAGAAGGTTATATCATGGTGTCATGTGGGTTCTAGATGAGGCCCCCTGAAGAGTAATTTTACCTCTACGTGGGTTGTAACAACACACTCAAGATTTTTATTTTTTATGGTAATGGTAGAAACTTGGTTGTCTACTTGAATTTGGTTTACTTTGTATTTGTGGTGGATGGAATTATAGTTGGTGTTATTGTTCGAGGTGCTACCTTGGTTGGAGGTATTTCCTTTCCCTTGGTTATGTAAAAGATCTTTTAAGATTACATGATCATTGTTGGAGGTATTAGTTTGGTTCTCAACACCAATATCTCCCTTGTTAATTAGGTCCTAAATGAGGTTCTTTAGCTGAAAGCAATTGGGAGTGGTGTGTCCTTTCACTCTATGGTATTCACAGAATTTAATGTCCTTCCACCGTGTGGGCTTGACTTGAGGTTCGTACTGCTTGATTTTTGGGAGTGTGAATAATTTTGCCTAGATTATTTTTCAGAATATTGACTCAATGGGCTCTCCCATAGGAGTATATTTTTATTGTGGGACGTTGTTTTATCTAGGAGGCCCTCTTTGTGATTTATCTTGAACATTTTTCAAGGTTTGGACATTGGGCAATGCTTGTAAGCATAAGGTGGGTTGAGCATGTTGGGCCATCTTGGCGTCAACCACGCAATCGTTAACCATATTTTTATTCTTATTCCAGAAACGAGATTCGTCATTTAAAGATTTTGCATGATCTTTGTTTTCTTTGAATATATTGATGATTCCTTTGGTTATAAGGGCTTTCTCAATGGTAAGCCCTTTTTATATGATTTCATCAAAAGTATTTGAGCATTGGACTTTGAGATGGAATCCTATCTTTATATTCATATTTTGTAGGAATATTTGAACTAACTATTTCTTGAGTATATGGCATGGAAATTTACTAGCTAAGAATCTCCATCTCTGTAAGAAGGAGGTGAAAGTTTCTCCATTTTTTTGTTTCATAGTGCATAGATTAGTCATTGAGACTTCATGTTCTATGTTTTAGGAGTAATGCAAAATGTTTTATTCAGCCAGGTTGTTGAAAGTTTTAATACCAAATGGGAGTTGAGAAAACCATTCCATGGTCTACCCTCCTAAGATTCTTGGGAAAAGATGCATAAGATAAGTATCATTATGCACAACCTCTAAGAAAGCTACATAGATTTCCCTAATGTGTTCGTGAGGGTCTCCCCTTCCTTTGTACTTGTCAAATTTAGGCATCTAAAAGTTATGAGGAAAGGTTGTCATGGGTATAGTCCTATCAAAAGGATAGGGGCATATGTCCTCTAGCATGTAGCTCTTCTTCATCAGTCCCATTTGGATGTTTGAAATTTGTTGTTGTAGATCTTGAATTTGTAGAGCTAAATCATTCTAGTGTGTGAGAGTGGATGTTTTCATGGTGTTATAATTAAATATGGGATGTGATGATGATTGAACTTGGGGGAAATTTGGTGATGGGTTGTTTTGGGGAATGTGTGAATAGTTTTGTGGATATGTGGGAGTTAGTAAAGGGGTTTGATGTGGCAAATTATTGTTGAGGGTTTGTGATGTTTTGAGTTGGGTAATTTTGATGGATGTTTTAGTTAGACAGGTTTATGTTGTGGTTTTGATGAAAGTAGCTTGGTGTAATGATTAATTTTTTAGAGCTCATAATTTTTTAAGGGGGGTTATGCTAATAGATGTTTTGGTTAATTGGATTTATATATTGATTAGGATTTGAGGTGATAGCATGTGAAGATTGTGACATGGGGTTGTAGTTTTGGTGAGTGGTGTTATGATTGTTGGGTATATAAGTGTGGATGTTAGATGTAAATGTTTGGGATATATGGGATGCATGTGGAGGTGCTTGTGTCATCAAAGTAGGAATGTTAGAGTTGTTGAATGAAATTTTTTGTTGATATAACATATTGGTGATAGTGTTTTGATGTTGAATGGTGTTTGTGTTGGCATACAAGTTGGGTGAAGATGCTTATGAGATTTGATGATACATGGCATCGCTCTCATCTCCCTCCTCCATTTGGTTTTATTTCTTTTGGTATATTCAATTTTTGTTTTAATGTGTTTTGTTTCATAAAGTTTGTTATGCTTCATGGTCGAATCTCTTGAAAATTGACAGTTAGCATATGGGATAATTGTTGGTGTCAGCAGTTGAGTTGGATCAACAAGTATTTGAAGAAGAAAGGATGTTGGAATAGGGGTTGGGGTGTTGAAGTGAAAAATGAAAGGGAAGATCATGAATGAAGGCGACCAATAGTAGAAGGAAAGGCATTTTTGAATGTCAGTGTTGATTGGCCAACCTTGAAGATTGAACAATGCCAAAAGGGGATCAGGCTGATTGTTGAAGGCCATGTAGGATGTGTAATGTAACGCCTCCCAATAATTATGAATGCTCATTGAAGATCGAATGCAATATAATTAGTAGTTTTATTCTTCCTGTCATCATTTGTGAATGATTCAAGTTCTTGTCAGTTGTTTTGTTTTTTAATTTGAAACTTGTACTTCCTAAAAGTCTGTAAAGGTTTGCTTGGGTTTGTATTCACTATGAGTTGAATTGCTTTGTGATCAGCAAGGTGTGCCATCAAGTGGTATCAGAGCCTGATAGTAATTGGGCATTGGTGAGTAAACAAAATGCCTCCAAGGAGAATGGGAAAAGGAGGAGCCCGAGGAAGAGGCAGAAGGGAACAACATGGTGAAGAATTGTTGCAACATTTTATAGCAAGATTGGATGCCTTGGAAAGAGCTCAAAGAAGAGGGACCCCTGATGAAGTTGCAAGTGATGAGGAGGAGGAGGAAGAACAACCACGAGAAGACAATGAGGGAGGACAAGGAGACCAGGAAGGTTTTGAAGAAATATTGTTGAGGATTGTCATGAATGTGGGTTCCAAACCCAAAATAGAAGTTCCTACCTATTTGGGAAGTCTCAATGGTGAATATCTAATCGATTGGCTCAACGACTTAGGCAAGTATTTTGAATATGAGGGAGTAGTACAAGAAAGGAGAGTGAAATTTGCTTGCACCAGATTGAAGGGCCGCGTTGCTATGTGGTGGGACTTTGTTGAAACTGAGAGGAGAAGAAAGAATAAGGAAAAGATTAACTCTTGGGATCGAATGGCGGAAAAGTTGAAGGCTAAGTTCCTTCTAGGAGATTATCAAACTAATCTCTTCAAAATATTGCATAATTTGAAACAAAAAGACATGTTTGTGAAAGATTATGCAAAGGAATTCTATAAGTTGGTAATTAGATCAGGGCATAGTGAGGAAGATGTGGAGAAAATTGCCAGATATATGAATGGCTAAAGTATAGTCTATAGGATGAATTAAGCCTTGTGTCCCCTAGAAGCTTTGAAGAGGCTTATCAACTTGCCTTAAAGGCAGCAGAAAAGTTGCAAAGGAAACAAATTCAGCAGGAGAAGAAGAGAGGAAGAGGTTTTAGAGGAAGGGGGCAACAAACTAGTAGAGGGAAGCAAAATCATCAAGGAGAAGAGGTTGGAAGTTCTAGTGGAGAAGCCAACAATGATAGAGGAGGCTTTCAAAACAAAGGGGGCAGATCCCATGGATGAGATGGTTCTCAAGATAGAGGCAGAGGGTTTGCAGGAAAATGCTTTAAGTGCAACCAATATGGACACAAGAGTTGGGAATGCTCTAAATCATCTCAAGGGGGAAATTCCAAGCTTGAAAGAAGTAATCAAATTGTTCATGCTAACCAAGAAAGTGTGGGGTCTCTTGTTCGCCACAAAGAGGAACTAGAATTGGGTGAATCAATATTGCTAAAGAGGGTATTGTTGAAGCCTCAAAAGGAAAGCCAAGAACCAGTCCAAAGGAGAGCTTTGTTCAAAACCAAGTGTAAGTCCAAAGGTAAATATTGTAGACTAATCATTGATAGTGGTAGTACAGATAATATTGTTGCAGCAGAGATGGTAGAAAAGTTAGATCTTAAAAGAATTAAGCATCCATCTCCTTATAAGGTATCTTGGTTGCAAAAAGTTCATCAATTGTTAGTAAATGAGCAGGCCCATGTTGATTTTCAGATTGGTAATTATAAAGAGAGTGTTCTTTGTGATGTGATGCCTATGGATGTGTGCCATCTATTGCTTGGTAGACCGTGGCAATTTGATAGGAAAGCAGTGCATAATGGAAGGGAGAACACATATACTATTGAGAAAGATGGAGTGAAACATACCTTGATGCCTATGAAAGAGCTTGAAGAGGACAACATCAGTAGTAGCAGCAGTAAAGGTAATGTTGATCAGTGGTAAGGAGTTCCTACATTACTTGAAGAATGAGGAAATAGGATATGCTTTGGTTCTTAAACTTAGGAGTGTATTTACTACTACAAAATTTGATGATTTGCCTCTTGAAGTGCAAGATATTTTGAATGAACATTTGGATATTGTTGCATTTGATTTTCCTAGTGGGTTGCCTCCTATGAGGAGTGTCATCCACCAAATGGATTTGATTCCAGGGGCTAGCCTTCCTAAGAAGGCTGCTTATAGGTTGACACCTATGGAAAATGAGGAAATAAGGAAGCAAGTGGAGGACCTTTTGAAGAAGGGTTTGATAAGGGAAAGCGTAAGTCCTTGTGTTTTCCCCACAATACTAGTGCCAAAGAAAGGAGGGGAATGGCGTACATGTATTGATTCAAGGGCTATTAACAAAATTACTATAAGATATAGGTTTCCCATTCCTAGAATTGAAGATTTAATGGATTGTTTAAGTGGATCCATGTATTATTCTAAAATAGACTTGAAGAGTGGCTATCAACAAATAATAATTAGATCGGGGGATGAATGGAAGACAACCTTTAAGACTAGTGATGGTTTGTATGAATGGTTTGTTATTCCTTTTGGATTGTCTAATGCACCTAGCACTTTTATGCAACTCATGAATGAGGTTTTTAAGCCATTTCTTGGTAAATTTGTGATTGTATACTTGGATGACATTTTGGTGTTTAGTAGATCTAAGGAGGACCATCTTGAGCATTTGAGGTAGGTATTGAAGAGGCTGCAAGGGGAGAAGTTGTAGATAAATATGAAAAAATGTGTATTTATGCAGACCGAATTGGTTTATTTGGTCTTTGTGGTGTCAAAGGAGGGATTGAAGATGGACAAAGAAAAGGTACAAGCCATCCTTGATTGGCCAACACCTAAAAGCATAATGGAGGTAAGAGCTTTCATGGGCTCACAATTTTTTATAGAAAATTTGTTAGAGGTTTTAGTCATGTGGTAGCACCTATTCTTGAAACTATAAAGGGGAATAAGAGGCCATTTGCATGGACTAGGCAGGCTAAAGATAATTTTAAATTTTTGAAGCAAAAGGTGAGTAAGCAACCCATTCTTGCTTTGCTTGATTTTGAAAAAGTGTTTCAAGTAGAGTGTGATGCTAGTGGTTTGGCTATTGGGGTTGTCCTAAGTCAAGAAGGTAATCTAGTAGCATACTTTAGCGAGAAACTAAATGATGCAAAAAGGAATTATTCTTCTTATGATTTGGAATCTATGCTTTGGTTCAATCCTTAAAGAAATGGAGACATTATTTGTTTCCTAAAGAGTTCATTGTATACACGGATAACCATACCTTGCAGTTTATTAACATCCAACATAAGTTGAATCAAATACATGCCAAGTGGGTTGAGTATCTCCAAAGTTTTAATTTTGTTTTGAATCATAAAAGTGGGCAAATGAATAAGGTTGTTGATGCTTTGAGCATAAATAAATTGTTGTTATATGAAATACAAACTAACAGTGTGGGCTTTGAAAGTTTGAAATAATTGTATGCAGAGGATGCAAATTTTAAGGAAGCATTTGAAGCTTGCAGCGATCCTATTTGCAGGAATAGAGAGCCATGGATGGATTATATGATTAAAGAAGGTTTGTTGTCAAATGGAATAAATTATGCATTCCTAAAGGGTCCATGAGAGACAATTTGTTGAAGGAAAAGCATTGTGGTAGTCTTGATGGTCACTTTGGATAGGATAAGACTTATTTGTAGTTGAGAACTTATTATTTTTGACCAAAGATGCAAGCGGATGTGAGGAGATATGTTGAATGGTGCAGCGTTTGTCAACATGCTAAGGGGAGAAGCCAGAATGCTGGATTATATCAGCCACTTCCAGTTCCAACTAGGCCTTGGGATTCTATGAGTATGGACTTTGTGTTGGGTTTTCCTTGTACACAAAGGGGAAATGATTCAATTTTTGTTGTGGTAAATAGGTTCTAAAAAATGGTGCATTTTATACCTTGTAAGAAAACTAGTGATGCCACTGACATTGCAAATTTGTTCTTCAAAGAAGTAGTGAGATTGCACGAGATTCCTAAAAGTATCATCTCTGATAGGGATACTAAGTTTGTGGGTAATTTTTGGAGGACCCTATGGAAGAAATTGGGCACTAATTTGAACTTTAGTTATGCTTATCACCCCCAAATGGATGGGAAGACCAAAGTTATTAATCGAAGTCTCAGAAACATGTTGAGGTGTATTATTGGAAAAACACTAGGTAATTGGGATCTAGATTTGGCTCAAGCGGAGTTTGAATTTAATGATTCTCCTTATCAAAGTATTGGATTTAGTCCATTCTATGTTGTGTATGGTTTACATCCAAGGGGGGTGTATGAGTTGAGAGACCTTGGTAATATGGAAAGGTGAAGTGCAAGCAGGTGAAGATTTTGCTAAACTCATCCATGATCTCCATGAAGAGGTCAAAAAAAATATAGAAGAACATAATCAACAATATAAACATGTTGATAAGAAGCGAAGAGAGATACATTTTCAGGTTGGAGACCTTGTATTGGCTCACCTTCGAAAGGAAAGATTTCCTAAAGGAGAGTAAAAAGATAGGACCCTGCAAAGTTCTCAAAAGATTTTCAGATAATGCATATGAAATATCTCTACCTTCAGACCTTGGCATTTCACCTATTTTTAATGTAGCAGATATGTATCCTTAAAAGGGAGATGTTGAGGATGGTGTTGTAGAGATCGATTCTTCAAACACTGAGAAACAACAAGGTGTTTTATCTTCTCCACAAGACATTGAATGCATTCTTGATACATAGTTGTGGAAGAAAACCTGAATACATGAGTACTTCAGATATTTGGTGAAATGGAGTGATCATCTAGTGGAAGATGCTTCTTAGCTCACCGAATCTGAGCTCTCTCGGTTGGGTTATTCTTTTGCAGATCTCATGAGCAGGAGCTCATGAACCTTTTTCCTACCTAGGGGGTCTAATGCAGGGCATCGCTCTCATCTCCCTCCTCCAGTTGGTTTTATTTCTTTTGGTAGATTCATTTTTTGTTTTAATGTGTTTTGTTTCATAATGTTTGTTATGATTCATGGTCAAATCTCTAACAATCGACAGTTAGCATATGGGATAACTGTTGGTGTCAAAAGTTAAGTTGGATCGACAGGCATTTGAAGAAGAAAGGATGTTGGAACAGGGGTTGGGGTGCTAAAGTGAAAAATGAAAGGGTAGATCATGAATGAAGGTGACCAACAGTAGAAGGAAAGGTGTTTTGGAATGTTAGTGTTGATTGGCCGACCTTGAAGATTGAATAGTGCCAAAAGGGGATCAGGTCAATTGTTGAAGGCCATGTAGGATGTGCATTGTAATGCCTCCCAATAATTGTGAATGATCATTGAAGATCGAATGCAATATAATCAATAGTTTTATTCTTCCTGTCATCATTTGTAAATGATCCAAGTTCTTGTTAGTTGTTTTGTTTTTTAATTTGAAACCTGTACTTCCTACAAGTCTATAAAGGTTCGCTTGGGTTTGTATTCACCATGAGTTGAATTGCTCTATGATCAGCAAGGTGTGTCATCATGTGAGATGGTTGTGATAATGTTTGTGGATTTATTATTGAAGTGGGAGCAATAATATTACTAGATGTCGTGTTATATAGTGGATTGGATATTTGCATGGTGTATGTGGGAACTTGAGTATGTATGAGAGATAATGATATTTGCTTGGAGTTAGTGTGTATGATTGCTTGTGGGATAGTGGTTGTAATTTTTTGAGGTGTGATATCAGGTGAGTGTGGAGAATACATGGAAGTGTTGTTAGTAGTTTGGATGGTAGGGTTATTATTAGGTTGTATGGAGTTGTTTTGTTGTGTCATAGAAGGTGGTAAGAATAAATTGGTTTATGGTACGATGTCATTGGAGCTTGTTTCCCCCAAGGTATGTGATGGATTATTATTGGTGATATCTTGAATAAGCATGGTGTCAAATATATAAGGAAATTTATCTTCCTAACGTGCAAATAGTAAGAAGTATTGGTCACGATTGGCTATAAGAAGTAAGTCTACCGATTTCATGGTATTAGCATCCTCTTGGGATTCTACCAACTCCTTGGGTGTTATACCACTTACTACCCCACCAATGTTAGGACTATTTCTAGGACTTAGTGGGGGTGGTGTTTCAAAACTTCTTCGTCCAAAAATGGGTGGGAATTCACCTTGTGTTTCTTGGAAAGGGTCTATGTTTATAGGCGTCATGTTGGGGTCTTGTTGGTGTTACATTTTTCTCTTGGTTTGGGACCTTGTTTCTATCGACATACAAATTTTTTTGAGACTTTATGACTTTGGTGAATTTGGTATGTGGGAAGGCGAGACCAAGAAAGGTCTAAAGTGTGTCTATATCTTAGATGATGATTTTAGATTTGGTTTGATGTGTTAAATTTGGACTAAACTAGTGAGTTCAAATTAACAGATAGGGGTGTGAAATATATCAGCCTAGAAGTAGATGAACTTCTATGCTAAAGTATAACACTGGTAAGCTAATTGGTCTTTTTACTTGAGAAGGCAAACTTCTAAGAAATAGATACAAAGTGGAGATGGATGGATGTAAGATCTAGATAAACTATGAATCAATTTTGGTATATAAATGTTTATTGACTATGGTTGAATGGTAATGTTTTTTATATAGGTCTAAACCTAATTTTTATGAGTTTTTACTCTGAACGTGATGGAAAATAATGATATAATAAATGATTAATGATTAGATTTTCAAGCCTCTAGTCTATTGGTAGTTAGGTAGATTTCAGATCATTTTTTAGGTGTAAATTTTGTTTCTAGAAATTTTAGGATTCTAGAAAACTATTTGATAGTCAAATGTGTTGATCCAATTTTAAAAGGCATCACTGTGTTTTTAAATGTATCGAACTAGGGTCATATGCATCACAACAAGTATCAAAAGCATCACTATTTTATCCAAAGTGTTACTGTGTTTGTTAGATACATTGAACTAGGGTCATATGCATCAAAGTAGGTATCAAAGGCATCACTATTCTATCTAGAGTGGCATTGTGTTTTGCAAAGGTGTCATTGTGCTATCAAAGGAATCAATGTGTTTTTAAAAGGCATCAAACTAAGGTTAGATGCATCACCGTGTGACAACCTAGGTATCAGACTAACAAAACCAATTTAATCAAATGCATCACTCTACAAATCAGAGGTATCACTATGCATATCAAATGCATCAAAGGATAATCAAGTATGCTGAATGATAATCAAATGTATCATTGTAACAACAAATGTGTCATAGTGACAGTCAAATACGCATTCTTGAGTTTGTAACTAATTTTTTTCTAGGGTTCGAATAGTTTTTGATTAATTTTTAAGACTAATTTTTGACTTGTTTGGCAAGAAACAACAAACAATAGAGAATAACAAAAAACTAACTCAAAAGGTATGGTATAATTAGCATTCACTAGTCATCGTGATAAATACACTCCAAGAAGTACATACTAATTAATATTAAAGGTGTGTCATGCTAGTAGAGACCCAATCAATAAAAAAATGTAGGAGACCACACAGGGGATAGCTAGGTCTCCAATGGCACAATCACTCATCTTCCTCCTTTCCTTGAAGCCTCTTACATCCTAAAAATAATTCTACCTCACTTTAGGATGTACATGTTGGGTAAGTGTGTGCATGATGTTGTACACTACACCCCACAAGCAATAACAATTGTTGGTCTTAAGGATTCTAAAATAAAGGTTCTTAGTGGAATCGGTGAATAGTGAGGCTATCTATAGTGCTCGAGATTGGATGGGTCTCCTCTGCTCTCTTCACCTAATGAGTCTCAACGGATCGAGGATCCCATAGCTTGGCTTGAATAACATTAGCCACACATTGGGGTACAAATTTCATTCTCCCCCTTTCTATATCTCACCTAAAAACATGGTTAAGGTCACCCTTGGGGTGATGAACTCCCAAAGAAAGCCTCCTACAAAATTAAAAAGAAGAAAAATGCTATTGTTTTTTATCCCCAAGTTCATACTAGGTGCGAGGGGAGAGCATACATAGGTATCACTTTCTTGGGTAAAACAACAATGATGTGGACTCAAAGGTATTTTGGATCCCCAAGTTTTCATTTGGCACGAGGGGAGAGCATACATACCCAAGACTCCACTAGACATGACAAATAATTCTTTTACCTTAATAAATTGAAGTGTGATTTATTCTAGAAATAAAAAATATAAGATCTTGTGTTTGATATGTTAATAGTTTCAAAGTTTTTTCTTCTACCAATGAAAGCCACAATGGCATAGATGTGTTAGTTTCAAAACCAAGCAAATGTTAGATTTAAAAATAGAAATCTAAATAACAAAATCAAATGCGTCAACGTAAGAAAAACAAATGTGTGATGTAAAAATAAATTACGTCACTTTACCTTCATATGTGTTGCTTTACCTTTATATACATCGCTTTACCTTTGTATATGTTGCTTTGCCTTTATATGTGTCACTTTACCTTCATATGCGTTGTTGTAATTCTCAAATGTCATTATAATCTACAAAAGCATCATTGTAACTTCAGATACATTGCACTATGTCAAATGCATCATGATAATTTCAATTGCATTACTTTAATTTTCAAGACTTGCAAAACAAATAGATTAAATGCATTGGTTGAGCTTTAAAAGCATCGTTATGGGTTGCAAAGACATCAGAGTACTATTGAAAGCATAAATCTACATTTCAATTATGTCGATCTATAATCAAAAGCACCATTCTGGAGTCGACTACATCACTATAACCTATAACCTGCAAATTTTCAAAACAAACTCAATTTGGATGTTAGAAATAGGGATGTGGGTCCCATTGGGAGTGCTAGACTATATGACCTGAAAAATTGGTATCATATTATGAAAGAAAATCAATAAAGGCAAATGAAAAATTCATAATGTTCTAATCCTATTTGGATTCTTATTTCTTTTCACTTGTAGTTAGGATAGCTAAATCTTAATTACGCTTTGATATCTAGGAGAGTTGTGATTAATGATTTCAGTTTAGAGTTGTGTTCTAAATAAACTCCCTCGTGCATGTATATAGCCGATGGTTGAGTCTTTAGAATGGAGAGTTGATTAGTCTTTCAGTCATGGATTTGGTTATCAAACACTTTTTAGTTTTTAGTTGTTATTACATAGACATGTTGACTGTTCAAATATGTGTTTTTTTTTAATATAATCTTTGAGCAAGATTTCATGTGGAATGTGTAATGAATGATCTTGAGTTAATATGATTGAGTTGAATTTGAGGATTTATATTTGGTTTAGTTTAGTGGAGACAACCACCTAATCAAGGGCCACTCAAGTATTTCCCTTTAGTACATTTATATTTTTTTATTTATGTTAGTAGTTATTTCATAATTGCATGATAAGTTAAGATAGATTCTCGTATCAAGTTATCCATAATTGTTGTTCATGTTAATAATTGCATTCATCTAACTTATAGTACTCTGAAGTGTAGAATAGGTTCAGTTATTAGTTTCCATTTGGTTTCAACATTTTACTTGTTAACAATAGTTCAGTCACAGACTATGTTGTAGGTACCCATAGCCAAAGCGCCAACTTTACTTCTTTCACTATTATATGCTTTTATAATTTTCCAGCAAGCATAATACCTTCACTAGGATAATTTAGGTAACCTTAGGTCTTTAAAAGCACATACAATGCCAACACCATCACAAGCCTACTAGCCCTAGTCGATAATCTAATGAAAGTATTTTCAATATCAAGTGGACTCTTCAGCCAAGTTTTCCCTTGAATTGAGTGATTACCACCAAGTTTATTAGACATTAGAATGGACTCTACATTTTTGGCGTTGTTGTTGGGGATGGTGCTATCTTCATAAACTTGTGTTTCCAAGCTTTTATAGTTTACACTTTGTTTCCAACATTAGGATTGTTAGGTTTAATCTTATCAAAATACCAGATCATTCTACTAACAGTGTGCAGGAGTTGTTGCTATACAAAGTTTACCTATTGTATGTGGAGGTAGAAAGACACATTGGGAAGGTTCCTCCCCTCTACAAGTAAACAAGCTAGAGAAGATAGTGGTGACTCCAATACTCAGAGTGAGGGTATTACTAAAGAAGAAACTTCTCTTTCACCAATATCTACTACACCCACAGAGGGGACATATCAAACCATGGGTGATGCAGTGGATGATCCACCTGAACATGTGACCTTTGAGTTCCCAATCACCAACCAAGAAAGGTCTCTTGTGTTGAAGAATATCCCTCCTTCAACATTACCAGTCTTTTATGGTTTGGTGATTGAAGATCCAAACACAATTTTGTTTGAGTTTGATGTCCAATATAGGAGCTATGACTATACCTCTGATTCTCAGAGGCTCAAGCTCTTCCTTGCCACTCTAAAAGATGTTGCTCTAAGATGGTTTATGGGATTAGGCAAGGATGTTATTCCAAATTGGGATCCATGAAAACATTTTTCTTGGAAAAATACCAAGAATATTGTAGAGGAATTGATAGGAGAGATGAAAATTTCAAAATGTCACAAAAGGAGGATGATCCATTAGAGGATTATGTGGAGAGATTCCAATTCTCTTTGAAGAAAAACCCACAAAACAAGCTATCTAAAGAATCCCTCAAGTTAGTATTTTTGAGGGGAGTCAATGAGGATTGGATAGATTCCCTCAATCTTATTGGGAAAGGGGATGTTTCTTAGTTACCATTTGAAGAAATTTGTAGGGTCTGCATAAATTACTCTAGGACCTTCATTAAGAAGCCAAGAGGAGAGAGGACATCCACCATTGGCAAATCATCTGCTGGGGTTTCAAAGATAGAGTTAAGTAATTTGTTGTCCAACATGAAGGAGGAAATTATCAATCACCTAGCAACTCAGTTGGACACTCTCCATATAAAGAAGCAAGAGGAGGCTGAAGCAATGCTCACTGAATACTGCCCTAGTTGTAGACAAAGGAAAGCAAACTACAAATGCAAGAGAGTGGCTAGTATTAAAGAAGAAAAATTAGAGAAACCTAATTTTCAGCCACTTGAAGGAGAGGATGGATAACTATTTTATATAGCTCAAATAAGACCATGGCAACAAAGACAAGGCATGCCACAAAAAGACCCTCTGAATTTCAATTCATCTTTTCCAATTGGAAATAAAAAAATTTCTACTTGGAATTCCCAACCCTAGCCAAATAACCAAAATCAATGGCAAAAGCCTCAACAATGGCAACAACCTCAGCAAAACTGGAACCAACAACAACTAAATGCATGGTCGCAACATGATTTCCAAGGTTCCAGTTATAATTTTCAATGGCCAACACAACAAAATCAGTGGCAACCACAATGGAAAAAAGGCTAGCAGTGGCAACAACAAAACATGAATTACCAACAGCCTTTGTTCCCTCCTCAACCTCAACAACAAGACATTATGCCTAATACATCCAATCCAACATCTCAGCCACCAAGAGCACCATAGTTACCTGCCCAACCTACACTTAACCCTAACAACAAGTCTCTCCAATAGACTTATACTAACGAGGCTATGCAATACACCACCTATGGGGTAGAGGTGAGTGATTTCCACCTTAGATCAGGAAAAACACTAGCTGGTCCTTCATCCCCACAAATTACTGAAATGGAAGATGAGGAACCTATAGTTGAAGCTCTAGACAATCCAACCCTAGCATTGAGTTAAATCAGGTAAACCAGACTATCTCAAGTCCAGAGCCTCCATTTCCTGAATTCTTAGCCATACCAAGACATCAAAGTCAAGCTGAGACAAACTTATTGGGTCAACTAAAGGATGTAAGTATCAAAATTCCTCTCATCCAAGCTTCAAGGATATCCCAATTTATACCAAGATTGTGAGGGACCTATGTCTTAAGAAACTAGTAAGGAAAAGGAGGGATCCTTGGATAGTTCATGTCCTATTAAACCTTTTTGATATTATGCTAGGGAACATAACGGTCCCTAAATACACAGATCTTGGTGTTCCAATTGTGGATGTTCGAGACTTGGCTAGATCTCCTATAAAAAAAATCCCAATTCACCTTTGGGAGCTTCTACTCTGACGTAATGTTCTTTTTTTGATAATTCAAAATTAGGGGAAGGTTTTTTACTAATCAACACCACATGACTAAGGAAACAATGCAAATCCTTCAGTTAGCACCTTAGACCTACACCTATTGTTTTATAGTTGGTAGATAGGTCAACAATAAAGCTTGAGGGAATCATTGAGGATTTAGTTATAGCATTAGATTCCTGGGAATATCCTGTTGATTTCATAGTTTTATAGCCAAAGGTCAACCTTGCAGGATATCCACTCATTGTAGGCAAACCATGGTTAGTTACAATTGATGCATTCATAGGCTGTAGGTCTAGAAATATGATAATATCTAATGGGACTATGGCCAAGAAATTGGTCCTCTATCCTCCAGCCCAACCTTATGTTGATCTTGAGAAAACCATATGGCTCACCTTGGATAAGGATGACCATTATTATCTACAGACTTTAATGACAATAGAACGTAGCCCTTTGTTTGATGATCAAGATGAAGATGACCTAATTGCTCACATAATACATAGTAACTATGGTAGGAACCTCCAACAACATGATTGTCTTTCATGCCTACAAGATATTTTATAGAACATTATACTTGCTAATTCATTAGAGGAAATATATCAGATTTTCCATTCCTTACTGCCACAACAGTGTATACCCAATATTCTTGGACTTGATCTATCATCTTTCCAAGCCTCATCCAAAACAATATAAATTATGCCAGGAAAAACATTGAACATAAACAATGCATTAACTGAAGAACAAGATAATTCCCTGAATACAGTGTTGCAGGCACATGCAACAACCTTTGCATGGGACTACCATGACATGAAGGGAATAGATCCTGACTTGTGTATGCACAAGATCTATATAAATGATGGTTTTAGACCCATTATCCAGCCTCAACGAAGTATGGACCCTACTTTGAGAGAAATAGTTAAAGCTGAACTCCAAAAACTACTTGATGCAGGCTTCATCTATCCTATATCTGATAGTGAATAGGTATCACCCTTAGTTATTGTCCCTAAAATAGGTGGAAAATGGAGGGTATGTGTAGATTATAGGGAGTTGAATGTAGCCACTAGGAAAGACCACTTCCCATTACCCCTCATTGATCAAGTACTTGACTCCTTAGCAGGGAAGAAGTAATTTTCATTCCTAGATGGTTTTAGTGGCTACAATCAGATAAAGATTGCTCTAGAGGATTAGGACAAAACAACATTCACATGCCCTTAGGGTACTTGGGCCTATTTTGTCCTACCCTTTGGGTTATGCAATGCTCCAACTACTTTTCAGAGGGCAATGCTTAACATCTTATCTGATTATGCTCATGACTCTATGGGGATATATATGGATGACTTTACCACATATGGGGAAACTTATGAAGAAGCCTTTACCAATATGGAAAATGTATTGAAAAGATGTAAAGAACACAACTTGTCCCTAAGTAATGAAAAGTGCTTTATGATGATGACTTGGGGAATTGTTCTAGGGCATTTCATATCCAGTGAAGGGATTCAAGTTGACCCACATAAGATAGAGATCGTTTCTACATTACATGTTCCACAGAGGCAAAGAGATGTTAGAAGCTTCCTACGCCATGCAGACTATTATAGGAGATTCATTAAGGACTTTATTGAGATTACAATGCCATTGTTTGTTCTGTTGACTAGAGATATAGAATTTAATTAGACATCAGAGTGCCAACATTCTTTTGAGGAACTTAAAGTAGCCTTAACCAGAGCACCTATTTTGAGGGGGGCAAATTGGACATTACCAAGCTTCCATATACACATTGATGCTTCAAATTTTGCTATTGGAGAAATTTTGGGTCACAAAGAAGGTATTAAAGAATATGCTATTTACTACATTAGCAAAAAATTGCAGGGAGCAGAGCTAAATTATACTGCTACAAAGAAGTAAATGCTAGCAATAGTATATGCCATCAACAAATTCAGCCATTACATCACTAGATATGCAATTTTTGTCCATACAGATCATACATGTCTATAAGATACTTGATGAATAAACTTATGGTAGGGGGTGGGCTAGTTAGATGGCTTCTCCTTCTATGGGAATTTGATATCACAATAGTGGACAAGCTTGGGAAGGCTAATGTAGTAGCAAATTTTCTATCAAGGTTGCCAACACAATCAACAAAAGGGGTAGTAGATGACTCATTTCTAGATAAACATTTGTTTGCTCTTAATGTACATACACCTTGGTATGCTGACACTGCAAATTATTTAGTGACAGGGAAGATACCAACACACTTCTCTCCAAGGGAAAATAGATAACTAGTGCACAAGTGTTTTCCATATTCTTGGGTATCTAGTTATCTCTTCTACACAGGCCCAAACAACATCATGAGAAGGTGTGTAAGAAAAGATGAAATATTTGATATAATGAAGGCTTGCCACGATGAGCCTTGTGGGGGTCATTTTTCAACCAAAAGGATAGCATTCAAAATCCTCACAACAGGTTACTATTGGCCAACTTTACACAAGGATTCTATCAAGTACATAAGAAGTTGTGACAAATGCCAAAGAATGGGTAAGCTAACAAAAACTGATGAAATGCCTCTACAACCACAATTGACATTAGCACCCTTTGACAAATGGGGTCTAGATTTCATTGGGCCAATCTCACCTACATCTAACAACAAGGAGTACATTTTGGTTTTCACTGATTATCTGACCAAGTGGGTGGAAGTGAAGGCATTGCAGTTTTCTAGAGATGGCAATGCTGCTAAATTCTTGTATGATTTTTTTTTTACTAGGGAGTACCTAGGTTAATAGTCATTGATTAGGGTCCACAATTTACTTCATAGCTCATTACAAAATTGGTTGAAGAATATGAAATAAGGCACAAAACGTCAGCACCATATCACCCACATGCCAATGGCCAAGTGGAGGTTACAAATAGGGAAATTGAGAGCATTTTGACCAAGACAGTGCAATTACATAGGAAAGATTGGGTTGCTAGATTACCAGAGGCAGTATGGGCATACAAAACTACATGGAAAACAACAACTAGTTTCAACCCCTATAAACTAGTATATGGAAAAACAATAGTTCTCCCAATAGAATTTGAATATAAAACACTCAGAACAGTAGTGGAATTGGATATGGACCTCACAATAGCACAAAAGAAGAGATTGCATAACTTAAATGGGTTCGATGAAATCAGGATGTAAGCAAAGCATCATACAAAGATAGTATAGAAACAAAGGACAAAATGACATGAACAATATATAAAGACAAAGGAATTCAATGTAGGAGACTAGACATTATTGTATGATTCAAGATATAAAGATTTTAAGGGGAAATTCCAATCTAGATGGTTGGGACCATATGAGATAAGCCAAGTTTTTCCTAATGGGGTAGTAAAGTTGAAGACCATATATCTAGTAAGGTTCTCACTATTGGTTAATGGACACAGATTGAAAGTTTATAAAAAACCAGTACAAAAGGAAGATTTCACTCTTTCTCTCATTCATCAGTATGGTCCTCTCAGTGATCTAGATACAAGTTAAAAAACACACAATGATGACTTGGCAGCAGATGTACCAAGTTCTTCAAGTGACTTAGTGGTTGAGCTACACAACTCACCCCCTAAGGTCACACAAGCTTAATTTACTAATCTACCTCACATGCACACACAACACAATTACAATGATACACATTTGTTTTGCAACATTCTCCATATTACGGGAGGGACATGTAGCTTCATGTAGTAAAGTTGTTATATTTCAATTAGGGACCTATTGTAGTAGGGACCTATAGCACATTACACATGAATTTCCAAGCTTCAGTTGGGACTTGTTGCCGAAGGAACCCTCAACACTTTCTGTCATAAAATTTTCAAAATTTGGTGCCACATTAATTGTAGATTATCACTTTTCACTTCAATTTTTCATCACACATGCAACAAATAAACCTGTCATATCAGTACATGCAACATGATCATTTCATTTCATGATGTCTATTTCAAATTTCAAGAATTCAGACTATCACATCAACTTCTCTCATTCGTGCATTTCACCTCATTTCACACCATGCGCTAGCATGTCATTAATTTCACACTCCATACATTCATTCATTACAATTAAATCATGTCAAATCAACATCATGCAGTGGATAATCTTCAAATAAGTTTCACACATGCGGAAGTTTAGTTCATAATATTTGATAGGTACGCATACTACACAACCATTATTAACATGGCTTTTCATTATGATTCAATATGTAAATTTGCATTAAATATAGCATGCATTTTACTCATTACTTCTATTTCCATACTTTGTAATTATTACCTTCGCATATTTTTTTGAATTTGAAGTGAGGACAATTCAAGAATTTAAGTTGGGGGGAAGGGTAATATATAAGCCAAAATTTAGTTTCTGCCACCACCAAAAAGCCAAACGCAAAACCAAAGAGCAACGTACAAACCTTTTTTCCATACCCTTCTTTGCACTTATAACCTTTTTCTTCTTGATTCTAGTTGAAAAATTACCTAAATTCAAGCTAATTCAGAACCTTTCAAGTTTATAGAAGCTGAATAGAGGAAAAAGGAAAAAGTGATTGAAATTGCTAAAGGAAAGGTGCATGCAAGAGTAACAAAAACTTGGGTTGGTGGACTGTTGAGATTAAAATTTGGGTTAAATTTTTAGAGTTCTTGAAGAGTTTTGTATTAGAAGTAGAATACATCACGATCGGAGGTGACATCATTACAAGGGAGCCAACTTCACATAAATAAATACTGGAAGATGCATTAGTGTTACCCATTTTCACAAGGGTAGGATGGTTGGATTATTTTCTAAAGTTGATAGAATTTGATGATGATATAACTAAAATATTTGTAGCTATATTGGAGCATGATGAAGTTGTTGTAAAATGGTTATTAGTAGATGCTTCAAAAGGGGAAATTGCACAAGTATTTGGTTTTCCTAGGATTGGAGTTGAATTTCTAGCTCAATCAGATGTAGTGGCAACAAGAGAAAAATTTTGTGAGCGAGGAGAAAACTTGGATTCATCATCCCAAGTACTAAAAAACTTTCATTTTTGTGGGTTTGGTCTTCCTGTGCCTCATACATAATCAGGTACCTCACATGTGATGGTAGGTTATCACTTCATTACACTGTGCATTTCAAATTATTAAGCCATCTTCATCATAATAGGCTCATTAATGTGCCAAATTACCTCTACAACTTGTTAAAGAGGACGAGATCTAAATACCAAAGGAAACAAAATGATTAATCTCTTTCCCATCATTGTTTAATAACCCTATTAACAAAATAGAATTCATTACCCACAAGTATCTTGGGAAGACTTTGTGAAATGTCATGACATCAATAGTATACTAGAGCAACCTATAATTTATGAAACCCTAGAACCATCAACTGAGCCTATAAGAGAAACCCCTCTTGGTTCACCGTCTGCTTCACCTACCCGCAACCAAGGTGAACCTAAGGAGCATAATGTACATGAATAATCACCTGTAGCATCTAGGAAACCAGTGACAAATAAGACCCCATCCACCTCAAAGACACCTAAAAATAAGAAAAATGGAAATAACTCTTCTACACCTTCAAAGGTGCAAAAGAAAAAAAGGAAACAAAAAAAGAGACATCTGCTACACCTAAGCGTTCAAGTCAGCTGAAGTAGAAAGGTGTTATGAGGGGGAGCATAGGAAAACCAAAAGAGGAATTGAGGGGTAAGGAGACAAAAGAGGAAAACATTATGATGGTTGACATTGACTCAAAAATAAAGGAAAATGCTCCTAAGAAGGTGCTTGTTCTTTCCAAAAGGAAATGGTATGTGTCCACCTCAGACTCAGACTCAAAGGATGTATTTGTTGCTTATAAAACTAAGAGAAGAGCCCCAAACAACCCTAACAATGAAGGTCTTGAATACATAGGGGGTTGTGATGATCCGACTTTAAAGGATGAGGAAATATTTTTAGAAGAAAGGAATGTTAGGAAGGAATTGGAGGAAGCATTAAAAATAATTAAGAAGTTATAAGAACAAGTGAAAAATTATGAACAAAGGGATAAAGAGAGGGAGATGAAGATTCAGGAGATGGAGGAGAAATTATAGACATATGGACATGGGACAAAGCTTGACTTATTGGCACAACTTTCCATAGTTAAAATAGGGGATACATAGCTTGTAGCAGAGAATAACATACCCCCTCCTATCAAGACTCCAACTCATCACACCACTCTATCTCTTGGGTATCAATTATGGAAAGTTAATGAATTTTCACAAGAAAAGGAAAAATGGAGAAAAGAAAAAGAAACCCTAATTGCAGAGCATACCAAAGTGTTGGAAGGGAAAGACATTGAGTTTAACAAGTTAGCAGTTAGAGTGGAGGAAGTAGCAGATAAAGTTGCTCAAATTATTAGATGTGGACCCCCAGTAAGAACTTATGCATTATTTTTGCAAGAGAAGTTTCTAAGTTTTTGGCTTAGTAGGCTAATAAGTAACCAATCAGTTGGAATGAGTAAGAAATATGATTTTCTTAATGTTTTTGCTAACTCCACACTAGATGAACAAGATCAACTTTGTGAGTACTATCTGTACAATTATGTAGTGCTTGAGAAAATAGAGTGAAACCCCTTGATGTTTGTGGGGGATTTATAGGTCAAGGGCACTAGCATCCTACTTTAGGAATGAAGATTTCAGGGGTGAACTTATGGAGGAATATGAGGAGAGAGAGAAATCTATTGCTCTCCTAGTAAGGAAGGAATGAAATGACATTGATGCCATCATAAATGAATGGTTACAACTTTTGAAGTACAAAGGACTAGGAGGAAAGATCATGATATTGAGGATGTAGGACTATAACATGATGCAGACGATGGTAGTTGGATTGGTTCATGAAAGTTATAAGTATGTGCAACAGAGATGGGACAACTTGACTCCAAAACTACAAAGTAAAGAGCCACATTTAGTATACAACTTCATGGATATGCTTGAAAGAGTGCGTAAGTATATGGATATTACTGGTAACCTTGCACTTAAATGGCTGCAATTAACATTTCAACCACCTGTCCTTCTTTATCTAGTACCACATTAGATAGGGGATAAGATGGAAGAATGTGAGCAGATTGAACTTACCAGGATGAAGAGGCTTTCATGTTATAGGGGATTCTATCTGAAGTAGATCAAGGGAGTAAATATTGTCATGGACCTTAGAGAGATTAAATTGCACTATAATATGTCCTCCTAGTTAATTTGCTCGAGGGAAAGCAAAAGGGTAGTTGGGGGGAGTGATGAGCCCATTTATTAGATAGTTTTTTGTTATCTTTATGTTGCTTATAAGACATTCCTAAGACAATTATTCCTACAGTATGCCATCTTTTATGTCTATTAGACCTTGAACTTGGTTAAAGTATATGGAAATGCAGTTATGATATGATGGTGTTGCTTGATTTGTATGTGAATATGTATGAATTATAATTGATATTTGTGTTTAATCATGGTAGTTAGTATTGTGTATGTGTTTTATGAACTAACCCCTTGTAGCCTGAGAAGACACTGTAGCCCGTAGCAATCGCTAAATGCAACCCGCAGCCAAAGGAGTTCTTGGACAATGAAATAGGGGATGTTCTTGAATACATTGAATGCAATAACTACAACATGGAGACACCTAATGAATACAATCATGGATCATTATGACAATAATAAAGGCATTGAAGAAGGAGAACCCTATTGTCATTAAGATTCTGGTGTAATTGATCTTATGTTCCACGTTTCAGTTCTGTTATTATAGAGTTCTAATCCTATTTGGATTCTTATTTCTTTTCAGTTGTAGTTAGGATAGCTAAATCTTAATTAGCTCTAATATCTAAGAGAGTTGTGATTAATGATTTCAATTTAGAGTCATGTTTTGAATAAACTCCCTCATGCATGTATATAGTCAATGGTTAAGTCTTTAGAATGGAGAGTTGATTAGTCTTTCAGTTTTGGATTTGGTTATCAAACACTTTCCAGTTTTTAGTTGTTATTACATAGACATGTTGATTGTTCAAATATGTTTTTTCATCTGAATACAATCTCTGAGCAATATTTCATGTGGAATGTATAATGAATGATCTTGAGTTAATATGGTTGAGTTGAATCTGAGGATTTAGATTTGGTTTAGTTTAGTGGAGATAGCCACCTGAGCAAGGGCCACTTAGGGACTGCCCTTCACTACATTTATAGTTTTTATTTTTGTTAGTAGTTACTTCATAATTACATGATAAGTTAAGATAGATTCTCATATCAAGTTATCCATAATTGTTGTTCATGTTCATAATTACATTCATCTAACTTATAGTACTTTGGAGTGTAGAATAGGTTCAGTTATTAGTTTCCAATTAGTTTCAACACTTTACTTGTTAACAACAATTCATTCACAAACTATACTGTAGGTACCCGTAGCCAAAGCACTAGCTTTACTTCTTTCACTGTTATGTGCTTTTATGAATTTCTAGCAAGTATAATAACTTCACTAGGATAATTTAGGTAACCTCAGATCTTTGAAAGCACATATAGTGCCAACACCATCACAAGCCTACTAGCCCTAGTCGATAATCTAATGAAAGTCTTTTCAATGTCAAGTGGATTGTTCAACCATGTTTTCCCTTGAATTGAGTGATTGCCACCAAGTTTATTAGGCATTAGAATGAACTCTACACAAGTTATTTCTACTATTATCAAGGCTACATTTGTTTAGTGACAGGTGTTAAAATCAAACCAAATGCTTTTTTGTAGGGTAATAAATGATAAGGTTATCAAATAACTTAATTTTAAACTAGTAATATTCATTTGTTATACCATCACATTCAATTTTTTGTCAACTATTTTTTTGTTTTTATAGGGTTTTATATAAAACCCATTAGCATCTTTCCTACTTGATATGAGAGCATGAGCCAATGGTTAAAACCTCTTCGATTGAGAGTCAAGGATTAAGTGGTATTTATTTTGCCAAAGTCACTCGAGACATGATCTTGACCTCATGCCTTGTGATGCTAGGACCTTCCACTCAACAAGACTTGATCCCTAGTGAACTCATTCAAAGTTGAATAACTTCACCAACAAATCAAGGATCCATTAACAACCTTGATTATTACAAAACATATATTAATAGATTAAAATTGTACAAAGACAATTATTGCATGCCTTAAACATGAAGATTACAATAAGAAGTGAAATTCCTCAACCAATAAAATTTTTCATGTAAAATTCTTTAACCACTGAGATTATTAATAAATCATTTAAAAATATTTCTAATTAAAATTTGTATATATTCATTTAAAAAATAGAAAACACAAATTATAACATATAATTAATTAATAATATTAATTAGCGATAGGTTACATAATGTGAGATTTGAGTGTCGTCCGAAAACAAGTTTCAACTGCCATTTAATGGTAAAACAACAACCTTTTAATTGTAAAAAACTCCAAAATATCAAGTAAAAGCCTCAAAAATCTCACTTATCACATAAAACCCAAATAAATATTGATTTGACAACTAGATGGGAACATTCTATTTCCATTTGCTTTTTTTTTTTCAAAATGATGACTTTCTTTTTTCATTTGCATTGCTTTATGTTTAAATTTGCAAATATTTCATAATCAAATAATGTTTAATTTTTTTAAAGAAAAAATTTAGATTTAAGTTTATTTCATTCCATTATCTAGCACTTATTAGTATTAGTACTTGCCTTAGGCATAGTACTATTGTAATGAGTTTGGATTTTTTTAGTTAACTAGTTATTATTAATAATTTAGTTTTCAACCAATCAAAAACAACATTTAAACAAAAATTAAAATAAAATTCAATTTTGTAAAGTCAACTTGTAAAATATTTAACTTTATAAATTATAAAAAATATTTTTTGTGCACATGATTGGTTAAAAAAGTTTTGTGTGTTATTGGCGAAGGAATGATTTTTCATTTTTTGCTTTATAAAATCATTTCATTAAATCTTTCTAAAATAAATAAATGTTATTTATTTTGACTTTTTTTTAAGAATGGTTTTTTATGTATGTAATTGTTATTTTTAATTAAAGAAAATCTTTCAAAAATCAATTAATTATTTTATAGAGATTTGGATTCACACTATTAAAAAATAAAATAAAAACTATATTACTCTTTCCATTAAACTAATATCTTTATCTATGTTTTTAATATTTTATGGTATAATTTGTTATAAAGTTAAATATTTTACAATTTGACTTTAAAAAATTGAATTTTAATTTAATTTTGGTTTAAATATTGTTTTTGATTGGTGGAAAACTAAATTATTAATAACTAGTTAACTAAAAAAAGCCAAAGTCATTACAATAGTACTATCCAATGGCAAGTACTAATAAGATTTTTTCATCATGTATATTTTTATATTAATTTATATTATATATTTATATACAATATAATATAAGTTATTTTATTTTGTAGGTTCTCCTTTCATATATATTTATATATATTAATAAACTATCTTAATATATAGGTATATAAGATAATATTAATTTATATTATATATTTATATACAATATAATATAGGTTATTTTATTTTGTAGGTTTCCTTTCATATATATTTATATATATTAATAAACTATCTTAATTTTTTTGAAACAAAGGGGTAAATTTTTTATTGGAAATCAAAAAAGAGCATTACAATAAAAACCAAGGGAGCTAGCCCCAGGAAACAGGGAAACAACCCCAAAGCAAAAACAAAATCAACTATCCCCATGTATCCTATCCTCAAAGAATCGGTCCAAATCCAGATGCAACTCAGGGTTAACCTGATCCCAATCCTCAACCTTCCAACCGCTATCATTCTTAGAGGCCCATTTAGCCAAATAGTCGGCAGCACAATTCCACTCCCTCGGGATGTGAACAAAGGATGCCTCCTCCATCTGAGAACTAACCTAGAGAATCTGCTAAACCACCAAAGCCAACTGCCAATTTATATCAGATATCTTCTGCTCATTCAATAGATTAATCAAGATCTGTGAATCAGCTTCACATATAACCTTCTGCCATCCCAAAGCAAGGGCCCTCTCAATAGCATAAAGAATCGTCAGACCCTCCATGAAGTTAATAGTCTTCACCCTCTCATGAATAGAGAACAAAAAAATCACCGACCCAACTGAGTCCCTACCAACCCCACCAATCCCAGCAGGCCCCAAATTTCCCCTAGAAGAACCATCTGTATTGATCTTTAAAAATCCATTTGGAGGAGGTAACCATCTTCCAACCCGTTGAACTCTCTTTTTCCGAAGCCTGCAGTTCCTGGAGTTGACAAAAGAGGAATGAATTTCCTGGAGACCTAGTCTGTCCACCAACTCAGCATCACCTCTCTCCAAGGGGAAAACCACATCACACTTAGCCAACACTGACTCCTGCACCATCCCTAACATACGCAACCACACTTGCTAACCCACCATCTTCTGATCACGAAAAATTTGGCGGTTCCGCTCCAGCCAAATCTACCAAAGCAAAAAGGTAGGGCCCACGTACTAGATCTCCTGCAAAAAGGAAGCCATAGAGGGAGGTCTTCCCATACTATCCTAGAATTCAACCAAAGAGCAAGCATGAATACAAGGAAGCTTCCACACCTCCCACCACCAATGCCAAAGTTGCACTACAAAGGGGCAAAGGAAGAACAAATGCGAAGAATCCTCTTCTGCGCACCCACACAAGACACAAATCGAAGGTCCCTGGAATCCCCGTTTACAAATGTTATCCCAGGTCAAGCACCTATTCCACGCAACAGTCCAAACAAAGTAGTTGCATTTTGGCCACGAGAGCTTATTCCACACCCTTTTCCACCAATGAACCTCCAACCTAGTCAACTTCTGAGCCAATAGCACCTGATAACCAGAAGCAACAGAATAAACCCCCTTAGGATTATGGGTCCAAGCAAGAATATCCTCTTCTAGAAGATAACTACAACTCCTACTACAAAGAATCTTGTGAAGCTCAGCACATTCTTCCGCCAGACCCAAATCCAGCCACTTCGCAGGATCCTTCCACCGAGCCACCTCCAACTGACCAAAAGAAACAATAGACTTGAAGTCACTCACCCTAGACCAGCCAGCCATGAGAAATCTCTGGCACAAAGGAAGCAGGTTGGGGAACTGAGAAGTCAATGGAGGGAAACCATCCCAAGAATCTGACCAGAAAAGAGCATCAGTGCCCCTTCTGCAAATCCAGAATAAACCGTCCTTGATGAGCTTCGCACCCTTCTGAAGAGTATTCCAAATCATCGATCCCTTCCCCTCAAGAGGGTAATGAGGGAGATCATGCTGAGGAATCCCCCATAAATACTTATGAGATAAAATTATGGCCCACAGTTGATCCTGCTCCACACACCATCTCCAGAATAGCTTAGCAGCCACAGCCACTCCAGACAACGCAGATTGGCAAAGACCAAGACCACCAAATTGTGTTGGGCTACACACAACATCCCACCTAACCAGGCTCCACTTTGAAGACGATAAACTTCCAGCCCATAAGAATTGCCTTTCAAGGGAATCCAACTCCCTAAGAAAACCCATCGGAGCCACCTGAAGCATACAACGGTAGGTAGGGGGAGCTTGCACCACTGACTTGAGAAGTTGAACCCGCCTAGCAAAAGACAACCATCTATGGGTCCAATGATTAAATTTTGCACGGAGCTTATCAATAATATTTTGCCAAGAACCCTTGGGGAGCCGGCGAACAAAAATTGGTATACCCAGATAAGTCAAAGGGAGAACCCCAATTTGAAACCTCAAGATATTAACAATTCTTCTCTGAATGGGGGTCGGCGTATTGAAAAAGAAGATGGATGATTTCTCCTCATTAATCAATTGCCCCGAGGCAGCGAGATAAACATCCGGCACATGCCTCAAATTGGTAGCTTCTCGAACAGTGGCCAACCCAATCAAGGCCGTATCATCAACAAACTGTAGGTGAGATTGCGAGGGAAAATCTCTGCCCCATCGCCAACCATGAATGATGCCAAGCTCCACATTTCTTTTCAACAAACATCCAAGACCTTCCACAAGAAGCAGAAAAAGATACGGAGAAAGAGGATCCCCTTGACACAAACATCTAGAGGCGCCAAAAAGTTCAGAATGATCTCCATTTATCAGGACCGAAAATGATACAGACGTGACACAACTCATGACCCATTGGATCCACTCCTCATCAAAGCCAAAAGAAACAAGGATCTTCCGCAGGAAAGACCATCTAACCTTGTCATAAGCCTTTGCCATATCTAGCTTAATGAACATTGCCTTCTCATGGGAGCTGTCCATGGAATGGATGGTCTCTGTAGCAATGACAACCCCGTCAAGAATTTGACGACCCGCCACAAAACCACTCTACTCCTCTGAAATCAACACTTTAAGCCACTTCTTCAACCTCTCAGCCATTAACTTGGATATGATTTTATAAGCCACATTGCAAAGAGAGATAGGCCGGAATTGAGATAACCTATCAACCCCTTCACACTTGGGATGAGAGCAAGGAAGGTGGAATTCGGGGCACGAAGCATTTGCTTATTCCTCTAGGACTCATGGACAACCGCCAGAAGATCCAACTGAATGATATCCCAGAATTCTTGAAAAAACTCAATCGAAAAACCATCGGGGCCAGGAGCTTTACCCCTCTTCATCTGAAACACAATCCCCTCTAGCTCATCAAGAGAGATCTCTTTCATCAAATAATCATTCGCCTCCCTAGAGACCAATTGAGGAATACAAGAAAGAACCTGTGCTTCCTCAATAGAGCCCCCCCCCGCGAATCCTCCCTAAATAAAGCAGCAAAATACTGAGAAGCTTCAGCAGAGATTTCCTGAAACGAGGCAAGACAATCCCCCCTATCATTCACCAGAGCATAAATGGAATTACCATGCCTCCTGTCCTTCACAGAATTGAAGAAGAAAGCAGAGTTTTTATCACCCTCCTGCAGCCATTCAACTCGAGCCTTTTGCTTCCAATAGATTTCTTCCCGCAACTCCAATTCCTCAACCACTTTTAGAGTCCTAGCCTCCTCCCTCAGAAGATCCTCAGAAGCCCCATTCTCACGAATCAACTGCGTAATATTATTCAAATAATCTTGGGCAGCAACCTTATCATGAAAGATATTACCAAAACATCTCTGATTCCACCTTTTAAGCTGATATTTGACAAACTGAAGAAGCTTGGAAAAAGTATACATTGCCGTACCAAAAGCAGGTCTCCCAATCCTCCACCACACAACCACTTGGTCACGAAAAGTAGAATCCCGTAACCACATAAGCTGGAATTTAAAGGAGGGAGAACGAGGCACCCGGGCGTAAATAATATTAAGCTTTATGGGCCAGTGATCAGAACCTCTCCAATCTAGAATTTTAGATCTAATAGACCACAAGTCTCCAACCCAATAACAGGAAACCAAGAATCGATCAAGCCTCTCGGCAACACAACTCTCACCAATTCTCCTATTATTCCAAGTGAAACAACCATTACTGGGCTGAATATCAATAAGATTTAAATCTGAAATGCTATCCCTGAATAGCAGAGCAAAAGGCTCCAACCTAGCAATACCACCTCTTTTCTCAAACAACTCCACAATAGCATTAAAATCTCCAGCCATAATCCACGGATGGAAAGGAGCTAAGCTACGAACAAAATGAAGATGGGATCAGAGAAGCTGTTTACCCTGAAACTCTACAGGAGCATACACATTAGAGAGAAGAACACACTCACCAGTCTCAAAACAAGAGGCAACCAAGGACATAGAGAATCTAGAGGACGTACACCAAAGAGGGCAAATCTTCCGAGGGTTCCAAAAGCAAGCCACCCCCCGGAAGCACCAAGAGCCCCCACACACTGGCATTCACCATATTTCCACAGCTTAGGTGCCATGTCCAACATATTATCCACAGATAATTTAGTCTCTTGAAGAAAAAAAACATCCGGAGAATGATTCCTAACCAAATCACGAACAACTTTTTGTCGAGGGCCACTGTTCAAGCCCCTTACATTCCATGAGAGGACAATCATTTTTGGGGGCATGAAAAATGCGAATCCAGAGTCTTGATTGATCCTGACTCCACCAATGTTTCTCCTGCTAATTTAATCTTATCCAAATCCTTTTTCCTTCCTAGCTTGGAGGTCCTCTCACCAACCCCTTTCTTTAGTTCCTTTTGCAAAATACCCAAGCGAGAAGAGGACAAAGAGCTCTTACCCACTTTCGTACCTTCTTTCAGGGGCAATGGAGATCCTCCTCCTCCACTCTTCATAGCTCCAATAGTAGAATCCTGTTCAGCCTAGACAACCAATTGTTGAACTGTATCCATCTTCCCAACACCAATCTCCTGCACAACCTGCATAGCTTCCAAAGGAGGCTCGTCCTGTCCTGTACCCAAAGTTCCTTGATCCAAGTTCATCAACCCCAGATTCATTTCCTGCTGGCTGAGATCATCCAACACCTCAAACCTATTAAAAGTGTCATCATCCTGCCTCTCCCTCAAGGTCCGCTTTTTCCCTTGATTCCTATTGCGAGCCTTGACAGGGACATAACCATCATCACTGTTCCCATTACTTGGAATAGGCTCCTTCCCCTTATCAACCCTAGGTGGATTGCGAGAAGGCTGAGAAGGCTGGGGCGCCATAGGCTTAGCCCTAGGGCACCTATGCTGCAAGTGACCATATTCATGACATAAACGACATCGAAAAGGTAGGGTTTCATAATCTAGCTGTTGTACCCAAGTATAGGATCCAACACTCACTTCAACAGAAACTGGCAATGGCTTGCTTAAATCAATTTCTACACATATACGAGCAAAAGTCATTACCTTTTTAAATTGTGTCTGCTGTGAAGACCCAACAGGTTTACCGAGCATTGAAGCCACCAAATGCAACACATCATCCCGCCAGCACTCAACCGAAAACCACGGCAACCGAACCCAAATCGAAATCCGACTCGGTAGCGCCTCAGTCGGGTTGAAGCCTGCATGCCATGGCTTGATAAACAATCCCACCTGGTTATAAAAATAGGGACCACCATCAAAAACCCGATTCCGATCCGCCATGCAATCAAAGGAGACCATAAAATAGTTGTTCGCAAGGAGCCTAATCTCCATCTCCCCCTCCAGCATCCATGTCTGCTGGGCCCAGGATTCCAAAAATTGCAATGAAACTCTCAAACCCATGAACTTGCAATAAAAGGAGTGCCTCGAATAGTATTCAATATCATCTGCAAGCATCTCCATCGAAATAATCAATTTTTGTCTCTCTTTGCATCTTTCCAAACACCCATTAATCTTCGTTATCCGGGAACCACTAGCCGGTCCTAGATCATTCATCTCCGTCTCCGGTGAAAACAGTGTATTGTCGAAAACATTCCCACCATGCGCCGAAAGCTTCGAACCACATGCTGATTGGAAATCCAATTTGGGGCTAGCCCTGGAAGTTTCCTCACACGACATAGCTAAAATAAAAAAAACCCCGACAGGCATGCAAGCCCCCAGGTCACTGTTGCAGGAAAAGGAAAAACCCCAAGAGAAAGAACTATCCCCCTCCACCCAGAATCCACCCAAGTGGCAGCAAGAAAGCCTCTAGAAAAGACAAAACCCACATAGCAGTGGGAAGTACCAAGGCCCCACAAGATGGTTGGCCAACCAAGCAAAAACCCAAGGACCACTCACCCTCACCATAGACCCACGCGGGCAGAGGAGGAGATCAGGTGCCAAGACCAGCTGTACACAGCCTGACAGCACCAAAAAAGAGTCCCTGATGGTAAGAGGTAGCCCGCGCCCAGCACAATGTACGCCAGCCCTCACACAGTAGTCGCTAGCACAGGAAGAAAGAACCAAAATAATGTTAGTAGATGATACCTCCCGCCACAGTCCCCAAATGCAGCAAAACCCCCCCACAATGCAACATCTAACATGACATAGAGAACGAGCTAGGGCACGGACACCCTAACTCGGTTTACAGAGCACGCGAACGCCATCTCATTTCAATAAACTATCTTAATTGACTACTATGTTAATTATAATATTAACATTATTATATTATTACTATTAATATAATTAATATAATAGTAAATCACTATATTAATAATTATAACAATATTTACATTACATAATCAAAACATATTAAAAAACCAACACTATTAATCAAACAAAACACAAAATACAAAAGTTAAAACTAAAATACAACAATTAGAAAAGAATACATTTAATTTTATTCACATTAATTAAACTTACATTTATTTTTAAACTCTACAAATCTCAAATACTACAAAGGCAAGTACTCTACGTGACACTTGTTAATTGTTTAATCTATCTAAATACAACTAGAATTTGCAGCACATCCATGCACAAACACATACTTTCTATTAACATACATATAATTTTCTATTGACATAATACCTGAACCTCCTTGAACTAGTTAAATACTTCTACTTATACTTGGAATATCTGCTAAAGAAAGGAACTAATAAGTCATCGATGAACGTTAAACATGAAAAAACCAAATATACTCACATGTAGAGTAACATACGCTTGGTCATACACTTTTCCCTTAATGTAGCCCTAGAAGGAGAACAGGATTAAACTACTGTAGATAAATAAACAAATAAATAAATGCAATATACTCGTTAGCTCAGAAAATTTGTCGTTTTTCTCGCGAGCATGAACCTTATACCTACCTTTAATTCAATTTCTGAAGAGCTAATCCACCTATATTCACTTACCGAAATTACGTTATCTCAATTTTAGCTTCCTTGAAGATAACGTGGGTAGCTTTTAAGGGTTCCATGGCCACTTCCTTGACAGGTTCAGCTTTCCTTATACCCCCCTCTGGAATAATTTCAACTCAAAACAAGCCAAAACTATATTCCCAATTATGCGTTCCTCTTCGAACAAGCGCTTCCATTGCCCAATTTAGCAGCAGAAGTAGGGCTGTATTCGCACCTTTAAATCCGGTTATTAGATGTCGTTCCAAGTTCGTCGTCTATCAGAAAGTTGCAGAGGCGGATTCCAAGGTTATTCAACACCTTTACAATTTTTCTTTCTCATTTGTTCATCGTAATTTTAAAAACATCGCTACTGCTAATTTTTTCAGGTAACGAATTGTGTTACGGATGATGTTTAGGCTTAGGGTTAACATATATTTTAGTTCAAGGATAAAGCCGTGGAAAAATTGTATTTCTGATATCACTAGTTATGTCTTAAAGTTGAGTTCACTTGACACCTGTATACTCTCTGTAAGACTCTTTAATCACTAACCTTTATCCGTGTTTATCAAAAAAGAAAAAAAATACTCCACATAATATAAGGAAAATTACATAGTTTCACATTTAGTGAAGCTAAAATCTGATCATAGACCTACGCATCATAAATTATTACCAGTGCATTTTAGGGACTTGAGAACACACTTAGGTACAGTACACGTAGAAAAGCTGCAAATAGCTACTGAAGGTACACTTCACACCACTAACAGGACGAGAGCCTGTGAACCAGAAATTCAAAAGCCCCAAATGTTTGTATGGGTGCCAAGAGTTATTTGTAGAATACTGTTGTCTGGGGTGTCACATGGACAATCTGTTGAACTTTATGGTCTACAGTCCCCTGAACAAGTTATTGCAGACAATCCACCTTTCATCTGCCTTTTGAAATGGCAATTAATAGAGCTGTGCTGGATTCCAATTGATGCTTTGATGTTTGTCTGCTTTCTGTTGGTCCTTGAGTTGTTTTGATTCAAGTTTGACTCTTGCATGTCGTCGGTCACTTCTGTATGAGTTCAGGCATTGAATCCGAATGGTGGAGGATATAACAGGAAAACAGAAAAAAATGCATGAAAACTCGAATTATGCAAGAAACAAAAAGCCCTTTTGTACAGCGGACAGCCTCATAATAGTAGCTAATGAGGCACTGCCAATATAGCAGTATGAAAAGTTTTATGCTTCTTAAAAGCCAGGAGGCACTGATGTGCTGGTTTTGATATACCATTAATGCAAATTACATTACTCTATCTCTTAAATATTGTGAAGGCCATGTTTTTTCAGGTGGTGTTCTAATTCAGAGATCTTTCTAGTTTGTACCTTTTCTCTGATTACATACATGCTTCTTTTTTTCCTCTTAAGGTAAATTTTTCCTGTGGGATAAGTAATCTAATAGGCGAATACCAAATTTTTTAAAAGCTTTTCTCTATATTGTGAAATGCTTTTACTACATGTAATGAAAATTTAGAATGTTTTGCAGCAAGGATAACTTCAATATTACGCACTGTTTGCTAATTTGATGTGAGTTTCCCACAAATGGCATCATATATGTTGTAAAAATAACCCATCAGTTTTTTACTGTTTGCGAATTGATAATCTGTTGATAGTTTCAATTATGTTTGACCTGATCCGGTATTTATGGTTAAAACAAAATAAAAAGGAAGTGGAAGAATAAACTGTATGGCCTCTTCCGATCTCTACATACATATGTGTAATATAGTTATACCCTTGTACCCTGGAAGAAAATAGGATCCCCATCTCTATAGCTGTAGCAATATCTCATGTCTCCTAGTGACTATGGGACATGTATAGTATTGTGTACTCTGTAGTCCTATGGCACTATAATGTGAATGAATCATTGAGCCAATTTTTTAACATTGTCTATTACTCATGCAACCATGTGACATACCATCCAACATTATTTAATGTGCATAAGAGAAGAATTAAGATTCAAGCTCATAACAAATTGCCAAATTTGTGTACGACATAAAACCCAATTACAACTCAATACTTAGATGTAAGTATAGCAAATTACTTATTACAATTTTTCCTGGTATAACATTTATTGATGCAAATTTATGGATAATATGATGACAGACTTCATGTCATTTTAACATGCACGTAATCAGATATTGCAGCTAAAATTGTTATTCAAGTATAATGAATAGCCTTCAATAATGCTCAACATTGTTTTGATGGACTTAGATCAATGCAAAAATACTGTTAAAGGACGTATGTTATACATTACCTATACTATGAATAGAAAGACATTAATTATTATTATATTTCATGCAGAATAAAAAGGCTCTTTAAAAACTCTTAGTTGTTGAAACTGGGTTCTTTGTCATTAGAGCAAATTTACAGGGTCATATGTTAGAGACTGGGGTTGCAATAAAGCTGCATTTTGTGCTCTATGAAGAGCTAATCCTTTATATAAAAAAAATCTGATTGAAAAAATATTTTTTTAAAATTAAAACAAGATACAGGGTATACAAAATCATTCCAATCCAGTTATTTGTATACATCATTTGAGAATTACTATTATCCCTTCCACATGAAGTATACAAAACTTCAAGCCTATAATTGATGTAAACCTATTTCAGGGTTTCCAAAATACATTATTCACTGTACAAGGAAATTACAAAGTCAGGAGGACGAAGAAAAGTTGACTATATAATGGCTCTTTTGATCACAGTGTCCATTTCATGTGCTATTAAGTTTTTCTATATGTTTGTCTTCTTAAGCTCTAGGTTTATTGGATTGCTTAAATTCATGGGATCTCCTGTAATCCATCACAGCAATTCAATTTTCCTCTCAGCTTGTAAAATTATTATCCTACTCAATAACATTATTATGTTGGCCTTTGCCTCCAAAAACAGTTACTATGATTGTTTCAATGCCAAATCCCATGCCATGTCCCCTTTTTTCCATTTGGAGTTGGAGTAGTGCATTGGAATTCTGCAGTATTAATTTGTTGCTATGGTGGACACCAACCAATGTTTCAATCACTACTGCAAACTTTCATTACTTCTTCTAGCTGCACTCTGATTCACTTGCCATTATAAAGGCATTATTATTTATAGATAAGCAAAATGTTAATGAACTGTCTATCTGCTCTGCTTGGAACCTTCCTTTGCATCATGATGCTTCTTCTCAAGAGTTCCAACTGATGATTTTGAAAGAAGATATGGTTCTTGCTGAAGGCTAATTCTTTTCTAGCAAGCCTGTTTATGAGTTTGTTCTGTCAAGGTTGATCCCCAAGTCCCCTCCTGCAGTAAGTCAGTATTATTATGAAGCCCTTATTTGCCAGATTTAATAGCAAAGCTCTAAATAGTGACGAAGCTTTTAAGTTTCATTAAGAAACATTGTAGCTGATGGTACTTCATGTCGGAGTTTATTGATCTGTAATTTCCTTCTACAGTTCTACTTGGGTGAAAATAATGCAGATTTTATTTTTACCCATGCTGCTATTAATTGAATTAAATTCCAATGGCAGTGATCTTAGAGTTTGTTAGAGAAGTAGATTGTGCATTAGAGTGAGTAATTTAGCTTGCAAATTATAACAACTAGAAAGAAATGAAACAAACTGCTGGTTCCCAAATATGCACATCATTAAATCCTAAAGGTTTGCCACATCTTATGCTTAGACTCAATGAAAGATTTGGCCAGCGAACGGAAGATTAGCCTTAAACTTTTCTCCCCTGCACTTCAGGCTCTGCAGGACCTAGGGGGGTCACCCTTAATGACACTAAACATTGAATATCACACAAAGTTGCATTACAGTGTTCATACAAATGGACAAGGATAAATGTTTGCAAGCATGAATGGCACTATCCTTGTTGTCTTTGAAATCCTTGTATGAACTACGAAAATAATTATAAATAAATATTATAGAAAATGGCTTTTGATTCTTTGAGTTTTGAAATTGTTTTTGAGATTGAGAAGAAGCACAGAACTAGGCTGGTGCTTGTCATGGGCTACAAAGTCCTATGTAATGCATTTACATCACAACAATCAAACATATTTTGATGATCATTTGAACAATTGTCACCTTATGACAACATGACCTGCAATAGCCTACAATAACACCATTCTTAATAATCCACTTGAAAATACAACATCTTTATCATTTCCAGGCAAGCATTTACTCTACTCCTCAAGCAATAAGCAAACTATGAAAACAATTTGACACAAAACATGTGTGAAGAACTCAATAACCCTTGATTATATTGCTCAAAGAATGTTGCATTCCAACATTGGAGACAACATCACAATAGTGTAATTTTCATATATTCACAAATCAATATAGAGATTGCAGTCATGAACTGACTTGTAGACATGAAATTTCACCTATGATATTGCACATTCACCCTATGCCCTATCTTTCTTTTTAGAACCTCAAAACCCTTTTCAAATGACTGTGAGTTACATTTTAAAGAGAATGAGAAAACCTAAACTGACTCCATAGTTGACACTTGACACAATATGCCCCCTCTGATATGCAACTAAAAATGGTATGCAGAATATGCCATCACACTCTTATCCTTCCCCATTCTTTGCTCATTTATTTGCAACTGAAGATTGTTATCGCTTTTTGTTTTTCAATCTTGTGAAAAAATTTCAATTGCATGTAAAAACTCATCAATTGCTGCATTTTCACTTTTATGTATTTTTTTTACATTTGGGTAAATACCCATCTCAGGGGCAATAAAATAATGCATTCTACAATGCATTTTAACCTCTAGAGCTTCTTTGCTTTCTCTACAATCAGTTTGACATTTTTCCAAACAGTTGGCCAGTAACTGCTCTTTTGTGCATTTTTGGTCTGCAACTAACTCATCTTCTAACATTTTTACCCTTGTGAACTAAGGATTATTTTCATTTCTTGGGTGCCTCTTTTCTTTATGTTTTCCTCTACCATCACTAATTTCCTTGCGTTCTTTTTCCAATCATGTATTTGCCTAGGCCATTTCATCTTTCATCTCATCTCCATTGACGTCCTAACCCATATCATCATCATTGAAGCTACCCTCCACTAAAAAATTCTCAATTGTGTCATTACAATTTTGGCTATCTCTATCTTTAGCAAATTTGCAATAACCTAGGATGATTCTAGACCCTAAATAAAGAGTGATATGCATTATAGAAATATTTTTTTGATTTCCCACTGTAGATGCCCTCTTTCATACTTAATAAATCAATGGCATTCTTGTCATGCCCATAGTCTGCACAAAACCCTTCAGCTGCCCATATAAGGTATGCGATTTCTAACTCATGATTCTCACACCATCTGATCATTTGTTCCCTGCAACAAATTTAACAGGTGTTGGATGTAATTCCTAAGTCGTTTTTTGCCATGCTGGGTCATTTTTTGGCCTGCCTAGCATTTCAAATTGCTCCAAACAGTATTAAAAATGTTGCCAAGGCATAGGGAAAGATTGCAGGTCAATTTTTGTTGTTCTGGGCACTTGAAAATGAATCAAACAACATTCAAACCATGAGAGAGGTGAATGAAATGGCTGCTAGACATTTATAAAACTTATTTTTGTTGTTGCCAAGCTCTTAAAGACTATCAAAACACTGATAAAATCATTACCAAGGCGTTAGAACAGCTATATGGAAGTTTTTGGACATTATAACAGCAAAGTCATGCTTGCAAATAGCCTCAAAACTCAACCCAAAGCCCAACATGTGAATGAGAATGGTTTTAACGCTGGTTTGAAGGTTTTTACAGGTTAAAACATGGAGAAGCAACCCAAAAAAATGGCACTGGAATGTATAAACAAATGTAATAGAAACAAACAGCATAGGACATGTGAAAAAGACCCCAAACTGCACTTTAAATATTGGCCATGTCATCAAATGAGGTGGGAGAATGTGGAGTCCATCGCTACCCCCAAGCCCATCGCAACATTCATTCATTTCTGCCCTCCAAACAATGAAGCGCCCGACAAACATGTGGAAATGCAAATCTTAAATGGCTCCCAGTCAACAGCCTATCCCTGGTCAAAGACATGTAATAAAATTTATGTGAAGAGTGACATTCCTTTGGCGCCTAGTCAGCAAAACTTAATCAGGTCTGTTATAAATTGCTCTATGAATGTGTTGTCCAATAGATTGGCGACTCTCTTGGGGAAATTCTAGATTTATTCAGTTGGAAAGAGTCAAAGAATTTGTAAATCTGCAAGTTCTGTTTAGATATCGAAAGACCTTTATACTTGGAGGAAGAATTTGTTGCAGCATATATGAAGATTTTACAATGTTGTGGTGCTCTATTGGTGAAAGGAACTCATAAATAAATTTGATCTTTGAGAAGCTTCTAGGTGCTCTACTGGTGAAAAGAACTCAGAAATAAATTTGATTTTTTTACAAGCATTTAGTGATTTGTGTTGGCGTAACAACTAACACCTCTGGAGTGCAAGTTGGTACGGACAACTATGCACACTGCGTAATGAGTGCTCTTTAAATTAGGAGGGGAAGCTTCCTCATATGCTGAAATACGTGGAAAAGAAAAGTAAACTAAATCCCATCTTTTTGTTTTCAGCTGGAAGAGGCACAAGGTTTAAGAAAAACCACGAACGTTGCAGCTAAGTATTTTCTGGTTTCGCAGATCACTAACTACAACTAAACTAAATGCTTTAATCTATCCAATCTCCTCAAGAAAACAGAGCATGAGGAAACAGAGCAGGAATGTTCTTATACGATAAACCTTAGGTACATATTCACAACGTGAAGGCAAGGTGGCACAACTATTTGCTTGGCTGGGAAGAAGTTTATTAACACACATCAAACAATAAGCTTTAGGTACAAATTTACAACTTGAAGGCAAGGTGGCACATCTATTTGCATCATCTAAATAGGCTTATTAGAAACAAAACATAGAGAATAGCCAACTAGGACAACAAATTGCATAGGCGAAACACGGATACAATAAACGATCAACTAGCCACTATATTTAACTAAGATAAGCAATCACCATAACAATAACATGAAGACAAGGTGGCACAACAATTCATCATTATAGTAAAAACTCGTGAACAGATACAGAATCAACAATATTATAGGCAAGGTGGGCACAACATATATTACTATCTCGTGCATAAGTTAATTACAAATGAGCAAAGAGCTCTTATTTATAGACATCAAAGGTGTAGGGAACCCTAAAATCACCTTGAGTCAACTACAGTCTTGCAAGCATGCAAGATTTTATTGCTAAACCCTAATAAAGGAAACTATACAGTTAACTGGAAAGCTACCATCAGTTAACCGAAACAAGGCTAATCTAAATGGACACGTGCAAGCAAGCACGTTTTTATTGAAATGAAAACTAAGAGAAAACTCCAACTGTACATAGATGATTCCAGAATAGACATGGCATGCAAGGTGGAACAACAAGTTAACTCGGAAAGAAGCATCGAGTTAACTGTTGTGTCTGATGTCTATCCTGAAAGGTGGGACCTGGAGTTCACTGGCCGTGATCTCGAGCAAGTAACCCCTCCACGAGGTTGTTGACTACATCACCATCTAAAGGTCGTCACATGTCTCAACTATCAATTCACTATGTGTCAGCAACTCAAGCAATCCTGGAAATCTTTGCACACTTAAATTGGCATTTCACTGACTGATAACTCTAGCGGCTCCGTAACTAAAGTGATGGTCATTGTTTCTTCTACAACTTTATGCTTCTAACACTTCTCACGTTTTTCACAATGGAAGAGTGTTGCATGACGAAACCATGAAGTTTGATTGTGAACCCTCTAGTTGTGAGAAATGCAAACGAACTTGCTGCACATGCAGAATTCCAACAGTATCAACCCTCTAAATCGTCCTTGGAAGACAATCAACCATACGAGGCATGAAACCATGTGGACTTGAGTGACTACACCTGTCAACCCTCCAGATGTGCTTGATACAAATCGGTGTCAGCTTTTCTGATGAAATCATGAACTAAGACTGATTTGGTCTTGAATTAAGTTTGCATGAACTGCATTATGAAAAACTCGCCTGATAATTGTAAACTTGACTATATTCTGACAACTTTCTCCGGAAAGCCAAAAAGTCTCCTAATGAGGCTAAAAATAGTCTATAGAAGGGCAATTTTCACCAAAAATTCTGAGACGTGTTTTGTGTAGAAAATAATTTTAAGACAACCCGTAAGGCCCAAATTGTGAAAAAGCACCATTTAGTTTGACATGCAAAAGCTTTTCCCAAAAAAACAACTGAAGGCAGCAGGGGCTGCGGGGGGCAATTTTTCGGAGAAAATCTAAAATATGGGTTTTGTCCAGAAGATGATTCTAAGACAACCCACAATGTTAGATTCGAAAAATATCGACTTTTACTCCACCATGCAAAGGAATTTCAGTTGAGAAAATCAAAGCCTCAAGAAATTGAAGCTCTGGAGCAAATTTTTCGTGAAAAATTCTAACACATGGGTTTTGTAGAGGAAGTTGTGCACAACCAACCCAGATGATTAGATTTGTCAAAAGTCGTCGAATCTTGGACTAGCGAAGAAAACCTAAGATGAGATTAGAAGAAATTAAGACATAAGATAGAAGTTTTAATGCTCTGCTTCTGCTAAAATCGCCATCTTTTCTTGAAGTTTGTTGATTATTCTGGACTTGTACCTGCAAGGAAATCTGTAAAATGATATCTATGATGCCTTTGAATATTGATTGCTGAAGAATTTGCTCACTCAAATGAGAAAATTCGCTTGATCTTCAATCTGCTGTGAGAGAAAAACGGACACCATCTTGAATAAATAGATAAATTCTTAGCTTAGTGGCACTACTGCAGGAATAAAACCCTGATTTCAAAAGAAATCTTCTGATTGGACCCCACTTTGTTCAATTGTCACTGACTCGGAGTCCCGAAAGATAAAAAATATTAAAATATTCAGTTCCCCCTTACATGCGAATTTACAAATTAACATTAGAATGGGTGCCAATATTAAAATATTGAGCAAAATCGCCCCATTAAAGTTGGCATGCAAAGACTGAAAATTTAATATTATTTTAATGAGTTAACTGAAATCTCTGCATCCGGGTTCGCTTAGAAAAATTTACTAATTCTAAAAAGTCCAAATTTGACTCTCCAAGCGTCTCCTAGCAACAGTTGAGATTTTTCGCTAACTTCCTACTTTATAGCTCACTGAAAAGTCACGATTGCCTCTATTGAGCTCTGATTTCTGAGTGCCTGATTGATGCTGGAACTGAATTGAGATATCCACTGCGAAGTCAGAAGAACTGAGATGAAATGTCTGTTGGAAGCTGCAACTGCTAAAAAACCATGTTTGATGCCTCAAAATAAAAGTCGCCTTTTATTAAATTGATGTACAGGTCTCCAGCCTTAGCCATTTCTCCGCTTTGCCATCTGGCGCTTCAAACTGCCGCTGCCGGTGAATGGTGACTCTCGTCGACTGGATGATGGATCCATTGTGTAGCTAGAAGAATTCTGCAACCAATGATTGTGTGTAAGGCATTTGAAAGCTGAATTAAGGACCCCAAAAGCAAGGGCGCCCCTGGCTTGTAATAGCGCAATTATCATTTTGAGAAAGATTTTGCAATTTGCAACTTTCAGCATGAACGCTTTACTTTGACCCCTGACACTGGGAGTTGGAGTGCTCCGATGCGCGCATCGTTGATCTCATTGCGAAGCTGGAAGAACTTAGAAGAGATGTTCTTGGAAGTGACGAAGCGAGAAAACTGCTTCTAAGATCTCCAAGAGAAGGGCGCCTTTTTCAAGGGAGTATGTAATTTCCATACTTAGCCATTTTTCTGCTTGTTTACATTCTTCAGCATTCTCCATTGATCCTTCATGGGCGTTTAACAAATCTCGAGGGTTGATGGTTGGATTCACTAAATAGCTAGGAGGATTCCGCACAAGTCTCGTGAAGATGACGACTGCTAAAAACCCCGTCTAGCTGGCCAAAAGGCTAGGCGCCCTTGGCCTATAGAGGTACATGTTGACATTTTCATGTTTATCCACCCTCCATTTTACGTGCTAACTGGAACCACTGACACGGTCACTCAACACATCTGACAATCTCGCGAACCGGTGCATTGCAGAGCTAGGCTGAATTAGAAAAGATTCCTTAGAAACGGAAACTGCAAATTCAATCATCTCAGGGGTCTAATTCAAGGGTGCCCCTGAGCTACAGGGGCGCAAAAATTGTAAATTTGACAGTCCTTGTGATGTGTAACCTCTTCGTACCTTATGCTTCCGCCTTCGATTGCCGAAGTTCTACAACTCGGATGATCTTGCTTGATAGCTTGCCGGAAAATTGACTGAATTCCGAAGAGATTGAATGTATTTGCAACTCAAAGTAACTAAATCTGAACCTCCAAAATGAAGGGCGCCCTTGGGCTATAGGGGCGCAAATTTGCTTTGGGGTTGATATTTCCTCCATTTTGCGCTCTTGTGAACACCTTTTTGGCTACTGAGATGACTAGGTAGAAGCATTACTGCTACTGACGTGTGTATGTGATTGTATTTCACCACTTTCACATGTACGGACACTGTAAAATTGATTTGCACGTTGATTGCGCAAGTGTCTCCCATGTTACAAAGTGAAATGTTTCCAGACTTAGAATATTTTTGCACTTTTCGTCATGTGAAAATCCCCTCCACCTTGAAGCATCTTTTTTAGCATCTTTCATCATAGAATGTTCTGCTTTGAGTTTCAGGCTTAGATTTTGATACCTGGTACTGGCCAACTGCCATTGACGATCTCAAAAATCCTAGCTTTCCTCCTGAAAAAGTGAAAACTACCCACCAGCCTTAAACTGACTTTTAACTGAAATTGACTTCATCACTGTGATTGTGATGTGAAATAAGCCAATCAAAATTAATTTCAGCCAATTTTGACAAGTTTTGATTTTTAGGGTTTCGCGACGTGAAACAGGGGTGCAGAAACCTTAATTTTCAATTTTTCCAAATTTCACCAGTATCTTCTCGACATCACACTGACTCAAAATACATGTTTGTTTTGCCCAAAAACAGTGTTTTGACATCATTTTAACAAGGTTTAGACTCTTTTAAGCAAAATGCCTTAATGAAGCAAAAAATTTGGTTTGGGTACAACAATTTGATTGGAGACCATGAAATTGATGTTCAAGATGTTGTCATGAAGCTTTTGTTCAATCTTTGAAAGTAGATGTTAGAGAGTGGTTTTTCAGATTTGCCAGTGTGTTCTATTGCTTCATAGAATGAGTTTAAATTTGCATTCATTGATCAATTCAGCGAAAGGGTTGATGTATGCTCATTGATCAACAAACTTGTTGACATTCAGAAAGATGATGAGGAATTGGTTCCATCCTTCAATCTAAGATTTGCAAAAACAGTGAGGGACATTTCAGAAAACATCAGACCAAATGATGCAATATGTTTGGTTATATACATTGTCTCATTTGATGAAGAAATGAGTTTTCTACTGAGAGACAAAAAGCCTGTAACACTTCATCAAGCATATCAAATTTCCACGGATATTGAAAACAACTCAAAATATTCAGTGATGAGAGGCCATATGTCAGCAAGTGTGGGTTGTCCTAGAACATCGTATGCAGGTCAGAAAATGAAAATGATTGTCAAAATGAATATATCTCTGCCATTTCAGTTTGTCCATCATTACAACATCCAAATCACACTGAACTCCAGGTTGAATATGAGCAAAATTTGAGCAGTGTTAATCCTATGTTGCTTGTTCAAGCACTGTTTGACATGAAAAGATATAATATGGAAACATCATATGTTCTATTTGCAACATTTTTGGACACTTTGTTAGCAATCCCTGAAAGTTTCAGACTTGAGGAGTCAATGTGTGTTAACATGTTTTGTGAAATTTATGAGCTAGGTTTGAGTTCCTTGCCTGAAAGGTTGAAGCCTCATAATCCTGATCCAATTATGAGTGGATTGAGATTATTGAAAAGGTTAGATGTGACCATGCAAATAATGTCATATCCTCAATTGTTGATGACAATAATTGTCGAAAATCAGGATAAAACTGTACAATGAAAATATGTAAATAATTTTATGCATCCAAATAAACTGATAGCAATAAATCATAGATGAAAATAGATTACAATAAAGATGCAAACCATTTCTCAAGAATTACATGGAGAAACCTTTTCGGGAAAAAGCTCCACACCCAAAGAGATCCAAGACTTGTATTAATCCTTCAAATGAGTTACATCAATACAACTTCTCCCTCTGAATCACTGCAACACTTCATTGCTTCAACAACCTACAACTTAACTTGTTTTCCCTTCAACTCAAGCACTAAATATATAGGCATGAGAGAAAATGCAAATCAAGAATGGTTTCTAAAACCATTTAGGCATAAATCACAAAGAAAAGAAACTTCCTCTTCCAACTTGTGATTTTGTCCATTTTTTAGTAATGTGCACATCCAACTAAAAAATCTTCTTAATCTTTTCCCAAGCTCACATTTAACTCCCCCTTTTTTCATGCTCTTTCTAATTTGACAATTAAAAACAAATTGCAAGTTGTCATAGTTGCATTTAGCAACTTCGATGACAACTAAAAGATAATTACAAATTGCCAATTAATAGTGTGAGAAAAATAATGTCATGTTGCATATGGATGAAGAAAACAATGTAGATATCAAAGATATATCTTGTAGTGATAAAGATGAGATTTATGATCAGCTCATGGACAAAATATATGTAGATGAAAATTTTGGTTATGACTATACAAATGCAATCCATGATGAAGTAAAAGAAATGCGTGAAGTTGTGCCTTGTCATCTCTCAATCAGTGAAGAAATAAAAGAATGTTCAGATATTTAACATAGTGGATCAGCTTGTGAAGTCAGTGATTATGCTGATGTTGAAAGTGTTATAGATATCCCATTGCATATCAAAGATGAGGACAGTGAAGATGAATGTTTAGACATTCAATTGAAAGATTCCAAGCATAGTTTAAGTAATGACAAATTCCCTTGTAAGGCTGATCATGATAGTGAATTTGATTATCTCACTGCTGGTTATGCTTGCTCTCATGCAAATGAATCAAAGATAATTACCTCAGATAAGGAATGCAGCAATGAAAATGATGATGGAAGAACACGCTCACATGTAAGTGAACAAATTTTGTATGATTCAAATCTTCATATTGAGAAATTGGAAGACAGATGTTTGGGCATTCAATGTATGGAACCTAAGCACAATGTCTGCAATGAAGAGATTATTGATGGTGTTGGTTATGATATATATGGATATAGTTGTTTCTCTACTGCCCCTAATTTCTTCTATGATGTAAAAATGGAGGTATTTGTTTTATATGAAGAAAATACCAATGCAAATGCTAATGAGGAAACATACTCAAGAGTGAACAAGTTCTCCACTATGAGGAGCCTTCAAATTTGTTTTGTCCATCTCTTGAGGCATTCCAGTTGGAGCTCAGAGGTGATGTTGCAGAAGACAAAAGTTTATGTGTTCAATATGGGGAGCTTGAACATAATTCCAAAAGTGAATCCCCTTGTTTTGCTAGCTATGGTGATATTGAATATGGTTGTTTCTTTGCTGATGTTGGTCATCCTCACAATGTAGAAATGGACCTGTTTGTTTTGAATGAGGAATGCATTGATGTAAAAGCTAATGAAGACACATGTTCATTTATCAGTGAACAAGTGATGTGTTATGATGATCTTCAGGGATATGGGTTAGAGTTGTTGGTGGTTGACAATGCATATGAAACCAGAAATCTCTCTCCAAGCTCTGAAATTGACTTTGTTAGTTTTGAAAAGGTTGATGTCAAAAAGGACTCAAGTCTCCATATTGACAAGCGAGAATGCAATGTTGATTAGGATACCCTTTGCAAAGGTAACTATGTCACAAATATCCTTTGTGAAGAATTTAGTGCAGAGGTATATTCTGAACCATTTGAGCCTTCTTTTGAAACATTTCACATAAAATTGTGTAATGATCTGAAGGATAAATCAGATTTCATCATTGAGCTTGAATTTAAAGAGTTTATCGACATTTGGAATGTTGATGGAGTTGATGATATTTGTGAAAGTCATGATTTGCTTGACAACATAGATGTTATTGATGCAAATGAATTTTGTTTGCAAACCATTGAAACATGTACTGACATGAACAACTTGCAAGGCTTAAGAAAAAATGAAGATCAATATAATTCAACTCAAATGCAAGAGGTTCCCATGTATGACTGTTTTCTCTTTAGTGCACCTGAGGATTGTTTGTAAGATGTGGAACAAATTTTAGATGACAACTCAATGTTTATAGATGGGATTATTGAACAAAATGTTAATGAGAGTTTCAAGTTTGATGTGCAAACAAAGGATGAGGTCAAATTTCATGATGCTAGCTATTTGATGGAATATGAATGTTTTTCAGTTCTCAGTTGAGCTTGATAAGCATATAGTGGTGCATGACAGATGTTGCTGTTGTTGAATGTCACAATAATTATTGGAATGGTGTGTTGACAAATGGGTTACATGCATGTCACATGATGATATATTTCAGTTTATGCCTGATTGCAATTATCAAATATACAGGGATAATATTGACAGCGATAAATACAGTGATATAGTGAAAAGTGTCAATGGCAATGTCAGTGAATGGGCAGATTGTGACTGTGCTTTCAGATTAGATTTGGAGCAGTCATTAGAGAACAAAGTGTTTGACAGAGGTAAATGTTGGTTCTTCATTTTTTGGGGCTCTAGGCCACCAAAATATGTTTGAAATAATTGAATTCAGAGCAGTGCAGTGGAGCAATTACTAAGTATTAATGGACTAGGCACATGGTCTACGCCCCACAGACATCTAGAATCTCGTAAGCATACGTCCCTGAATATGAGCCACTGTTAGCATCTATATTTTTGCCATATTCCTAGTGGAATTTAACCTTTCAGTTGGTGACAGTAGCTTGTTTTTTAAGACCTTTTGGGAGCTAGTTGGCCTAAAACTTCTGGCATTAAAATTTTGCAATCTAGAGCTCTAGAGCTTGTCATTAAAATCCAATTGGTAGTCTTTGATAGGCCATATGGATTGTGCAAATTCAGTTTCACAGGAATCAGAGAAGTTTTGAGGCACATTTTAATTTGTTGTCATTTTGGAGTGGGTCCATAAGGCCCTGTAAAAAAGTTGGAATCTCTTAGTTCTGGCAACGACCTAGTTGTTCATTTGCCTTCAATAGTTTGCATGTCCATTTTCATGGTTGTTAGAGGAGTTTCGAGGCCCAACTCAATTATTTTTACCTGCCCTATGAGAGGGCCCCCCCATTTACAAAAGAGCCCCTAAAATTCTGTTTGCTGTGCAATTTTCAGTGACATTACAAGGATCTACATAATTAATTATGGCTATGCAAATTTTCTTGTCTCCTTGATGTCGTGTGTGCCTGTGGCTTCAATACCGTCATTTGGCCTGTTAAGTAATTAAGTTGCCAGTTTCACTATGTTTTAAATTCGGAAATATTTTAAAAATATTTCTAATGTTTTGAAATGTGTTAAGGGGAGGCAAGCAAGATAGTTCCATTGCAAAATCAATTCTCCAAAGCGTGGCACAGGATATGGGAATTTTTCATTTAAAAAAATTGTTTTAAAAGTCATTTTAATGACTTGGGCTAGCAAGTTGTAATTCCTCCTTGTAATTTTAATGTTTGCTAGATAAATTTGTGGCTTATGTTGTTGACTCCACATGGCTAAATAGCGATCCATCGCTATTTTGAGAGGCAATTGAAGATAAGGCTGCAACAAGCCATTCTCATGCGATGGCTCTCTCATTGATTAAATTTTGTTGACAAGGAGCCAAAGCAATGTCACTCTTCATGTAAAGTTTATTACCTGTCTTTGACCAAGGATAAATTGCTGATTGGGCGCCATTTTAATTTTGCTTTTCCACATGTTTGTTGGGCACTTCATTGTCGGTTTGGAGGGAAAAAATGAATGAATGTTGCAATGGGCTTGGGGGCAACAATGGACTCCACATTGTCCCACCTCATTTGATGACATGGCCAGTACTTAAAGTGCAACTTGGGGTCTTTTTCACATGTTCTCTGCTGTTTGTTTCTACTACATTTGTTCACACATTCTAGTGCCATTTTTTTGGGTTGCAAAAACCTTCAGACCAGCACTGAAACCATTCTAAAAAATTGACTTGCAATCCTTCCCCATGCCTTGGCAACATTTTTAATACTGTTTAGAGCAATTTGAAATGCTAGGAGGGCCAAAAAATGATCCAGCATGGCAAAAAACGATTTAGGAATTATTTCCAACACCTGTTAAATTTGTTGCAGGGAACAAATGATCAGATGGTGTGAGAATCACGAGTTAGAAATCGCATACCTTATATGGGCAGTTGAAGGGTTTTGTGCAGAGTATGGGCATAACAAGAATGCCATAGATTTATTAAGTATGACAAAAGGGCATCTATAGTGGGACATCAAAGAAAATATTTTTATAATGTATATCACTCTTTATTTAGGGTCTAGAATCATCTTAGGTTATTGCAAATTTGCTAAAGAAGATAGAGATAGCCAACAATGTAATGACACAATTGAGAATTTTTTAGTGGAGGGTAGCTTCAGTGATGATGATATGGGTTAGGACTTTGATGGAGATGAGATGAAAGATGAAATGGCCTGGGCAGATAAATGATGGAAAATGAATGCAAGGAAATTAGTGATGGTAGAGGAAAACATAAAGAAAATAGGCACCCGAGAAATGAAAATAATGCTTAGTTCACAAGGGTATATGTTAGAAGATGAGTTAGTTGCAAACCAAAAATGCACAAAGGAGTGGTTACAAGCCAACTATTTGACAAAATGTCAAACTGATTGCAGAGAAAGTAGAGAAGCTCTAGAGGTTAAAATGCATAGTAAAATGCATTATTTTACTGCCCCTGAGATGGGTATTTACCCATATGTAAAAAAAGTTTAGATAAAAGTGAAAATGTAGCAATTAATGAGTTTTTACATGCAATTGAAATTTTTGTATGGGATTGAAAAGAAAAAGGTGATAACAATCTTTAGTTGCAAATAAATGAGCAGAGAATGGGGAAGGATAAGAGTGTGATGGCATATTCTGCATGCCATTTTTAGTTGCAGATCAGAGGGGCCACATTGTGCCAGGTGTCAACTGTGGAGTCAATTTAGGTTTTCGCATTCTCTTTAAAATGTGACTTGCAATCATTTGGAAAGGGTTATGAGGTTCTGAAAAGAAAGATAGGGCATAGGGTGAATGTGCAAATATCATAGGTGAAATTTCATGTTTGTAAGTCATTTCATGACTGCAATCTCTATTTTGATTTGTGAATATGTGAAATTTACAGTGCTGTGATGTCATCTCCTATGTTGGAATGTAACATTCTCTGAGCTATATAATCAAGGGTTATTGAGTTCTTCACACATGTTTTGTGTCAAATTATTTTCATGGTTTTCTTATTTTTTGAGTATTGTAAATGATGAGGATGTTTTATTTTCAAGTGGATTATTAAGAATGATGTCATTGTAGGCTATTGTAGATCATATTGTTAGAAGGTGACAATGGTTCAAATGATCATCGAAATGTTTGATTGCTGTGATGTAAATGCATTACATAGGATTCTGTAGCCCATGACAAGCATCGGTCTGGTTCTGTGTTTCTTCTCAGTCTTAGAAACAGCTTCAAAACCTAAAGAATCAAAATCCATTTTTTTTAATATTTATTCATAATTATTTCCATGCTTCATTCCAGGGTTTCAAAGACAACAAGGACAATGCCTTTCATGCTTGCAAACATGTAAACCCTTGTCCATTTGTTTGAAGTTTATTATCTGCTAGGCACTATAATGCAACTTTGTGTGATATTCATGTTTAGTGTCATCAAGGGTGACCCCCTAGGTCCTGCAGAGCCTGAAGTGTAGGGGAGAAGAGTGTAAGGCTAATCTTTTGTTCCTTGGCCAAAGCTTTCATGAGTCTAAGCATAAGATGTGGTAAACCTTTAGGATTTAATGATATGCATATCTGGGAACCAACACAAGTCACATGACACCAATGATTTTTAACTTGGAAGCCCCAGTGTAGGGAATGCCAGTTGGAAATGGAAAAGTAAACAATCTCCTCTCCTTCTACAATGAGGCATTCACAAAGATCTTAATGCAACATCAATCCTTCAACTCTTTATAATCTCCTATTGCTGATATGGAAAATAACAAGGAGCATAGAGTAGGCATTAGCTGTGAACAACTGAATACTCACTGCTACCCTCTCATACATTTATCAATCCATTCCTACACTCCTATCCTTACTGTTTTGAAATCAGGCTTGTGAATTGCCTTTTGTGTGTTAAGAACTCTCAACTGACTCAGAATTGGAACAAACACTGTTTCTTTCCATTACTGTACTGTTCAGTTCTCATGTGTGAAACTAGCACCTTTGTTAGGGCAAAACCGCTAGGTAGCTAACAAAACCACTATGACATGTGAAACTGTCATAGCTGCAAATGGCAAATGCATCTATCATGTAATTGTTAGAACTGGCATGGCACATTCAAAACTATCAACACACATGTGAAATCACCACTGACAACAGCATAAACTCCACCTTGCTGTATCTAGTGGTTTTGCCACTGCGCAGAAGTTATTCTTTTTGCATCTCTAATTTGCTGATGCTGACTTGGAGTTTTATGTTTTCGTTAGATTCTTATGAATCATATCTATCAATTTTAGGTGGTTGTTGGTGCCATGAAAGCTTAGTTGTTTATGAGATGTTGAAGGACTACACCCTCTACCTCTTGGATACTTATGTGCAGTTGTTGGTGTTTGACCTCGATCATAAGCTACCAATTTGGTTAGGCCTCTGCATTGGCTCCTTTGCACTTTTCCTGCAAAACATCTTTCTCACACCTCCCTTATTCATTCTAGGGTGATATATTTGCTTGTTCATCCCAAGGCAATCTATTCAAGCTAGAAGGCAGTAATGGAACCTTCCTTGATTTTTAACATGGAAGGCTCTAAGGAATCTGTTCATCTCCTTGAAAATCATGTTTGAAATTTGAAACCTGTAGTTGTGCTTCCTTCCTCCTATAGAAGAGCATTGGTCAATTCCTCCTCTAAAAGAGGGACTTATGTGCCTTCTCTAGAGTCTGCTGTTCCAACCTCTTGCCTTGCTGTTATCACATTGGTTTGTGGCCCCCTTCACAAGTCTTTTTCAAATGTGTCTGCTCATGGCTCTCGCCTGTCCTATAGAAGAGAGAATCATTACAGCCTCTTGTTGATACTCTTCAATATTTATACGAGGCCTCATGTAGTTGGAACAGCTAATTCTTGATTTAGTTTCCATGGGGAAAAGGAGAATCAAAAGAGAAGAGCATTTTGTCATTCTTTACACTGGAGGGAAGAAGGTGTAAATTTTACAACCTCCTTGCTATGCCAAAACATGCTACAATGGCTACCATGTTCAATTTACATTCTCCTGCTACAACTCATGTTATCGTGGAAACATACATTGTGCAATGCATTGTCAGTCAATGTTATCAATATGTGCACACCTTACTGCTGTCACAAGAAATCAGAATTGAAACCTGCTGCAACCATGACAACTGTACACACAACTGAAATATGCATGCTCCATCTCGTTATATATATTGTAGATCCTTATGTGCATACTAGACACATTGTAAACAGTCCTTTACAACCATTGTAATGCCTATATACATATTACAACAGCTGCATGATGTTAAAATCAGTTTAGACTCTATAAATCAATGCTACAATCATTGAAGTGCCCATATACACATGACTACAATTCAATGATGTTGAAACAAACTCTTACCCATGCTAAAATCATTTACTAACTTGTATATACAACAACAACAATAAGAGTATACAAGTTACAAGTTACAACAGTGGGAAAAATACAATCAATGTTATTGCACACAATTGTGATTCTTTCTATGGCTAGAAGTTACCGTCCAACCTCATGCTTCAGGTGCTTTCTTGCTTTGAGTTCCTTTCTCTTCTCGTCTGTTGGCATATGCAACAAATGGGGAATAATGGCTAAAAACATATGACCTTTGATGCCCTTGTGTGTTCTTCCCAAGTGGATTTTCTGCGCCATACTGATCTATGATGAATGGAATACCCCTGTGCCTATACAAGTGGAATAACGTTCCTATTTACCCTAGTAACAAATGAACCCTGAAACAATTCTAAGATACATTTGGAGTGCTATTCAATTTGGGTGTTCCCTATTCACTCTACTAGCAAAGAGAGTACTACTCAATGCAGGTAGCACTCGTACACATTAATGTAATTTAATGCCTTTTACTTTGCAAATCATGCATGTGTTCAGATCCAAGAATCAAAGGATACATCCTTACTGTTGCTTGCAGTGGATACATTTGAGAGTTGTTCTACCCTTCTTCATCCTTGTGCTTTGGTGGTGTCTTCTTCCCCTTTTGGTTGTGGCTGTCTGGTCTTCCTTTTGCCATTCTTTGGGTGAAGATATGAACGTAGTTTCCAACACTTGCTACAATGCCCACTAACCTTGGAATGAGTACAAAAGTTATTAAACCTGCACATACTGATATCAAGTTTATCTCCTTGGAGTGGGTCTTAGTCTTCCTCTTATTTTTTTGTTTGAAGAGTGGATATGTCTTTTCCCATCTTTTGTAAAGAGTTGGTGTTCCCTAGTGATGGATGGTTTCCTTTTGCTTATTGGCATCTGATGTCATGCCCCCACCACAAAAAGAATCGCAGATATAGCCTCTTATTAATGATCGATTAAGTTTGAGAGAATAGCAGCAAGGAAAAAATATAATTAATTAATAATTAATTAAAAGAAAAAAGGCAGTGCTTCATTAAGGAAAGGCATGCCTCTTTGCAAGGGATATAATTGATGAAAGGATGTGACTTTCCCCCTCAAGGAAAAGATATTAAAGAGAGGACATTTTATTGGAGGAAGACATCAAGGGAATGTGATTGGAAAAAGCAAAAATAATTGCATAATGATATCTTATTACCAATTAATATAATAGATTCCTTTAGCAATCTATTTTGAATTTATAGAAGCGTTTGCAAATAGGGAGGCCAATCAACCTATTGAGTTCACGAGAGAAGAGGTATTGCCGTATTGGCCTTTCCTTCATCAAGCATGCCACCCCGCGATGGAGCGCTCGTGGGTCGGGAGGCGTATGAGTGCTCTTGGTCTTCTCAAGTACGCCTCCTAGAGATGGAGTGCTTGTGGGCGGGAGGTGTATGAGTAGTCTCAGGCTTGAGGGTCTTCTCAAGTATGCCACCTCGAGATGGATGGAAAAGGATCCACCCATGCTCTCGCAATACAAGGATAACCATCCTTGAGATTGCGGTTTGCAGACATTTTAAGTGAATTCCTAATGTGTTCGGCTATAGGAATATATCTCAGAATAACCATTAATGATATCAAGAAATTTTGAATTCAAATGTTAATGATGCTATGTACTATAGATCTAACTATTATGATGCTTTAACTATGAAGTATTGTTCTCAATATTATAATATTTTATGTATTAATTTGAATACTACTGTTAAGTTGATACTTGTTATTACTAATATCAGTTTTTAGTGATTATTATTGTTTTGCAGGCTTAAATTTAAGAATATCCCAAAAGGGGACATTACATCCGATGGTCATATTTTCCACAATATGTACAAGGAGTAATAAACCAGCAATAATGGGCTACATGTTCATCTTTATTACAATTGGAACAAAAAATGTAAGACTCAACACTTTTATACTTTATTGGGCTCTCCCTTTACCTATTTCCTGCCCTTTTTGAGCTTGCAAGCAGTGAAGCTGGCAGAGTGTAAGCTTCCCATATGGCTTGAAGGCTGCCCTCTATTTGGAGGTTTATTCGTGTCATCTTGAGTTAGATTCCTGTTGATTGCTGTCCACATTTGATGACTTCCTACAATCATTTTTAGGCTACATAAAAATGATGTTAAAGACATGTTTATCTTTTTTGGGCTAATTTTGATTTAGAGGTGGATCTCCAAGGAAGCTACTCTTGCTTGGGACACATTAGAGCATTCTCCATCAGTCATTTTGTATACCCATGCCTGTATATTGAGGTCTTTTCTCAATCATAATGTGATTAAGTATTCCTTTGCCATCCTTATGAAGATCCTTTCTATCATAACCCCTCTTCATTAACAACTTAGAGCCAATGTCTCTAGTATGCTTCTCCCAATTGCTTAAATATTCATTCAGCATTCCTTCGAAGAAATAGTTTGTGGCAGAGTGTTTATTGTGCATGCCCCTCTCATGATTTGTGCCTCTTTGGTAGAGGCTGGTTTCCTTTGATTGGTAGACTCATCTTTCCTTTTCACTCCTCTCACATCTGCTGGAGCTTTGCTAACAACTCCTCCTTTGCCAACAAGTTTTGGTGCAACTCTTCCATGATATGAATGAAGAATACTCCATTGCTGGCCCATGTAACTTGAATCTCTTGCTTTTCCTTCTCAAAGGTTTGTACCTTCATTGTCAGCTCCTTATTGTCCTCTAGGAACTGTATAGTGCAAGCTTGGAGCTCCTCAAGTCTTCTTCTCAAAGATTTGGCCATGGCAATTGTATGCAACTTTGTCCAAGAATCTAGTATACAATCTCACTATTACACACTGCTAAAACGTGTTAGCAAAATATCTCTACAATTCATGAGGAACTTGATGCGCTGATATCACATGATCTGTAACTTCACCTAGAATTCTATGCATGAGAAAAAAATGCAGATCATATTTTTATCCATGTTGCAACTGCTTGAATTAACTTCGAATGGCAGTGATTATAGATTGTGCTATGGGAGCAGAACGTGCATTATAGTGGGTGATTTAGCTTGCAAACCATGGACAACTAGAACAAAATGAAAAAAGTCTCATGCCACAAAGGATTTTTAACCTGGAAACTCTGGTGTGGGAAACCAGCTGAAATTGCCAATACACAACTACTTCTCCTTCCTTCTGCAATGAGGCAGTTACAAAGTGACTCATGGAGCATTAATTCCTTAACTCTCTGTTGTCTCCTATCTTTCTAATGTTGTTAAGAAAAGATTGCAAGGAGCACAAAGTATGCATCAGCTATGAACAATGGAATACTTACTGTACTCCCAAATACATGCATTATTTAACTCCCTACACTTCTCCTACTCTCATTGCCTTGCAATTAGGCATGTGTCTCTTACTTGCAAGAGCTTTGGGACTGTCCTTTCATGCACTATAGTGCCTCTGTATTGAATTAGAATCGGAAGAGACACCATTTCTTTCTGTTGCTCTACCTATTTAGTTCTTGTGTGTGGAATTACTGCTTTCGTCAAGGCAAAACTGCCAGGTAGCTGACAAAGCTTCTATGACTCATGCACAACTGCCTTGCCATAAATGCAATTGCCATGACACATTTTGGACCTCTAGGACAAGCAAAACCACCATTCACAATGATGCAACTATCACTTTGTTGTATCTAATGGTTTTGGCAATGTACAAAAGCTATTCAGTTTGGAGGTCTTTACTAATGCTGACTTGTTCTTGGGGTCTGATGGAGCTCAATGTTTTTCTAGGATTCATATGGATCAAATATTTTTCTTTGCATTTTACTCTCTTCTTTAAGGATCAACAAGGGTAGAAACATCATCCTGTATAGGATTCAAAAACCCTATTGAGGCACAAAAAAGCTCTCTGTTAAGGATAACCCAAGGAAAAGCCAGTACAAATTAAATACTGGTCTCTGACTATTATTCAACATGGGCACACTTTGGGAGATTCCATGGTTGTATGCTTAGATATTTGAAAATAGTATGTTTGGGATAAATACAATGCATATCATGGAAGATATTTGAAAATTTCTAGTATAAAGAAGCCAATTGAAGATGTCACAAGCTTAGCATCAAGCCTTAAAAGGGATGAAGAAGCATAGAGCTTGGAAGCTCTCAAATTACTTCTGTGTTGATCTGCAATTTCTCAAAACTAGTAGAATTCAAGAATCACAATTTATTCTACCTTCTACACGCTTGGAACAAACAAGGTTGTCAAGAGTTATGAATATTGTGAGCAAAACCAGAAAATAAACTTGCAAAAACAGATTTAAACACTCACATAGCCCAATAAATATTTATCTTGGAAACCCCATGAGGAAAAACACCCGTCTTTTGGTAGTGACATTTGCCCTGCCACCCAATTGAATTGATTTGGAAGGATAGGTACAATAAGTGGGCACAATAATGACTTACCTTTACTTTCTTGTTTATCATCTACAACTAATGAACAATTGAATTCTTCTTTCAATGCTCTTAATACAATACTCAACCCAATCCTTGCATGCTATAACACATCCTAAATGTAATGTCCCCTTTTGGGAAATTCCTAATTTTAGGCCTGCAAAACAATAATAATCACTAAAAACTGATATTAGTAATAACAAGTATCAACTTTACGATAATATTCAAATTCGTACTTAAAACATTATAATACTGAGATCAATACATCATAGCTAAAAGATCATAAAATTTGAATCCAAAATACCTTAATATCATTAATAATTATTACAAGGCATATTCCTATAGTCAACCATATTAGGAATTCATTAGAAATGCTTGCAACCCGCAATCTCAAGGGTGGTTTCCCTTGTATTGCGAGAGCCTGGAAGGATTTTAGATCCATTCCATCCCTCAGTCTGCCTTAGAGGTTAGCCATCCTCCTCAATCAAGCCCAAGAGCATGAAAGTGGATTTTTGGTCCATTCGGCCTCCCGACCCATGAGTATGGCAGAACCTCCAGTTCATCCATCTTGAGGTGGCGTGCTTGATAAGACACATGAAGGCTATCCTCCTCAACCAAGCCCAAGAGCACGAAAATGGATTTTGGGTCCATTCGCCTTCCGGCCCACGAATATGGTAAAACCTAGAGTTCATCCATCTCGGGGTGGTGTGCTTGATAAAAAATTTTGTTGTCCTTCAGCTCTTGTGATTCGGAAGGCTGAATGGCCTCCCTACTTGCAAGACTCTTCTATAAATTCAAAATAGATTGCTAAAGGAATTTTCTATATTAATTGCTAATAAAATATCATTATGAAAATACAATGGATTAACTTACAAGTGGCTGTAATAACTTGATTTCTGCAATAAAATATATATACAACTATTCCTAACTTATATTCTAAGATTATTCTTTAAACTCATTTCAAAATAATATTCTTGCTGAAAACAATATTTATTTCCAATAGATATCTTATGTTTCAATTTCCTTCTTTACTTCATCCACTTGATTGATATGCTGAATTGATATTTGAATGTGTGTTATTTGGATGAATTGATGATTGAATGTTTCGATGATTGAATGATTGATGCTTGAATGCTTTGATGATTGAATGATTGGATGATTGAATGTATTGATAGACTTATTGCTGTTTGCTTGATTGATCTTTTTGATATTTTGATTGCTTGATGTCTTGATGGATAGATTAGTGACGATTGCTTGATTTCTTGATGGATAGATGAGTGATAATTGCTGATTTCTTGATGGATAGATGAGTGATGATTGCTGATTGAATGTCAATGAACTGATTTACCCTTTATATCCATTTTTTGAAGGAGTCACCACCCTTCACAATAAATGAGTCACCACCCTTCATTGCTGCCTTTGGAGAATGATAATTTATTTCCAAGCTGATTGATTGATTGATTCCTCATAGATGATTTCTCCGCAAGGAAATGATCTCCCTTTTATATCTTATTATTGAGGTAGTCACAATCTTTCACGTTAGGAGTCACATCCTTTCTAACATCATCACTACTCTTGAGAACATAATTTAATTTACTTGCAAAGTCACATAAGGTTCTATTCTCAATTGAATGATGTTGTGGATGTCTTTCTCAAATGAAATGCTATCTCTTTTATATCTCAAGTTTGAGGGAGTCACACCTCTTCACCACTATTACCTTTTCAATAGTTACAACTCTTCATCGCTGCATTTGGAGAATAATAATTTAATTTTAAATAAGTTAATTTGTTAGTGGTGGTGTCTATTACTTGTAATCAGTCCTAATAATTCCTCCTTTCCCTTTCTTTCTAGATCTACCTTCCTTATATAACTTATCTTGCTCAAGGGACACAACCCTTAATATGCTGGTTGACCATTCTTAACAACTTATCTTTATTTAATGCCAGTTTGGTGTAATATTAATTATCTTTATTGATTTCTTTTGAAACATAGCCTGCAGACATTTAGGAATTAAATGGGACATTACACTAAACACCTCTATTTATACTCTTCTAAATGCTAGAACTTTCTCTTGGACCCAAGGAGAAACCTCTTGAAGCTAGAAGTGCAAAGAATGCTGTTTCAATTCTGTTCTGAATTTCAAATAGTCAGTCGATTTTGCAGGATAGAATCGATCTGGGTCATTGTTGTGGTGTTCTCGGTCAATTGTTGGGCGCAGAATTGACCTAGAAAATGCAAAAAATGGTCTTGTCCTTTCTGGAGTTCTGGTTTTTCTGTCATCCATATGTACCTCTTTTTTGATTCCCAAATCCATCTTATTGTTTAAGTTTAAATTTCTTGATCCTTATGATCACACCTCCCTTCTTAAGAGGCGTTTGGTCCCACAAAAACTTAATGAGACATTAAATGGGGGAAGAGTTTTCCCACATTTTCTTTGGAATAACATTTGGCTTGGCTGATCTTATAATCTTTGAGTCCTATTTTCCATGATACGTGGATTCTATTCTTGGTTTCCCCTGTTTTCTTTTTCCAAACTACATCTTCTATGAGTATGGCTTTTCCTTTAATGTCTAAGTCTTTTTGAGAGGGTAGCACCTATTCTTCTTCTTCATTGAACATATGGGGCTCATAAAGTTGCAAATACTCACAATTCACAAGCAAGTGCATCTTAATGAAAGGAGGTAGATCAAGTTTGAATCCCGTTTTCACTTATGGCCTCCATAATAGTGAAAGATTTGTTTCTTAATGGTTTGATTTTCCTTGCTTGTTCTTGTAGTCTTTCTTTATTGAAGAATAGCCTAACTTTGTCTTCCACCTTTAGTTTGTGCTCCTTTCTATGTTGATAACGTCATTGTTTGTTCAAATTTTGAGTTCTTTTTAATTGCCCTTTTACCTTGAGTTGGATTTGTCTAATCCTTTGTAATGTCCCCTTTTGGGAAATTCCTAATTTTAGGGCTGCAAAGCAATAATAATCACTGAAAACTGACATTAGTAATAACAACTATCAACTCTACGGCAATATAAATTCATATATAAAAATATTATAATATTGAGAGCAATACATCATAGCTAAAATATCATAATATTTAGATCTATAGTTCATAGCATCATTAATATTTGAATTCAAAATACCTTAACATCATTAATGATTATTCCAAGGCATATTCCTATAGTCAACTTTATTAGGAATTCACTAGAAATGCATGCAAACCACAATCTTAAGGTTGGTGACCCTTGTATTGCGAGAGCATGGAATGATCCTAGATTGGTTCCATCCCTCAATCCGCCTTGGAGGCTAACTATCCTCCTCGATCAAGCCCAAGAGCACCATTTTGGCTTCCTGGCCCACGAGTATGGCAAAACCTCCAATTCATCCATCTTGGGGTGCCATGCTTGATAAGATGCATGAAGGCTGTCCTCTTCAATCAAGCCCAAGAGCACCATTTGGCCTCTCAGCCCACGAGTATGGCAGAACCTCCAATTCATCCATTTTGGGGTGGCATGTTTGATTTAAGAAATTCTAGTCCTTTAGCATCTCGTGACTTGGAACGTTGATCAGCTGCCCTATTTGCAAAACACTTCGATAAATTCAAACTAGATTGCTAAAGGAATTTGCTATATTAATTGTTAATAAAATATCATTATGCAATTACAATAGATTTACTTACAAGTGGCTGTAATAACTTGATTTCTGCAATTAAAACATATATATACATGTTTACCCCCCCTCTCAGTAAATCTTTTGTGCTCTTCAATACATATATATATATATTCCTAATTTATATTCTAAGATTATTTTTTAAACTTACTTCCCAATTATATTCTTGCTGAAAACAATATTTATTTCCAATGGATATCTATATTTCAATTCCTTATTTTCCTTTTTCCAATTTGATCCCTTGATGTCCTTTTCAAATAAAGTGTTCTCTCTTTTATATCTTCCACTTGAGGGGGAAAAGTCACACCTTTTCACTAATCATGCCCTTTTCAAATAGTTCGCTGCCTTTCTTGATTAATTATCATGTCTTCTTTTTCCCAAGATGGAGTGCTGCCTTTAGAATCCTTAATTAATTTTTATTTTATACCTTTTGATGCTGATTGCTTCCTTTCCTTGATAGACCATTAGAAAGGGGCTGCGATTAACATTAGGTTGTTATCATTATTTTTTTCCTTGGGCTGCGATTTATGGTTGGGGGAATGACATCCTCTCAACAAATTTCAATGCTTTAGCCACCTCCACCTCATTCTACTTGCTTATCTTGCTAATCAAAAGTTATATCAAGTGGACTTGAGGGTAAAAGGTAACTGATTTGTCGAAGAATGAATTCCCTTCTTATAAGAATGTTGAACGTAGGGAAGTAATTCATCTCACATTTTGGGACACATTTTATTGTATCTTTTTTGAGTTGCATAAATTCTTGTTGACTGCCTTTGTTTGGCCATCTGTTTGTGGGTGAAAAACAATAGTCTTTTCGAGTCTTGTATCCATCATGCTTTACTATGTGGACAATTTTTTTTCAACAAATCTTGTGCTTCTATCTTAAATAGTGCACTTATGAAGCCCAAAGTGTGCCTATACATTGTAAAAAAACCATTTTATTGCTTCTATACTGGTGATATTCTTCATGCAAGGAGTTTGTATACATATTTTACTGAATCTATCAACTACCACAAACAAATAATTATGTCAATGTTAACTCATAGGCAACCCTCCCACAAAGTCCATAGGAATACTTTCCCATGGCCTTGTGGGGGTTAGTAGAGGCAAATATTTCCTTCTCTTAGATTTGTTACTGCAACACAATTTGCCACATCTAACAAACCTTGCTACTTTCTACTGCATTTTGGCCAAAACACATACCTTTTCAAATGAGCCATTGTTTTACCAACACTAAACCCTCTACTTTGGAAGTATGTGCATTCCTTATCACAAGAAGTATTTGTGCCTTTGGTACACATAGTTTTTCTACCTTGTAAAGCAAACTCTCTTTGAGATATAGAAGATTTCATTGTTTTTTACAAGTCCTTCAGTTTGAACTACTTTGAATTTCTTCCCAAAGTCTTTGTCATTTACATATTCTTCAACATATGCCTCTTTTGTAAAAAGTTCTAATTGTTTTTCCTTAGCTGAAATTGGTTCGGAAATAGGTACCCTAGATAGCATATGCACCACCACATTAGCACTTTATTTTTTATATTTGATCACCAAATGAAATTGTTGCAAGAATCCCATCCATTTGTAATGTCTTGCTTGTTGTAATTTGTTTTGTGCCTATAGCTATTGTAAAGGTTGATGATCAATTCTTTGCCAAATAAGTGGTGCCTCCATTTTTTTATGTTTTGAACTAGTGTATACAATTCTTCATCATACACTGAGTATTCTCTAGCTGCTAAAGTAAAAAGTTCTGAATGGTAACAAACAAGTCTACCACATGGAAGAAAGACAACACCTATACCATATTTACTAGCATCGGTCTTTACCTCAAAAGGCTTTTGCAAATTAAAAAAGAGAAAGCACATGAGCATGACTTATTTTATACTTCAGTATTTCAAAAGCTTCATCATGTTCTTTAACTCAATGAAAGTCCCTTCTCATCACTGCAATTTGATGTATAAGTGAGGCTATGGAGGAAAATGAAGAAATAAATTTCTTCATGTATTGAGCAACCCCTACAAAACTTCTAGTTTAGTAGCACTCTTTGGTGAAGGCTAATTTAGAATTGCTTCTACTTTTGAAGGATCTGTTCTTAATTCCCCTCCTACCACATGTCCTAGATAAACCAAACATTCTTTTCGAATTCACATTTCTTCATGTTCTATATTAGTTTCTTTTCTTGTAATTTTTGCAAGACCTCTTTTATGTGGATGGAATGCTCTTTCCATGTACCATAGAAAATTAGGATGTGTACAATCACACAACTATCTATGAAATCTCTTATCACATCATTCACAAGTCTCATAACAGTAGCTGATGCATTACACAAAGTTCAAACCAAAAGGAAGAACTAACTATTCATAGAGTCCATGCTTAGTTTTGAATGTGATCTCTTCCATGTATCTCCTTCTTTCATGCTTACTTGATAATAACCCTATTTAATATCCAACTTAGTAAAATATTTTGTATTTTGAGGTTGGTCTAGCAAGTCATGTATCCTCGGAAGATAATATCTATTTTTGATGATCTTATTTATTGCTCTGTAGTCAATACACATCCTTCAAGAATCATCATTTTTTGGCACCATCACAATAGGTGAACTATTGAGGCATATGATCCCTTGTGCAAGCAGCTCTTGAAATTGTTTCTTGACCTCATTGCTTTCTATGAGAGATTACTGATGCAATCTAATCTTTGGTAGAGGAAATTTAGGTAGGAGTTGAATCTCATGCTTCACCTCCCCTTTCCGGGGCAACCCCCTTGGCTCATGGAACACTTTTGAAAAGATAACAAGGCTTCATCCAAACCTTTCAATATTGAGTTAGTCATAGTAGAAATACCCAATCCATCATCTTTTTTTATCTCCCAGCAAAAGTAAACAAAATTCCTTGGTTTGTTGAATTAATTTAATTGCTTAATTAGAGCTTACCATTGTTATCTTTGCTCTGCTTTGGTGCCCTTTGGTATGTATTTAATTCCATCCTCGATGTATCTGTATTTGTTAGCTCTTCTATAAAAATTGCATCTCTAACATATAGATTTGGACTTCCAAGTACTGTGTCGAATGCATTGAGAGAAATAACATCTGCATCTACTTCATCTGTGTACTCTACATTTACCCAAAATTTGAACCTGTGTTTCTTTGTTACCTATATTTCCTTTTTCTCCCATCCCAATAGGTATGGACGAGGATTTTCATATATTTTCAGAAATAGCATTTAAACAATATATTCTGAAATTAGATTACCCTGTGAACTGGGATCTACCAATGCATTAACCCTTGACTTATTTACTTGTAGTTTCAAGATAAAAAGTTTGTTCATTTCTTCAATTTTATCCTTTACTTTAGTGTTGGTGGCTATTCATCCAAACTTATCATCTACGTTTGAACTATCCTTTACTTCGATTCCTTATTCTTGAATAGTTAACATGTACATTATTGAGTCCTCTTTTCCTTTATATTTATTCTTATTTTTAAGATGTAGAACAGGATGAAGTTTCCAATAATTAGTATTAACATGCCCATCAATTTTACAAAGACTACAATGATTCTTTGTGTTTTTTTTCCTTTTGTACAATGACGTAATTTTCATTACTTTCCAATGAATTCTTGCCTTCATGCCTCCTTTCCTCTTCCATGTGGTAAGTTTGGACACATGTTCGTTCAATTCCTTGGGATTGGTGGTAACTGCCCTCTTTGAGATGTGGGAATGAAGCCCTCCAAGACCATGCCATTCAATATGGCTTGCCTCCTAAACTTTGTGGTGTACTTTGGTACACTTTGCCCACTTGTTTGTCTGTAATACATCCATTTTATTTTTTGATCTGTTTATGCCCAATGGTATAAATTTTGTATGAATTAATTCCTTAAAATCATCCCAATTACTAACCATGGGCTTCTTTCTTTTTGTCAAAATTTACAAGATAATTTTCCCACTATACAAGAGCATGTGTGTAAAAGAAATTCTTTGTCCCCCATTTACTGTATGAAAAATAAAATAAACTTCTAATTTCTTTATCCATGAATCTAGCATTTACATATCAATTTTTCTATAGAAAATTTATCTCTATCTTAGTTTTTTACTTTAAATGGAGTTCCTTTTTTTTTTTTTTTTCAAATGTTTCTTTCAAGAAGTCATCTGCTTTCATACCTTCCTTATCTTCTTCCCCAATACCAAATTTCTTGCCAAGGGTTTTAACCAAATCTCTAGTGGAAGATTGTTCTCATGCTATCTTTATTGTTGTCTTGACACATGCTCTTATTGTTGGTCAACCATCGTTGATTTTCCCTTATTCCCTTCATATGGCTCTCTAGTATGGTCGCCTGTGCATTCAACTCCTCCATTTGGGCTTTTTGTGCTCTTCTTGTTACTGTAATACATAAAAACTTCACAAATACATAAAGATCAAACTGCTTAATAGCAAATTGATCTATAATTTATCAAAACTAGTAGAATTCAAGAATTGCAAAATTTATTCTACCTTCGACTTGCTTAAAACAAATGAGGTCGTTAAAGAGGTATGAATATTGTGAACAAAATCAGAAAATAAACTTGCAAAAACAGATTTAAACACTCACATGGCTCAAGAGATTTTTATGTTTTCCTGTGAGGGGAAAACTAGCTTTTGGTCGTGGTAGTTGCCATACTACCCAATGGAATTAACTTGGAAGGATTGGTATAGTAAGTGGATGCAACGTCGACTGCCCTCTACTTTCTTGTCTATCTTCTACAACCAATGAGCAGTTGAATTCTTCTTTCAATGCTCTTAATTTAATTATCAAATCCATTTCCTCTTGTGCCAGAATGCATCCCAAATACCTCTATTTATACTCTCTGAATATTGGAACTTCCCCCTGGGCCCTAGGAGAAACCTGTTGAAGCTGGGAGTGCAAAGGATGCCGTTTTTGTTCTATTCTGAATTATCAACAGTAAAGGGTTGATTTTGTCACATAGAATCAATCTGGTTCACTTTTGCGCTGCAAAAATGATCTGGTTTAATTTTGTGGCATGGAATCAACCTGAAAAATGCAAAAATGATCCCGTCCCTTCTACAGTTCTGATTTTTCTGTCACCTGTTTTGATCTGTCTGATTACTGAATCTGCGTTGCTGTTCCAAGTTTTAATTTCCTGGTGCTTACAGATCACTTGTTGATGTTGTTATTCGTCATAATGAATGATTTAATCCATTTTAGCAAGTGCATCCTTTGCTTGTTATAAAAGGCTTGAAAGGTTGAAATAGTAATTCTTTAGCCATAATGAAAAACTGAAATATAAGTTGGTGACCCCATCCTTTGCTTGGTAGAAAGGCTTGAAAGACAAAATAGTTTTCTGTTACAGTGAAGGCTCAAAAAGTTTTTGGTTGACTTCTCCTTCATTAATGTTTTAGCCATAGATGAATGCCTCAGGCTCTTGATGATTGATAAAAATCAGATTCTGTGGTGCTCCAATTCTAAGATTCTTTGGAAATGGTTCATCATTTTTACAATTACTGCTTTTGTTTGTTAAATTCCATCTACACATTTCTTGTAGACATATGCCCATTGTGAGCCACATTTTAAAAAGACTAAGAAGTGCAGGATAGAAACATTTTTTGTATGTGGAAGTTTGAAATAGTGTTGCTATTGGCAAATTTACTCTCTCATACCTGACACTTTATGTCAGCTGCAATGTAGATATTTTCGCTTGTGCGCTGTAAATCTTGAGTTCAGCTGACACATGTAGCTTACCAGCGAAGGGGCTGTGTAATCCATCAGTAGCCATGCACTTTCAGGATGTTTTCTGCCAAATGAAGATTGAAACACATCTAGATGTAAAATCAAATGTAGGTTGCAAATTGGTTGTGAGGATCTTCTAGAGAAACTAATACCTTGTGAAGATGGTTTGTCATGTTCACAGTTGCAATCTGTCAGTTCAAACTGACCTTTGTGCTTTTAGGAAACCTAGTCTGTTTTACTGTTACTTTCATGAAGGATTGGTAGAAGCACAGGCCATATGATTTTTTTAAGTATGGAAAGTTTGAATAATGACAAATTTCAATTTTGGCAAATTATTTCTGTCCAAAATTTCTTAATTTAGTAATTTACTTATCTTTTATCAATTACTACTCTCTAATGCTGATTACAATCAGGATAGAAAGTTTATGCCCTTCAAAGTCTCATAAAATCATTGGGGACATGCCACATGGACTCTAAGGAGGGTTCGCCTAGAACAGCATAGAAAGAGATATAGAAAACACAAAAGCAGGCTTAGAAAGAGGTGGTAGACCTTCTGGAGGTCACTAACCAAAACAGAGCAGATAATTACAGAGAGGAAATTATTTACTCATCTCATACTGTGGTGTATCAATGTTAAGGCTACATGGAAGTGGCTGATTATGTGTGCAATGACTGCAGTATTTTATGAGTTCAAGATGGGCTATGTGCTTTATGTGGAGTTTTACATCCTACAGAGTCTCACTAAATCATTGGGTGTATGCCACATGCACTCTAAGCAGGGTTCTTCTATAGCAACATAGAAAGAGATATGGAAAACACAAAAGCAGGCCTGTAAAAAGGTGGTAGACCTTCTGCAGCTCACCCATCAAAACAAAGGAGAGAATTAAAGAGAGGAAATTATGTATTCTATTTCATACTGTAGTGTATCAATGTTAAGGTTACATAGAAGTGGTTCATCATGTGTGCAATGACAGCAGTATTTTATGAGTTTAAAATGGAATATGTACTTTATGGGTTCTTGGGCCCATAGTCTACCACTTCCTAGGAGGACTACTATAAACATGGGATGATGTGGACTTTTATATGGAGAGATTCAAATGATGTTGCTTTTGGCAAATTTATTCTGCATTCTCAGAAATTTTCTATTTACTGCCACGTGATTGTTGTCAGTTATGCAATGCTAATTTAAAATAAAGCTGAGAATGTTCACATGTAACTTGATTGCCTAAGGAGCTTAATAAACCAGTGTGGAATGTCACATGTATTGTCATCATCATTCTAAATCTATTATAATCAGGTAGAAACAAGTATAAAAGAAAAAGGATAGGAATGGGCTTGGGAGTGATGGAGGAGTTTTCAGAGGTTTGGATCATCATGCCTCAAACATAATGAATTCCTCACTTGAGTTTGTGTTACTCAATACAAGAAACAATCTAAAGAATAGAGCTATGTCTGAGATTTGGGAAGCCCTCCTTTTGATGTGCCTGCCCTTTGCATATGGTTTGGTAATCCCTCAAACGTAATAAATTCCTTGCTTGAGTATTGTTAATCCATACAAGGAACAATTGAAAAATAGAGTTATCTGTAGGATTTGGGAAGCTCTTCTTTAGATGTTCCTAACCCAGGTATAATTCAGCTAAAAACACGAAGGTGGTGGTCATCTTCCAATGGTTGCCCCAGTTGCTTAGAATTCAGAATTTAATGTTAGCTGAGATATTTTTGAATATCTTGTCACCTTGACAAGGAGAGCTTCTTTGCTACCTGCTTTTGTTTATACACTTTGTAAATTTATTTGTTAATAATATCAAATGTACATAAACTAGTGATTTGATTTCCTTCAACCAGTACTGAGAAGAGCTGAATTAGTAGTAGTAGAAAATTTCTAAGGTTCTTAGCACCAATCAAAAAATTCATTTGAGCACAAGAGACTTTAGAATAATTCTGAAAAGAGAGTGCATCGTCTCTGATGTATATGTTTTTGTATTTTCTGGTGTGAGAAAATGTTTTTTTTTTTCTGAAAGGAAGGAAGGTTAAGCTTCATTATCTTCTCTTCTTATCTTGTTCCATGCTGCAGCAAGCAGAGGAGGAAACAGAGGAAGAGCTGAAGGAAAGTGATACAGAAGATGCTAAGTGTGATTCTGTAGAACAGAAACCCACTTCAGTTCTACCTACATTAATCCAGGCATACAAAGAAGCCATTGCAGAAGGTGATGATACTAAAGCTGCTGACATAGAGGCACAGCTTCAGGCAATTGAGGATGAAAAGAGCTCGTTGTCTGTCCAAATTGCTACTTTATCAGAAGAGGTGTCAACAGGGAAGGAAAAGTTCCTTCGTCTAAATGCAGATTTTGACAATTTCAGGAAGAGGTCGGATAAAGAACGTCTTACCTTGGCATCTAACATCCAAGGAGAAGTTATTGAGAGTCTGCTCCCTATGGTGGACAATTTTGAAAGAGCCAAAGCCCAGATCAAGACAGAAACAGAAGGGGAGGAAAAGATTGATAAAAGCTACCAGGGTATCTACAAGCAGTTTGTGGAAATAATGAAAGCGTTGCGTGTTACAGCAGTAGAGACTGTTGGCAAGCCATTTGATCCAATGGTAATTTTTTATCTCTAGATTTTTTCCATTCTGGGCAATCAAAGATGAAATAGGCTCAACTTCTTGCCAGTTAATCATGGTACTGTAAAATAGGAAGATAAGGGTCTGAATGTTTTGCATGCCAAAAGAATTCTGTTGCTTGCCTGTATGTCATGGGAATAAATTATTGTGACTGAAAGGTTTTTTTTATTTATGGAATTGATTTTTAAGATGCTGACCTACCTTTACATTATATTCTTCAAGATAATGAGACTGCACTAAAAAAGAAAATAAAGTCTGAAAGCCTTGCTGAAAGTGAACGCTTTTCAGGATTTGCTATCTATCAGTGATTCTTTACATAACCAACAGATTGAAACAAATATATTACATCAAGAGTTACACAGCTATGCAGAGTCATTGAATTAGAACTTTTGTAACTCAGAAATCAATCCTTACCAACAAGGACATACAGAGAAGCATCTGCATACTCCAAACTTTACTTTTCAGCTTGCATTGAGCTCCATCAGATGCATTGAGTTAGAGAAAATCACTAGCTCAGAAATGCTTAAAGTCCAATTAGAGGATACCAGCATTATAAGAAGCACGCTTCTGATATCCAGTTTTCTGTGCACATGTATCCCATAATACGGTAATACCCTGATCTGTTGACACTTTTGTTTTTAGTCTTTAGTTGTATGCTAAAGCATTGACAAAATTTTGCCTCTTATTTACCTCTTAACGTTGTCAAGAGTCTTAAGTGCTGAAGCTGTACAAAATCAATTGTCATGGTTGCAATTAGGAGAAAATGACCTAGATGTCAAGGGTTGATCACTTTTGATACCTTTGCTACCTACTATTGACATCTGAAAGAGTTCCAAATCATTGTAGAATTTTTTTAATTAGATCTTACAAATGTTTTAGGACTGATTTGCTATTTTTTTTTTCACACACACTTTATACGTTTGTTTTAGAAACATATGTAAACAAGGATGCTTGACATTTGAGCATATTTCATAAGACAAATTTCCTACAAAACAATTTATGCAATTTCCAGTTGTATGAGCATCTTTAACATTGCGTGTCAAGTTCTTTTCGTTTTCTTTGAAAGGTTATCCTTTGCCCCACTGAAACCTTCTTCCTCTATTTGCAGTCTGATTCACGTCCATCTCTGTAGCTAGACTGATGCAGTAAAATTCTTTTTAGAATTGATAATCCTGCACAGGATATCTATGTTTTTTTTTAAGGATTTGGAGGCATTCTAGATTCTTTGTTCTATGCTTTTATTTTTGTGTCATTAAATTTCACGTACCTGCACTACTGGTGTTGCAAAAATTCAACCTCTAGCAATATGACGGTGAACCTATCATACCTAAAACACAATTCTTTGTTTGATAAGTGAGTGGGCATGTTGGAAGAAGTGAAAATATCCTTAGGTGTCTACTTTTACCCTAACAAAGACTATTGAAATAAGATTGTTGTGACAACTTGCACTTGATTGCATTAGCACACCACAACAATATTTGCATAAGCATCCACAATAACATGCAATTATTTATAGATAGAGAGATCTCAACAGATACACTGCCTTGGACACTCATAATCTGAGAAGTCAATGTCAAAGCTCAAAGAAATAGAAAATTCTCCAGCTTCTGATAAGTACACTGCCTTGCACACTCGTACTCTGAGAAGTCAATATCAAAGCTCAAATTAAACAGAAAATTCTCCAGCTTCTGATAAATACACTGCCTTGCACACTCATACTCTGAGAAGTCAATATCAAAGCTCAAAGAAAACAGAAAATCCTCCAGCTTCTGCAGTTTCAGAATGACCAACTTCCCATAAGATGGTAGGGTTTAGAGAGAGAGAGAGGGGGGGGTCTCAACAAATGCACTGCCTTGAACACTCATACTCTGAGAAATCAATATCAAAGCTCAAAGAAAACAGAAAATTCTCCAGCTTCTGCAGTTTCAGAATGACCAAGCTTGCTTTGAACACTGACACAAGCAGCTCCAAACTCAGAAACCTCTAGACATATTAGCCTCTCAACCAACTCTCCAATCAACTTAGCCAGATGAATCATGGCTACTATCTCTCATGGATAATGCACAGTTGCCTCAGCATACAAGATTTTGAACTTAGAGGCACTGACTACAAATACCAAGTGGACTCAACTATCAGCTGTCCCAACCTGGCCAAATTAGAGGATTCCGTTAGCTATTAGCTCATAATAGCCTATTGACCATAATTGATCTTCAAACACAAAGATGGACTGGGCCAAATATTTATCCAAATTGTTCCTAAGCAGCTGAGACCATTCCGTATCTATTTTTTCACTATCCACCAGCAATAAGAATCTGGCAATGAATAGCATGCAAATTCAATATTTCAAATCCCAATTTCATGCAGCTCTCTTACGCAATATTTAAATGGAAAAGTATCAAAATAAGCATGAGTTGCATCCAATGATTGCATCAAATTACTCAAGTTCATTTTGTGGTAACAAGAAAGAAATACACAAAGTTTGATAATATTCAACAAAACAGTAGTTAAACTTATAGACAACTCAATTCCAGATCAGAAACACAATTCCTATCTGGGGAAAAAAGGAAAGCCAAGATTCTCTGCTTCTGCCAACGTGTTGGATTACCAGTTGGTTCACACTTGCAATATTTCATTCCATTACACTCTATAGTACACAAGATGTAATGCCCAAAGCTTTTGCCCATGACATTAACAAAACAAACATTGGACAAACAAAGTTTTTACTTTACAAGTGTAACATTTCATGTCACATTGCACGCTCACACATACAAGGTGTTGTGACAAGCACAACTACACACTAGAGAACCATCACCAATGTATTGAGCATGGTGACACAAGTGGAAGACCACAAGATGTGGGGTAAATTGCCACGACGACCATGCAAGACGATGGAACTTTCTCCACAATGAAGATCAAACACTAGTCCACAATCTTGTTCTCTCGTGAACGCGAGGAATAAGATGAGAGTGACGCTTGCTTCATCCACAATCCAAAATGACACCAGAAGACATTCAACCACAAAGGAATACCTACACAATCGATTGGTCTACCAGGAGGTACAAGGCCTCAACCAATTGAATCGATGATTAGTTGATTTTGCACCAAGGCATGCATACCAAAGTGAAAGAGAGGATAACATGCAAGGTATGACATTTTTGACAAAGTGATATGACAGGAAGATTGCGTAGGCCTTGGGGAACAACTATTGTTTAGGAATTTTCTTCGAAAAAGATTGAGAAGTTCCCACTATTTGACAATAGAGGGAAACAATGCACAAACTCAACACTAATGTAGAACTTGGGCATCGACGCAAATCTTGGACACTAGTGCGCCTATGTTATAGTCCCAATATTGTGTTGTAGTCCCATTTGTGCATTGTAATCTTGGAAAAGTGTGTAGGACGAGACTTCTTCAAGACTTACTACTTATTACATAGGTAATTGGTAAAATATTCGATGTATTAAACAGAGGAACGAAAGTTCCTTATATAGATTTACAAGAGACGATGTTTCTAAAAGAAACGATCGTAGACTGAAGACAAATTTAGAAACTATCTAAACTAACTAAAGACGACTAAGATGACCATTAATATTACATTATTTAATATATTTAATACCCTCCCTTAATGGTCATCGTTCTAACTACCCACAGAAACAAAGAACGTTCTGCCACAAAAGACAAGAGCCTGCCATTGACTCTGCCACTTGAGATGAGTCTGCCACTAACTCTCTCAGAAACTGCAGAACTTCTGAAAACAACCAGAACTGATCACAAAACATCCAACCTGATGTTGGGTAACAAAGTTGTCCCTCCCTGTAGCCAGAGACTGCAAAAAAAAACAACTACCATGATTTTGAGGAAAAATCGTCAAACCCTTCAAACTTTTGCAGATGAGCACGACGCTCCAGAACAAACTGCAAGAAACCACGATTTTTGAGGACAAAATCGCAAAACCTTGAATTTGAAGTTTACAAAGCATCGTTTTTTCGGAAAAAAAGGGTAAAATAAAAACCACAAAGGAATCCAAGTAGCTGGCACAGAATCCGAAACACAGATCAGCATACAAAACATCGTTTTTAAGGAAAAACGGTAAAACCCTTTCATGATTTTTCAAGAAAAAATATTATAAACCCTCCCATGATTTTTTAGGCAAAAAAATCAGAAAACCCATCCAATAATTTTTTAAGGCTAAAAATTCTAAAACCCACCAAATAATTTTTATGGACAAAATTATTAAAACCCGGAACCTAGAAGACAGATTTTTTTTCCTTTTATGGGACAAAAAATATTTAAAAACCCAGAACATTGATTGTCGGCTTGAAAAACAAAGGGTTTGCAACCCTAGCCGCCAAAGAACAAAAGAAATCTGCGCAAAAACCGAGGCACAGAAAACGATGCACCCAAAAAAAAACGGAGATCGACCCAGTTAAGATCTCAAAAAACCCACAAAGAATCTGCAATTAGAAAATATTTTCGACTTCAAACAGAGGGTCAAAAACCTAGCCAAAAAAGTAGATACCCTAGGCGGCCATGGATGCACCAAAAAAATGCAGAAATCTTGTGGAAAACACTTGCAGGAGATCACGCAAGAGAAAAAGATCAAGTCGTGCCTTGTAAACGAAGGTATATCGTGACCTCAAGGGTTAAAAAATTGCGCCCAGAAGGTTACTTAAAAAACGCAGACTAGAAAGAGATCGGCGGCTCAAGCAACACAAATCGCGGCCAGGAACAAGCCATAGGACACGACGCCAGAAGATCACAGAAGACGAAAGACTAGTCTCAAGATCGCGTCGTCCAGATGAAAGACGTGCTTCAAGAAAACGCGCGCCCAGAAAAATCGCGTCGATCCAGAGATGATTCACAAGGTCGCGGGCTGAAAGAACTGAAAATCACGACCTCAGGTATGCGCCGAAAATGATCTACTCTCAGAAACCCTTAATTTTCAAGAGCCCAGAAAGGACAAAAAAACTTAGGAAGAGGAGCTCGAACTTGGAGCCCTAAAAATTTCGAATTACTGCCCACAAAATTTTCCAAAAATTTTTTTCGAAAAATTTGAAACAAAAATAATTTCAAAGAAATTATAAATTATTCGAAAAATTAATTCCCTGATACCATATTACACAGGTAATTGGTAAAATATTCGATGTATTAAACAGAGGAACGAAAGTTCCTTATATAGATTTACAAGAGACGATGTTTCTAAAAGAAACGATTGTAGACTGAAGACAAATTTAGAAACTATCTAAACTAACTAAAGACGACTAAGATGACCATTAATATTACATTATTTAATATATTTAATACTACTAAGGACCATTTTTTAGACTTCTCCAATGGTTTTCTTGCAATTAAATTAGTCCTACGACAAGGTATTTAATCAAAAATAGTTAGACGAGTCTTAGGAATCTAACCACTAGGATTCCAACTTGCACAAGATACAATAGACTTGTAACAGGGGTAGAACAAGTTGAACATTCACAAGACTTCTTGAAATGTCACAAATCATCATTATTACACTCTTCCGTGCATGGACACACACATGTGACAAGGATTGTAAGAAAACTAGGGATACAACCATCCTATGGATTCTACTAGCAACCAAATCAAGATACAATTCAATGACATCAATTCACCAAATTATATAATTCATCCACACTAGTTTACTTTTTCATATTACCAAATATGAAACTAGGTGATCTAATCCATTTCATCTCCACATAGCAAAATATGATAAAAGCAATTGAAAATGCTATGCATGTTCAATACCAACCTAGAGACATACCAAAAGCAACAATAGGGCCTTCACCACTTATGTGGGTGGACTAAATCCATCACAATGGAGATCGAAATAACAACTAGATCATTACATGAGAGGGCTCTAATGTCACAAGTTATACATTTTCTTGTTATTACATAAAAGAAAAATTTACAACATTAAAAGATGAAACTCCTTTTGCATGTGATCCCAAGCTAATCCAGAGAATCTTGCGAGTCGTCAACGGTGGTTCAATGCCACCCAACCATGTGAAACCCTTAGGCCTAACCCTTTGTCCTAGGATATGGTTGTTTGGATACCAATCACACTCACACAAAACAAGGAGAATGTGGCAACTTACATGCCAAACAACATTTATAATAAATTCCAAACAATCATGCATGTGCGAGGATACAAAAAGCCACCAATGCACATGCAAGTGGTCTCAACACTTGTTCGATACAAAATCTGATGAGACAAATAGAAAGAGAATCTCTCCATATCCAATAGCTTAGGAATGAACTAGTTGATCCAGTAGACCTAGTAGCAGACCCAAATCCAACGGAATAAGCACTAGTTTAACTTTACCTTGATCCAATCAAAGAAGCAAGGGTTGCATGTCCACCACCATAAGCTTTAGTAGAACCAGTACAAGCAGCAGCATACCTTCTAGATTGTGATCCAAATTATGATCTTCGTGATCATGATTCAAATGCTTGTGATCCAACAACAAGCTTTTGTAGCACCAGTAGATTAAACAAGAGATTAGGTTGTTGATTCTGCTATTGAAGCAACACCTATAGGACCAACAACATATCTTGTTGAGTCATAAGTGGTAGTAGATTAAGCACACGTTTAAGCATACATTGATCTAGTCATTGATGGAGCATAAGAAAAGGCGACAACTAGAGCACGGGCATAGGAGGTAGTAGCTAGAGCATACACAAAGACTAAGCCAACAACAACATCAAAGCTAGTTTACCTTGTTGAAGCACACACCTATTTACCTAATGGTCCAGTTGTTTACCTTGAACTGCCAACAATAGCACATGCTAAAGCATCGCCACTATAACAAGTAGCTTACCCACTACTAGCTACAACAGATGTAGAGTCAGAAGTTGAAGCGAGTGACTAAGTTGTTAACTAAGCACCAGTAGCAAAGCTAGTGACATAGGCATAAGCATATCTATAAGCAAGTGTAGTAGAGCTAGTAGCATATCCATCAACAACCTTTGTACTAGTTTCATATTATCTTGCCAAAGATCCAGATCCACAGGCAACACATAAAGACCCAACACTAGTAGTAGCATATCCAATTCCAACAACAAAATAGCATAGTTTGTTGTATACCTTGATCTAGTCAAAGTAGCAACACGGTCACCTATTACACTTGTTTAAGCACTAGTAATAGTAGCACTATAAGCATTAGTAGCAAAGACTAGGGATGCGGGAGCAACAACATACATATAAGTATATCTACCAGCAATGAAGCTAGTTGTTTCATAAGCAAGGGTAGCAATAGATCTTGTTGATTAAGTCAGTCCAACAATTGTTTTAAGTCCAATACCAACATCAAGAGCACTACCATCAGTTGACTAAGCAGATTCACCATATTATCGAGATGGAATCCATACCTAGTTCCAAGTCCAACAACAACATCTAAAAGGCGTTACACTATTTTCCAAATTTTAGGGTTTTTAGGGCCTTCGCAAATTTTGTTTATGTTTTCTGGCTAAAACCTTAAACCCTTTCTTGTGGCCTGTTGATTTATGTTTTGTTTGGTTGGTGACTTTCTCATCTCATCATGAGCCTTTAAGTTATTCCTGCATGTTTTTCTAATCGCTCGTTGATCGGCCCCCAATTCCTAGTGCCAACTTTACCTTTTTCATTGCGTGCATTATTTAATCACTTAAGTCACTTTTATACGTCCAATGGAATTGTCCCCACCACAATCCTAGTTGACGTCCACATGTTGCAATTTTATTGCATCACATTTGCTTAGTCTATTGTAGTTTTAAAATTCTCGAGCCTTGCAAAGTTGCGGTCCTATGTTGTTGTGACATGTGGCGCTACATGTCAAGATCTCATTGTGTTGCACTACCTCTTCACATCATAGTTTCTGAGTTAAGAGACTGCCTCAAGATTGCTCTCATGTGCTATGTTGACATGTGTCCTCCCATTGATGTAAGCATGCTTGTTCCATATGGTTGTAAGTTTGCTTTACAGGTGGCATGATACTATTGTAGCACATGGCTTTAGTTAATTGCAACTTTAGTTGGCTCAACTTTTTTCAAGAATGCGACGATGCGACATGGTGCCACGCATCCTCGAGAGGCTACTTAAAGTAAAAGCTCTTGACCCCATCAATTAGAAAGGAAGAAATTTTATTGGACTAGGTCCTTGTAGAGTTGAGTTGGAGCTACATGTCAATTTTCTATTGCATCACAACTTTGCAAAAGGTCATTCAAATTTTCTATTGCAAGAGGGATGTGATAATCATCGATCTCTCACACCAAATCAAATCTACTGTCTACATTTAAAACAAAGCAAACAAATAGTTGCGAATACTCTGTTCGGTTGTATCCGCCATAATTGTGATGAATGACAGATTTCTACCATGATCATAAAGGATTTCAATTAAAGGCAGATCAATTCATTGTTGCTAGCATCCAATTGAGTATTGTGAGGAGGAATTTGTGGAATTCAGAGAAGTTTGAGCACTTACAATAGTGAAGTAGGGTTTCAAGCAATTGGCAACCAGTAAGTCAAAATAAGTTGATTAAGTATTGAAATTTGTTCTCTGATTGTAGAGGAGTGAAATTCTAGGGCGATAAAGTTATTCCAAAACATTTTCCATGTTGCAAACCCCAGAATATTTTCAAATTCTGTGAAACCCTAGTTTCCCTAGGAAACCTTAAAATGAGTCAATCCTCTTCTCAATTGTTGAAAATCAAATGCGGTCTAGACAAAGACATAATAGCTCAATTGTCAAGCTCGTCCAAGAGGGCAAAGCATGCCCAGGGCTTTGGGATTTTGTTAGATAGGTTAGTTGACAAAGCTGATGGTGTGAGAGATGCAACACTTCCTATGCAAGGTTGGGAATTGTTTGAGTATTGTTATAGAAGGAACATTGCTGTCAGACCTATTTCCAACATATGGATTTAGACTTGGGAAGGCCAGTAGTCCCCAATGTATTAATCAATGTGGATCTATTTAGAGCTGTAGCCAAAAGATATGATGAGAAATCAAGGACAGTTCTAAGTAATTCAGACAAGGTTTTGATGAGTTTGGATAAATACTTTATTTGTGAAGTGTTTGGTCTGAATAGGGCTGCTAATATTCCCATTGCTTTCTATTCACTGTGCAAAGAATATGGGTGGGATAATCATAGTTACAAAATATTTTGGCTCCCACATCATAGGGTTAAGGGGCCTAATAGAAGTTTGGTTAAATTCACTAAGGATGAAGTGGAACCCTTTGATGTAGACTTGTTTGAAAATTACTTCATCAAGACATATTATGCTCTTTCCCAAGTGCTTGGAATAGATGTTAAGGCACAAATCCTAGTACAACTAATGATGATGGCAGCAAATGTGCAACATCGAGACCTAAACAGGAGTTTTAAATATGCCACTTATTTCTCAGATGACATTCATAAGGATAGGATAATATAATTATTTACTCCAAATGGTATTCTTCATTGTGCCATATTTTGTTATACAATGGGAAGAAGATCTGGAATCCAACAATGCAACTAAAGTTTTATGATGCTCAGGGTGTCCCATTACCAGTTCAAGGGTGGACCCACATAGGGGATATGCATTGCCAAACTTCCAATTATGTGGTCGTTGAGGAGTGTTTTGTTCAGGTGGTAAGAATTTATGGTTCCAAAATGACAGACTATGAAAGGAAGTAAGGAAATTCTTAAGACTTAAGGATTCATTTTCTGCCAAGGGAATTGATCATAATTGGGCTGATTGGTTCTTCCACATATCCACGACTGTCATAAGAGTTTATGGTTCCTCAGTACCACCACATATATTGCTCAGAATTGTGCTTGAGAGAATTGCCTTCCTGGAAATTATGTGGCAGTTGAAAGAATCTTATAAGTGTCACCTAAGGGCAGATAAGAAGAGGTCCTTACTTCCATCGACCATAATATTCTCTGAGTTTCAGATCACATCAAGAGGACTAGAATTATTATATCCCTTGTTGCAGGCATATAGAATGAAAGTGGATGTTCACAGTTATTGTGACCCTGAACACTTCATTGATCAAGTAAGGGTTGTTAGAGCCAAAAGATCAAATTTTTATCATAAATTTGATAGAGTAGAAGATGTAATTCAAAATTTGTAGGACAAATAAAGAGTTGAATATAAGAAAGAGACTTGGTGTAATCATAAAAGGTGAGGAGAAAAGAAAACAAATCAATCCCAATTAGCTAGGAGCTTACATAGAAATAGAGGATCCTCTCATTAGGATACAAACCATGTTGAAGAATGTTGCTACATTATCTCCTAGAAGCTCCATTCTCATTCAAAGACACGTTAGAGAAAAAGTGCAGCAAGTAGAAGTGCCACAAGCAGAGGAAGTAGAACAACCTATGCCTCAAATGGATGTACCAGAGATATCAACTACTCATCAAATAGTTCCTTAGCAAGGACCAAGTGGTTTTCAACCCTTGGTGGATTATTCAATTGATTATGCAAAGACAAAGGGAATGGGGGGAGAATGCACTAGATACTGAGGAGTTAAATCAGGTTTTGCCTTCCCCACACAAAGTTCATGTTGAGGAGGCCCCATAGAGCAAAAAAATGATCAATCTTAGAACTAGGGGAGATGTAGTAAATGACATTAGTGTTGGCAAAACAAGGACAGACAATTGAGAGGGGGGGGTGAATCAGTTGTCACAAAATATTTAAACTTTTTTAAACTTAACTTAATCTCAGATCTGATGAATGAACAATAAACCATAAACAATCAAACATCAGAAACATAGAGAACACCAAGATTTTTATGTGGAAACCCTATTAGGGGAAAAACCACGGTGGATGTTAGTCCACAATATTATACCTTGTTAAAAGTATAATGAGAAATAATGGGAATGCACATGCATTTAGGCACACTTCCTAGAGCTCACTGCTCAAATACAAGAGGGCTCACTACCCAAGAAAGATTCGGATTAAAATCATCCGGATTGTGAACTGAGAAAATAGCTTCTTCAAAAGCCTGATTATAGTTCCAGTTAAGCACAAAAGACCTTCTTCACACTTTGCTCAATCTTCTTCTCACTCTACTCTGCAATCAAATGATTTGGACACTATTTGCACATCTGCACTTTCTCTGGTCGCTCTTATGCACACACTAACTTTGCTTAAACAATCGCTCTTATATATCCGCAACATGAAATTACATCAACTTAGTCGGCCAAAAATATAAAACATATTTTCAATGTCGGCCCAAATTTACAAATAAATTTTCAATGTGGATCAAACACCGCCAGCCAATACCATGATGCGACCCAAAACAATATCCTCGAGCGCGCCAAACATTCAAAATTAAATCTTCAAGGATCCGCAACACGCCACAACCACCATGTTGGCCAAGAACACAAAAACCGAACATATCGAGAAAAATCTTCAACCATGAGCACACCAATCAACGCAGACGTACAACAAGAATAGAGAATGATCTAGAAGCATCCACAAGCAACAAGACCTAACAGAGAAATATCCACAGCAACAAAAATTATCAGAAACACATAAACTTCAATCAGGAACATTGACAGAGACCACAAAAATATTGTCAAAACACAACTGTTCATAGCACGATCAAATCTTCACGCGGACCTCTGAAACTTCTGGTAGATGAACTAGATACTCTCAACAGAAAACCCTTTAATCCACAACAATTGATCTTCAACGTACAGAACAAGACACCTTCATGCCTTCACTGAACCACTAGGAACCTGCAATACTTTCTTTTACAATTTTCTCAATATCCTCAACATATACAGCCTTCAATACAATAATGCTAATAGTGTTGACATCAATGACAACCACATATCAGCAACACAATCACAACATCCAACAATTAGAACATTAGCCTGCACTGAATTTATGTCTGATGATAGATTTGTCAAATCTAAAGAATTTAAAGATTTTTTAATGAAGAACCAAATGGAGAAATTCTTTAGAGAAATTGGTAATGTAGGAGCAATGATGCCATCTTAAGACAAGGAGGAAATGACCAAACAGGCGGTTGCAGATGTTTATGCCTACATCAACAAAATAACTCTCGAGGAAGCAAGACAAATAGTCAAGGACAGTGGGTTCTTATTGTTACCAAATTGGGATATTGCCCCTGCCATTGCGTTGGACACAATAAGGAGGTAAGATACAAATCAAGAGGTGTTGACATCAGAGGAGTAAGCACATGATCTATATTATGGGTCAGGATTCAACACCAAGCATGTAACTCTAGCAATATGGGTTGTGGCTCCAGAAACTCAAAAGCCTTAAGTTGCTAGTAATGTCAATGAGCACGCCGGAAACCTAATTGTTAGGAGATTAGCAAATACCACTACACCTCAAACAACATCTTTAGTGGTAAGTACAACAATGTTCAATGAGGCTGCAACAAAGAAGTTGTAAGCTAGCTACAATAAATTGGAGAAGGATCACACTAAGCTTCTGCAAGAGTACAACAAATTGTTGTCACAAATGCCTCCTCCACAAGGTGCTATTACATTGCCAACTACACCCCAGTCAAGATCAGATTACACATCAAGTCAAGACAGGGAAACATTATCTTTGAGGATATAGGAGTTAAAAGAGCAGCTAGTTCAGAGCAAAGAAGTAAAAAAATAAGCTGAGGAAAGAGGTAAGAAGAAGATGATTAGTATAGTAGATGGCTTGCTTGAGCATCAAATATCTTGTGTAGCATAAATTAGAAGATACTTGGGCAGGGTACAACAATCTTAGGAATGCATATATTACTTATATGAAGCAAGAGACCAGCCTAAAGGAAATTTTGAGTATATGGATTCCTAGAACAACAATAATGATAAATATGATGACAAGGTTCGACTCCATTGCTCCTAGAGAAATAGTAGGTACATGTGATATGTTGGAGTTACTAGGAGTTATTTCAACTTATCAGTCAAAATTGGAGTTGCAGCTGAAAGGAAAGTTAGATTATTTGAGGCATTAGAAGGAGAAATGCCCAAAATTGTGGATATCAAAGGAATTATCAAACCTTTTGATTAGTGGAAAGTGGAGTTTAACACAATTTTGCCATCATTGTGTTCCTTCATTTGTGCTAGTGGTGAGCTGGATCCAGCCTCATTGAATAGTAGCCTGGATGATATAATAAAATTGGAATTAAGTTTGGATAATTGCAATAAGGAAGCCAAGGCAATTTTGGATGTAAGGTATAACTCCCATATTAGTAAAATTGCTAAGGTTCTTGAATATAGTTGGCCAGCAAAAGAAATGCATGCTTCATGGGTGGAGAAATATTAGGAATAAATCAGATTGCCAGCTCAACATGGTCAGCAATTTTGTCTTCATTAGGATCCCACGAGCTCATAGATTGTTGCTGAGGTGTCAACCAGTTTGTGTCTTCATCAGCATGCTTGAGGTAGTTTTGTTCCTTTAATGGCTTTAAGATATTCTTTTGTTCTCTAAGGCATGGAAGAGGAATCTTTTTTGTTACCGGGTTATTGTAAATGTCTTGTTGCAACAAAATTTTGAATGTCACATGTAATATTTAGACAAGTGTCACTTATGCTCCTAGAGCTCGTGTTATCCTATTCTATAAAGGAGGAGCTTGTATCTTGTTGAGGGGTCGGGAATTGCACACTTTGTGAGGTCTTTTAGCTTGTAAGGTGTGGTTAAGGTTTCTAAGTGTCAAGGTTTGTAAACAATTTCTCTGTAATAGCGATTGTTAGAATCATATGTTATTCTCTTATTATTTAATGGTGAATGTTATGTTTAGTCTATTTAGCTGTTACTGTTTCTACAATAACTTTTGGTAGGTAGATATATTTAATATCTACATTTATGTAAGCTCTCTATATATTGTAAGCTTTTTTATGTTAATACAAGTAACTTTTACCATTTACATGGTATCAGAGCAGAAAAAAAGAACCCTAAAAATTCGTAGGCTTTACAAAAGTCATAATTCGAATTTTTTCAGGTTAGGGTTTCTGGGTAAATTCGTGGCTGCTTTGTCTAAGATTTCTCAAGGGATTTTCAACTCTAAAAATCGTGGGTCTTTTTTCTACTACGAAATCGAGGGCTTTGATCTGCAATTTTCGTGAGTATTTTCTCACAGAAAATTCAACCCTCTTGCTGCAAGTCGTGGTTGAAGTTCGTGCTGTTCTAGGCGCGACTTTTTGAAAGACGTGTTTTGTGCCTCTGTGGGACGCGTTTTTGAACAAATATTGAAGGCGTTTTTCTGAAAATCGTCCTCAGATTCGCATCTTCTTTTGAGCACTTTTTTTGTGCTTTGTGGCTGCGATTTTCACTTCATTTTGGACAAATCTCTTGCTGTAGTTTAGACGCATTTTTTTGCCTCTTCCTTGCCACGATTTTCTGAAGATTTTGACGCTATTTTTCTGCATTTTCTAGTTTTTTAATGGCGGCCTAAGGTTCAAAAATTTTCATCTAGGGTTTTGACCCTCTGTTTCAAGGCGAAAAATTATTTTGCTTGCAGATTCCTTCTGGGTTTTCTAAGATCTCAACTGGGTCGGTCTTCAAATTTTTTGGGTACCTCATTTTCTGTGCCTTGAAATTTGTGCCTCAATTTCAAGTCGATTTTTTTTTCTGATTGCAAATTCCTTCTGGGTTTTTTGAGATCTCAACTGGGTCAGTCTTCAAATTTTCTGGGTATCTCGTTTTCCGTGCCTCAAAATTTGTGTTAAATTTTTTTGGGTATTCTTCCATCCTTCTGGGTTTTTATTTATCTTTTCTAGGTTTTCAGTAAAACCTCAAAATCCGTGTTCGGGTTTTTGTATTTTTGTTTTCTGTGCATTATTTTGTCGTCACCAGTTTGACCGCGAGGTACGTGATGGCATCTCTCACGAACATAATGCTCGAAAGCAGCCAGAAGTTCAATGGGAAGAATTACAACACCTGGAAGCAGCGTATGCTGACCATTTTCGAGTATCGGTGTCTTGATGCGGTTGTTCTAGGTACATCACCTCGACCCACTGTAGCCGGAAAAGATCAAGACAAATGGGATGAACGCAACCGAGAAGCCGTCATGCTCATCAAGCTTTCCGTCACTGACGATTAGCTGCCGCAAGTGCCGTCAGGGAAAACAGCTGCTGAGGTATGGACAAACCTGAAGGATCTCCATGAAATGTTAGATAAGAGTCGTGCATTTTTTCTTAAGAACATGCTTTTCTCAATAATGATGGATGAGAAGCACACCACTCTTCAAGAGCATCTGACAAAGATCAAGGAGATTCGCGACCAACTGGAAGCCATTGGACGAAAGATGGAGGAAGAGGACATGGTCGTCATTACTCTGAAGAGTTTGCCAAAGTCTTACGAGCATTTCATTGAAACGCTCAATATTACTTCAACAAATGTTGACTTGAAGTTTCTAGACTTGTGTAACAAGCTTCTACAACAGGATCGTTGGAGACAGCAGTTTGGAAGCAGTACCAGTTCGTCCTCCATAGAACAAGCGTTCTCTGCCAAATCTTCTGCTAAGAACAAAGGGAAGGCTCAATCTTCTCAACCGAAAGGCTCTGGTTCTTCTCAAGACAGCAAGAAGAAGAAGAACGTTCAGTGCAATTATTGCCACAAATATGGTCACCTTAAGGCTGATTGTCGCACTCGGTTGGCTCATGAACAAAAGAAGCAGGGAGGATCTCAACAAAAGGCACATGTTGTTGAGCACACTGAGCAGAAAGAGTCTGCATTCTATGCGTTTATGGCCAAGAGAACTGCAAATCAGGTACATTCTTCTGCCTAGTATATTGATTCCGGGGCTTCGCGGCATTTTACTCATCGTCGGGATTGGTTCACAAAGTTCGAACCCTTCTCAGATTCTGTCATTTTTGGAGGAGGAGAAGAGTACACAGTTGCTGGTAAGGGCACTGTCCAGATTCACTCAGGAGGAAGAAATTTACTCTTTCTCGATGTCTACTATGTTCCAGGCATGGAACATAACCTTCTCTCAGTCAATCAGATCATGCAGCATTCTCCCCAGTTAGATGTTGTTTTCAGCTCGTCCACTTGCAGCATCGTTGATCGGGAGACTCGTACTACAATTGCTATGGGACTTGAGGATCATGGTTTGTATAGACTTGCTGATTCCGGTGATTCTCAGGAGCACGCTTTGCCTGCCCGAAGTACAACCATCAGCAAACTTTGGCATCAGCGTTATGGGCACTTGAATGTGCACTACCTCTCTCAGTTATCTCAGGAGGGTCTTGTTGCTGGTCTACCTAAGATCCAAACTAAAAATCATGGAGTTTGTGGAGCATGTCAAGCTGGCAAGTAGCATCGAACACCGTTCTCGGATGGTGATTCTATGCGAGTCTCCAAGGTACTTCAATTGGTTCACGCTGATATATGTGGACCGATGAACACTCTTTCTATTACTGGGTCCAGGTACTTTTTATTGTTTGTTGATGATTTCAGTTGCAAAATGTGGGTGTATTTTTTGAAACAAAAGTCAGATGTGTTCAGCACATTTCAGCAGTTTAAAGCCTTAGTTGAGAAGGAATTAGGTTCTCACATTGTTACTCTAAGGTCAGATAATGGGGGGGAGTTTTGTTCAACTGACTTCTCTTCCTTTTGTGTTGCACACGGCATTAAGCGCCAACTTACCACACCCTACACCCCTTAGCAGAATGGTGTCGTCGAACACAGGAATCGCACTATTACCGAAATGGCTCGTTCTATGCTCGAGTATAGAAATGTACCTAAGAAATACTGGGTTGAAGCAGTCTACACTGCCGTCTACCTCCTGAATCGGTCACCTACACAAGCCATTAAGAAGATGACTCCAGAAGAAGCCTGGTCAGGACGCAAGCCTAAGGTGGGCCATCTGAAGTCTTCGGTTCTACTGCTCATGTATGGATTCCCGACGCCAAACGTGCCAAGTTGGACTTCAAGAGCCAGACACTTATGTTTACTGGCTATAGCGACAATCACAAAGCCTATAGGTTGGTTGATGTGGAGACAGATCGTCTCATATTCAACTGTGATGTGATTGATGAGACTACTGGTCCATTTGTCCCCACTACCAGTCCTGCGGATCAGCCTATGAAGGTTCCTGATGAGGGTGTTCGTCTTCCTCTTGGTTCCCATGATGGGAGGGCTTCAGAGCATTTTGACTCTGAAGATGAGGAGTCTACTGATCATGATCTTGCACCACCTGACTTTCCTCAGGACTCACATCCAGATGACTTTGTTCCAGATATCCCAGGAGATGTTGTTACTCCTATTCCAGATGTTGGTACTTCTACTCGTCAGCCTAAGTGGTGGGCCAAGACAATCGGCGATCTTCATGATGATGAACTCATGGAGGGCCGATCCACTCGTAGCAAGAGCAAGCAGCAACACACAGTCAACTTCGCTCTCATGGCCAACATCCACAGCATCTATGAGCCTCATACATATTCAGAGGCTAAAGGAATTCCAGAGTGGGAACAGGCTATGCAGACAGAATATCATAGTCTTCTGAAGAATCACACTTGGGTTCTTTCTGATCGTCCTCCTGGGAAGAAACCTATCAGCTGCAAATGGGTTTACAAGGCCAAGTATCATGCAGATGGTACTTTGGATAAGTACAAGGCCAGATTAGTTGCTCGGGGATTCACACAGCGGGAGGGGCATTGATTACGAGGAGACCTTCGCTCCTACTGCCAAGATGAGCACAATTTGTCTTCTTCTCGCTATTGCAGCCCAATTTGGATGGATAGTTCATCAGATGGACGTCAAGAGTGCCTTCCTCAACGGTGATTTGCAGGAAGAAGTCTACATGATGCAACCTCTTGGTTTCAAGGTTGCCGGCAAAGAACATCAGGTGTGTAGGCTCGTGAAAGCGCTCTATGGACTGAAACAGGCTCCCTGTGCATGGTATTTCAAGATTGATCAGTACTTGGCTGATCATTGTTTTTAGCGCAGCCCTTCTGACACTAATCTGTATGTCAAACACTCCGGTGATGATATTCTATTTCTTGTTGTCTATGTTGACGATTTGATCATTACTGGTAGTACAACACATTTGATTGCAACAATCAAACAGGACTTGTGTCAGACTTTTGACATGACAGATTTGGGGCTTCTCCATTACTGTTTGGGTATTGAGGTTTGGCAGACAACTGATAGTATTTTTATCTCTCAGTCTAAGTATGCTCACAGTCTGCTTGACAAATTCCGGATGTAGGATTGCAAACCTGCCTCCACACCCATGGAGAAGGGGCTGAAGTTGTCAGCCAACTTTGATTCACCTCCGGTTGATGAAACGACATTCAGGCAACTTGTGGGCAGTCTCATCTATCTCACTGCCACTAGACCTGACATTAGTTTTGCCGTGAGCTACATTTCTCGCTTCATGACAGCTCCAAAAGCTGATCATTGGATTGCAGCGAAGCGGGTGCTAAGATATGTTAAGGGCACTTCAGACTATGGCATTCTCTATGGCAAATGCAAGGATCCAAAGCTGATTGGTTACAGACTCAAATTGGGTAGGTTCAGTGGATGACAAAAAATCTACTTCTGGGTATGTATTCAATTTGGGTACAGGTGCTGTAACATGGACCAGCAAGAAGCAACAGGCAGTGGCTCTTTCCTCGACAGAAGCTGAATATCGAGGAACCATTAAAGCAGCATGTGAGGCAATTTGGCTTCGTAGGATGCTTTCTGACATGCACATGTCACAAGCAGGACCTTCTCCCTTGTACACTAATAATCAAGGGGTGCTCAAACTAGCCAAAAATCCAGTCTTCCATGAACATACCAAGCATGTCGAGCTTCATTGTCATTACATCCGCAAGCTGGTAGAAGACGGATCATTCAGCTGCAGTATGTTCCAACAGCGGATCAGACTGCAGACATTCTCACCAAGTCTCTGAGCCCGGATAAATTTGTAAAATTCAGGGGGCAACTTGGTGTTGTTGATGGATTGACCATTAAGGGAGGTGTTAGAATCATATATTATTCTCTTATTATTTAATGGTCAATGTTATGTTTAGTCTATTTAGCTGTTACTGTTTCTACAGTAACTTTTGGTAGGTAGATATATTTAATATCTACAGTTATGTAAGCTTTTTTATGTTAATACAAGTAACTTTTACCATTTATAGCGATGTATTTTTTATTGAAGCATAAATGAGTACATGATTACAATATGTCATCACCTCCAACTTTGTAAGGCAATATTATTTATGAGTAAAATAATCAAGTATTATTGGATTCATCAATACAGTTTCTTGTATGTGTATTTTGTTGATTGCTTTTGTTCAAGTAACAAAATAATTGCTTTCATTAAAATGTAGAATATATTGTTTTTGTGAATGGATTATTAAATAGGATCATATTGTAATCCCTTAGCTGGTCAAGTTATTACAAGATAATAACATATTATTGACTATCAAGACATATTGAATTGTTGTAAAGAGATGTTTATTTGATTTTGGGACTCTGTAACCTTAGATAGGCACTAGTCAAGTTAGGTTTTGCTTTTAGTTCCCATAACACCTTACAAATTTTCAAATGCCAAATCCATTCATAAGTTACTTATACTTATTATAAGTTTCTCATGCATAAGCTCAAAAGCTTGAATGATAATGATTTATCGTTGTATTTTGTAAACCTTTAGTCACAATTTGTATGAGATTATCTGCTTATCTAGTATCCATTAGAATTTACCGTACCATCTTTTGATATTGTTTGATATCATCTCTGTGAGGGCATATGTTGTAAAATGATATCAAAAGGGAAACCTACCTAGGTTTTGCAGAGCTTGAAGTGCAGAGGGAATTGATTTCCCTATTTGTTGGCCAACTACTTGAAACCCTTAATCATAAAACATGGCAAACTTTTAGATAAGTTTCAAGAAATCGGTTGGAAACACCAACATAAAGCATAGGTAGCATCTTATATAGTGGATCCTATTGTTAAACTAGTTGAAGAAGCAGTAGCAGCCCCCCTTTGTAGCTATAATAGTTTAGTTGTGGATAGTTTTCTTACATTCCAGGCTCTAGATTAAGACCCACCATCAGTTTACCCAATAGCAGAATTAGTCCACCTTCAACAATGAGTAGCATATCTACCAACAACAAGAGAAGCTTTTGTAGTAGCATAGGCAGTAACAGGTTATCCATAAGCAACATACCTATAGGTTATATAATCAGTTACAAATCCAATAGCTTAGCTTGTTGTTGAACCATCCAATGATTGAGACCTAGCAATGCATGTAATAGACAAACAATTTACCTAGTTGACTGAGCAAAGACTAGGGATGTAGAACTCCCAAGTTGTTTAGTCTATAGATTCTTATCCATATCCAACATAAATATTAGTAGATCCTGTTGAGTTAGTAAGTTTTGTTAATGAAGTAGAACTATTGGTAGTTGATCCCTAAGTATCTCTTCCCACCCACCTTGGGTGAGATCGTGAGAGGCTATAAATTGGGGTAGGTGGGAGGAAGATAAAGGGCGTCTTGGGTGGGAGGGGATTATAGTGAAAATCGCCACTAATGTTGAGAAAATTTCTTTCGCCCTCATAAACTACTTCCCACCCATTGTAACGCTAAAATTCTTGGATGGGAAACGGGTGCTTTAGCCCACTACCCAACTATAATTGCTATAACCCACCCAAGAATCTTAGTTCTTTGGGTGGGAGTCTAAAGTTAACTCAGGTGGGAGGGAATTATAGGTGGGGCAGGTGGGTGGAAGAGAGGGGCCCACCCATCCTACCCTATATCTTTCCATCCACCTCTAAGAAGAGTGATAAAAAAAACACAACTTAATCTCCCTACCATCCAAAGGAGCCCCCTACTATCTATAGGGAGGATGCCCTTTCTGTAGTAGGGGGACCAATTAGATGAAAAATGAATCTAGATTTAGGCTCGTAGACTAATCACTTTAGAGGCCTGATAGTCCAATAGGGGCAACACCCCCCCACTATAGAGTAGGGCCTTTCCTAGGAAGAACTAAAACATACGAGTCATAAATGTGGAATCGACAACTATGCCATATTCTTGAGTGTATATCCTGTGGTAGAATTAGCATATGTTCTTGTTGGGTTGCATTCATAGTTGGTGGGGTGGGCTCACTAACAAACTCTTTAGAATATCCATTCACCTCGAGAACCAAGACGAGGTCAGTTCCATATGGAGGTTGAGCCCCACTATTGGCTTCCAATCGGGACATTTGGGTAAAGAACTCAAAAAGATCACTATCTAGTGTAGGGGTAGAGAAAGAAAGTAGTCCAATCCACCCTAGCTACTAATGAGTCTATTGATTGATTGCCTCTATAGTGATGGCTGACCCTCTATTCCATTGTTGTAGGGCTTCCATGAGAGAAAGATTCTCCTTATCCCAAATTGTCAATGACAACAATTTGCCACCATTATACTTCAACTATAATCCCCATGGGATGGGTGGGAGGATATAGATTAGGATGGATGGGTGGCAATATAATAGGTGGGTGGGAAGCAATCGAAAAATCAGGTGGGAGCAATATAACCCCCCACCCATCCCCACATGTGCCCCCCACCCAATTGCTAAATCCCTTCACCCACCCAAGAATCTGTCATTTGTTGGTGGGAGGGAATTAGGAAAGGGTGGGAGAAAGACCCTTGTGTCCTCCCACCCAACTTGTGGACTAGATGGGTGGGGAATTCTAGTTCCTCGACAAGCTCCTACCTATATTTGGAAGCAACAGCTAGCGCATCATGTTATGTCTATGAGATTGGGAGGGGCTTTAGACAATTTAGTTTATGTGTCAAAAATCCTATAGTTAGTAGTAGGGCCCCCCACCTCAACATTATAGTTGATAGTAGGGCAAGGCGTCGAGGGAGAGGAAATCCATTGTAGGGCCTTTACTCGGGAGGTTGGTCGATAGAGATAGGGAAATCTATAGGGCAAGGCCTTTAGTCTCCATGAATCAATTGTACAAACTAGCATAGTGAGTGACCACTACCATTATAGTTGGGGCAAAACTGCCCCTTCCTATATAGTTCAAAGTCAACTAGTGAGCGAGTAACAAAGGGGAATGAGGTGGTAGTGTAGAAATACTAGGCCACGAAAGCAATGGTTTGTTTCAGGAAGACTTGGGTGGGTGTTCAAAGGGTTGGTTCACTTATGATTAACAATACCCATGAGGATGAAGCACTATAAACAACAGAATAATGTTGTTTTTTAGACCAAAAAAGCTGCGGTCTGAGTCTCCCCCTTGAGGGCTAAGGGCTCCCTACCCATCTAAAAAACAATTGCTTTTGCTCAATTATAGAGAAACTATATAGATAGGCAATATAAACCCCCACCCAAAGGGTGAGAGGAAGATGAAGTAGGAGGGTAGGGAATTATAGCACAAAATGTGGTGCAAGTAGTGACAAATGCAACCCATGTGCGCAAAGCTATAGGGAATTTAAGAGGCAGCCTACATAAATATTTGGTGGACTCCTTCACATGACATGAATAATGCACTCAAGGACATGGGAAAAATTGGTTTGATAGAAAACAATTGTCAATGATGCTAGAGATGTGTAGATGTTTATTTGTAACCACCACACTTCACATACACTCTATAGGACCACCTCCAAGAAGGAATTCTTGAAATTTGTCGAGACTAAATATGCATCATATTTCATTCTCTTAGAGAGGATGCTTTAGTTGCAAGAGGCATTGCAATTAATGGTTATGATAATATAATGGATTTGGTGGCTTGAGTGCAAGACAAAGCAAGGGAAAAGGGTGAAGGATGTGGTGAAGAGTTGTGTTTTGGGGTGATGCAAAATATATTGTCTCCATTTCTTCAGTCTACAAAGTGATTAGATATGGGGATGCCAATGCACCTAGCCTTGGAAAGGTCTATGACTGCATTGGTACTATGCTTGACCAAATGAAGGTTGTTGTGCAACAAAAAGACCCCCCACATTGCAATTCTACCACAAACATATTCAACCAATCATCCATCATAGATGGGAGAAGCTCAACAATCCCTTGCATAGAGTTACCTATGCATTGAACTTGGAGTGGTATGTGTAAAGTCCTAACAAATTTACACCTATATTGGATGTTGAGGTGAAGGTAGGTTTCATGAAGGCTATTCAAAAGATGTATGATTCTATGGACATTAGCATCATTCATATTGAGTGGACAAAATTTGCCACTCTTAGGTGATATTTTGAGTCCAAGATAGATAGGAAGGCTATGGCACAAGAGGACCCAATTTTTGTGGTGGACTATGCATGGGCCTACTTCTTTGACTGCCTCTCTAGTCGTTCGTTTGCTATCCCAAGTTTTTAGTTCTTCTACTATTGCAAAGAATTGGTCTACTTATAGCTTCATCCATTCTATTAAGAGGGACAAGTTTATCTCTAGGAGGGCAGAGAAGCTTGTGGCTATACATAGTGCCTTGTGTCTCATTGACCACAACACATTTACATACAAGGAGAGTTCAACATCTTGATGGGATGTAGAGCCAAAGGAGTTAGCACGGTTTGATGATGATGTGACACATATAGGGTTGGTTGGTATTGGTTTGGAGGAGCTTGAGCATGTGGAGTCTAGCAGTTCCAGTTATGAGGGGTTTGGCGATGATTAGAGCCATCACTTTAGGCCAATTTGTCATTTTGAACATTGTAGTCATCATTATAAAATTTGAATATAATATAATTGTGAATTTGACATTTTTATCATTAATTGTCACTTCAAATGTTCATTGCAATCATTGCAATGTGTTTATTGGTCAGTAGTTTTAGTTTACTTAGTATGCTGAAGTTTCATTTGTAATTCTAAGCTCTTATACTTATTCCTTATGCATCTGTTTATAACTAATTTTTCAAGTACTATACGAATTTGTGTTGCCCCCCTACCGCCATCCCCAAACTTAGGGCCTTGGTCCCCCCATCCCCTCATCAAGAAAGTCCATGGAACTATGCTTCACATGGATAATGCATGTCCTTAAACACAACATAGCACACAAATCAACACAAACATGCACTAGGTTGTTTCATAATGATTAGTGAAAAGGATGGTAGGGGTTTAAATTTGACTTTTTAAATTCAAATGTTCAAGGTTCAGATCTACACTTGGTGAAAATGAACTATGTCATTTCTGCACCCACGGAGCAGATCTAAGGTGGCAAATGGGAGATCTAGGGAGGGACTAGTTTTGGGGGCCGAGTGATGATGGGGACGGAATAGGATACGCTCAAGAGTTAAATTTTAGACTAGAATATGCCACATGTAGACTTGTTATTGCATAATGTATGCTCTAGTTGAAATGGGCTCAAAATATTAAGGAAAAAGACTTTAGTATGCAATTTTCACAATCACAATATGAATATTGTATTTTAAAGTTCAATATATTTGTAAGGCGAACTACTATGATGATGCATTTCAAAGTTAAACAAGTAGCCAATATGCAAAGTAAAATTTTCAAAGACTCAAATGATATGAATATAGACATTATACTATGAGTGCTCCATTGGAAACCTGTAAAACATGCAACAAATATCATCTATCACACATTTAAAATAAACACTAACTACAACTTACTTGAAAACAATCCAAATAATGAAAGTAAAAAAGGAAGGGTAAGAGATTCTACCAAGCAAAAAGTGGTAAAGCTTTGAGTAAGTAGAAAAGCAGTAGGCCTTCAACTAAGGGGGAGATTTTGACATAGTAAAAAAGTTGATAAGGCTCCCTTTAGCATGGGAATGATTATGAGTATCACTACAAAGGAACATGGTGACCATATATGCACCACCCTCCAATTAGATGCATACAAAAGATGCAAGGAATTGGAGGTAAGAAGAAAATATAATCATGATAAAACATGTAAAAGTGGTAAAAGATTCATGTGATAAGCATGTAAAAACATAGGTAAGATGTGATCATGAAAACATATATAATGAGGGAAAGCAAGGTGTCCATCGTAGTTGTCCCCAATGAAGGCAAAGATCAAGATAATGATAGCCATAGATGCTAGATAAGGATTATGTAAGCACAAGGAAGGTATAAGACATAAGCATGATAAGGATCATAAACATGTAATCATGGCAAATATAATAACATGTAGGCATGTGACCATAAGATAAATATGATATATAAGATATGAGTGTGACAACCATATGGAAAATGTAAATGCCATAAATATATAGAATGCAAGTAACATAAGTTATAAATACAAGAAGCATATGATTATGATAATATAATAAGCATGTAAGAGTGGTATTATAAGTAGAAATAAGCATTAGGATCATATAATCTATGAATGTAAACATGAGAAACATAGGAGGTAAACAACATATGCGTGAAACATAGTGTTGAAGTTGGGAAAAATCAACTCCATAGCTCCCAAGGATCACTTGCAATCAAACACCTATCACAGAAAGAGAGAATAGCAAAAGCTATGGAGGCCAAGAGCTATTGATCCAAAAATCATGAATCATTGATTAATGTGCATCTTCTAATGATTATACAATAGAAAATCCTTATAAAAGGATAATTAACCTAGAAACCCTAGGTGAGGATAAAACAAGATCATGACATGTGTCCTCGTCCTATGACATGAGACATAAAAAGAACATGACCTAAGTAAGCTTATGTAATTAGAGGAAAAGGAACCTAATAATTAAATAAATAATTAATTAGGAAATACCTTTTACTCTAACACCCCCCCTTAAATGAAACTTAGGGAGAAGTTCAAACCTTTAAAGATGAATGCTTGATGGGTCCCGACAAACAAGGCTTGGTGAGGTACCCATGTACAAAAAAAAGATCTCTCAAAACCGAAGAAAAGGAGAAAAACCCTATGGAAGAAAACTCTTCTCCAAAAGAGAGAAATACAAGGGAAGGACTGAAGAAGCCTCCAAACAAGAGTGAAGGACTAAAAAGCCTCCAACCAAGAAATGTCCCAAAAGATAGGAACAAATAATGAACATAAGGAACACCACTGAAGTATGAAGAAGTTGCAAACACCGTCGAAGAATGACTGCTATACTGCTGAATGAAGAACCTTTGTTGAAACAGATGATGATTAGGATCAAGAAGACAAGAATCTGCATGAGTGCCCTCAACGACACTAATCGAATCAGATGGAAAACAAAGGCAAACACCTGGAACTCAAAGATACAAATGGCACAGGTACCAAAATTCTAAAGAACACTAATCAAATGAAAATGGAAGGTCACCTCTATAAATAGGAATGCAAGAGTGTCCATATGATAAATGCTCCATCTCAATGAAATGCAGCCGTTGCATCCGCCTAGTACATAGGAACAAATACTATATACATAGCACACTCCAACGCGAACCCAAGGAAGCATTAGCACCAACAGTAGAACAATGCTACAAGGGAGAGGCATGATAGGTACACTGAAACTGAATACCAAAAAGAAGTGCATGAAGAAGAATCAATAACATCTGAACGTGCAAACATGAAAGTACCAACAAATATAAAGGGTGTGCAAACAAAAGGAACACATGCATGAGGCAAGAATCACCTGGATTCATTGTTGTCGTGGAAGGAACACTCACTTGACAAAGGTCTGATGGCAAATAAAGGCAAACATCAAACCCCCCCATGGCACTTTATATCATAGTGTGAGTACAATAAGACACAAAATGATGTGCAAGATCCCCAAAAAGTATACACCAAAATGCTAAGGCACTTTATTTTAGTGCATTTACATAATGAGAAATGCATACAATGGAAGCCCATAATGTCCTAAAAAGACCACATGTTGAAAATGCAATTCTCTAATAGAAAAGGAGGAAATTGATAGCACCATGACAAAGTACAAGAAAAATCATGCACTTTCAAAAAAATGACACGCAAAAAGGAGTCCGGATGCAGAAGATCTGGCCTGTCAAAGTTTCCAAAACAAGAACTGAACAACATCACTAAAAAAACTGATTTTTGGAAAAAAACTGTAATGTCCCCTTATTAGAGACATAAAATGCACAAGTTAGGGTCAAGAAATTTATTTATCAACCCCTAATTTTGCACATGTAAATTGCCTTGAGGGTCTTGCACACATCATGCATAACAAGAAAATGCCACACAAAATCCTTGTTCATAGTTAGATTATTTCAGATTGCACATTTAAGAATAAGACAAATGAAATGCATTATCATCTAGGGTATAAACTAACATAATCTGATATGACTTATTACTCTTGATTGGAATAGAATCTCGCCTTGTCTCCTCTTTCCTAGCCTCATGGGATGGTGATTTACTGTGTAAAGGGCGCATGAACGCATCTCAAGTGGACTCCCTCAAGATGTTCCACCCATCTTGGGACCCTCCATCAGTGGAGCGATTTACCAGCTTTTCCCTCCACAAACGCACTATCCTTATTGAGCACTAGCGAAAGGGAGTTTGGGCCCGCAGTCTATTCCTCAAGGTAAGGTCATAAAGCTCATTGAGACACAATAATTGATGTAAGCAACATTATTGTGGCTTGACAAATAACATCCATTAAGTTTTCATATTGTCTTAAATTGAAATCACAGATAGGTGTGTTTTTAAACATTCATATGAGTTCAATCTGTTGATACATAAATATACACCTACTGATTTGCAATGCATTATTTATATGCAGAAGCCTATCACATTGTACTGGGTTCAATTCATAAATTAACATAGATTCGAGTGTTTGAAGAAGATATCGGGTTTGTTATTTCACAGTACCAACTGTCATAGTTCAATGGTATCAATTTCATGATATTTCAAAGAACAATCGACGGTAGAGAATACTTACCTCTTGATCGGCCACCTGTACTAGCCTACAAACGTGTTCTTTGTAATCTTCGATGGTCTCTTCTCTTCCGCATATGATGATGATCTCCTTTCTAGTGAGAGCACTTAAACCCGAATCTTTCACTCAAGGTGTTTCTCGGAAATACATTAAAAATACGTTAAGATCAGTAAGTTTAGTGATAGCATCTAATAAGATCAAGACGATATAAATATTTCATTTTTTCTTGTCAACAACTTATTCATTTCCGCCTTATCACTCTTATGAATGGCTCTTCTATATAATTTCATAAGCACATTAGGTAGACATTAAATGTCTATCAAGATCTTAGAGATGATATTCTACTATACCATTTATCATCGAATAGAATCATTACTACTTACAAGGCTCATTACTTGCTACTAGCATCATTATTGGATAAACGTGAATAATATATATATATATATACATATACATATGCATATATATATTCTATATGATCACTCCCTTATATAATGATATATATATATATTTATGTATATCTATTTATTATTACTTATGCTTATGGGTACTCATATATATACATTTATATAATTATTCTTCATTAATATTCTACTCTTATCTCCCAATGATGCTATGGCTGCAACAGCATTTATGTACAGCAGAAATTTCATTATTTATTTACATTTAACTGACCTTAACATATATTTTAATTACTTATTTCTGTAACAGCAACCGCGTACCTTTTAAATTGAACTTCAGAATCACCCGTCCTTCTATTCTCCACTAGCCACGATGATTTAGTGTGCAGCATATATATATATATTCTTTTCCCTACTTGGTTGTTTTACTTTTAACTTTCTCTTCCTTTTTTCCTGTCCTCATCCGATGCCTTTTTGTCTTGCATTGATTTCTTCTTTTTTTATGGCTGATCAAGAGTTGTGTCTTTTATGTATTCGCTGCCTTCTTTCTTTAGAACCGGTTCATAAACAATGTTGATCAGCTTTACCAATTATAATTGCTGTGTTAGGAGCTGATCAGGCTTCTATATTTGTCATTTGTTTCTTTTATTTTTAATTTGCTATTTGTTTATTTTACTTTATATTTTATATTTGTTTATTTTAGACAATAAAATAATATCTATTATTTTATTTTTGATGTTAATTTATTTATAGTTTATTATTTCGTATAATCATTAAAGTATAATAAATTGTCAATATATTATTAATTTATTTCAATGTATTTACAATCTTTGATGTCTAATGATTAGAATATTTTATATTTTGATAATTACAACATTATTTTTAATATTTATAATTATAAGATTATCTTTGATAATTATAATCATAATAATATTAAATAGTTAATTTTTAAATGTGTATTTTGTTTATTTTGTTTCGATGTTTTATATCTCAATGCTACAATTTTGGGGGACATGACAAAAGCCAGAAGTTCAAACTGGAAACCACCCGCACCATTGCGAAGAGCACAAAATTCTACCCCATTTCAAAAAAATTGCATTGAAAAATACCACCGTATGATCGAGATATGGCCGTTGGAAGATAGGGTGCAAAACTGAAAAGCCCAACGGAGAGGGGCTTGCCTAGGTAAAAAATGACCTCCACCAAATTTAGAAAAAACACCACCAAATTTGGAGATCTGCCAATTGTAGAACCTCTATTAAAAAAAATTCTCCAACCAAGTACATGTGGATTTATTGCAAAAAAAAGGGGCATGTTTTACTTTTAAGTTAAAAAAGATACCAAAAAAAATATTATATTTTTTATAAAAAGATATTATATTTTTATAAGGAAAAAATATTTTAAAAACTTGTTTTTTATTTAAATACTAAAAAAAAAGGGGTCAGTAGGGGCTGGGCCCACCACACCACCCTTGGGCAAGGCTCGAGGGGCTGTTAAAGGGGCGGTACCCCCCATACCCCAACGCAAGGGCAGGGCTCGAGGGGCCTGCCACCTTTGCCACAACAAGGGGGCAAGTACCTTGGTACCCCCAAATTTTTTGTAATAAATTTTTTAATAAAAACAATTAAAACCCGTGGTACCCTTTGAAAAGGGTTTTTTTAATTTGATTTTTTTGGAAACAATTTTGTAGGAAAAATTAATAATAATTGTTTTTTTAAATTTTTACCTTGACCTGCATGCTGGGGAGGTTGTACGGCTTCTCTGGCAAATTTTTTTGCCTCAGAAGCTTCCAACTGCAAAATAGGGCGAATTATATATCAAAATTCGTTGATCGGCCTCCTAAACACAACCGCGAGGTTCTTTTCGGCTCAAAATACTCCAAAATTGTAGCTACCCTCCGTATCTAGAAAAACACAACTGCTTCAAACCCTTGCAGATTTGATGTCTAGAGTCCAAATCAAGCCAAACAAAATACAAATTGACTTTCCCAACAACTCTGAATTCAATGGAAAACTTTGTTTTGGTCTAGGATGCACCAAATGATAGCTCAAGTTACGAAATGTCTCAAGAAGAGGAAAGGAGATTACAGGTCTGGAGCTTTGATACCATGTTGAAGTTGGGAAAAATCAACTCCACAGCTCCCAAGGATCACCTGCAATCAAACACCTGCCACAGAAAGAGAGAATAGCAAAGCTAGGCCAAGAGCTGTTGATCCAAAAAAGCATGAATCATTGATTAATGTGCATCTTCTAATGATTATACAATAGAGAATCCTTATAAAAGGATAATTAACCTAGAAACCCTAGGTGAGGATAAAACAAGATCATGACATGTGTCCTCATCCTATGACATGAGACATAAAAAGAACATGACCTAAGTAAGCTTAAGAAATTAGAGGAAAAGGAACCTAATAATTAAATAAATAATTAATTAGGAAAACACATAGGAAACATAAGAACATCATGGACATGTTACATAGTAACAAATAAGATAACAAGGAATATGAGAAAACATAAGGGATAACTAGGGAACAAGGAAAGCATGGGGACTAAGCATGGAAGAATCAAAAAAGAAATGTGCCCCAAAGTGAGGAAACAAAGCATAAAGCATAATATAGAAGGTGAAATGAGAATAAGAGAAGTACAACAAACATGTCATAAAAAAGAAGGCTAGAGCATAAGGACACATAAGGAGGAAAAATGAATGCTAAAATTAGTAGATAAATAAGTAAAGCATAAGAATGCTAAAGGTCGCAAGTGACAAAATTGGAGAAATCGCCATCCAAAAGGTCCTCCTCATCCCAACAAGTAACATCAAGTATTTTGTCTTCAAGTAAATAGCTTTCATCTTAATAAGAACTAGCGCTCTTAGTGAAAACACTAGCAATAGGTGCAATTGTTGATATATCTTTCTTTAACCATTGTTCTTACTTTTTTGGAGGTTGGTAGAGAGATTCTACATTTGCTTAACCATAACATTTTTTTAGCTATCCATGAAGAAATAATGCCTCTAGGATGAAATGTGGGTCTGTCATGCATAATTCCTTTTGTTCTTCCCTCACTTTCTTGGTATGAGTAATTTATAACTCATAAGTATCATTTGAAGGTATACATATATCAAGAACTTGATGCTTAGACACTGTAGGATGAGAAGGTGTGTTAGTAGCCATAGACTGAATCACAATAAACTCTACTGTAAATTCTTGATTCTTGCTCATATTTGTCCTCTGTTGTACCTTGAAATTTGTGTAAATCACATATATCATCTTTATGCTGATATAGGAGTCTTCAAAACTGTATCCAACTTAAATTGCTCAAATCAGATGATGGCTTATATGAAGCTCAATCAACTTTAAACACTTTGGCCTCAATGAACAAACTTAACACATTGATGTAAAACATAAGGAAATTGCTTTTTACTGCTCTATCCAAGGTCTACCAAGTAACATACCAAATTAATCGAAAGATGGAATAACTTGACATAACATTGGAAGCTCCATAGGACCAACTCTCAAATGTAAAATGATACAACCCATGGTCTTAAACAAAATTCCATTAGTCATTGTCAATGAAGCACCAAAATGTGCATAACCCTATTGCTTAATAAGATGATTAAATAAAAACTCCTCAATGCATGTGTTAAACTGGCATGCAAGATGAATGGGAAAGTAAGTGAAGTATTTCTAACATTACCAAGAACATATGGAGGACCATAATAGTTTTTATGTGGGATCTCATCATCTGAAAATATAATCAATGAAGGAGCATGAGAAGATGTATCTTAATTATGTACCGTGCCCACAAAAACATATATATGAGATTGTGCATGAGAATCAATATGATAGTCATCCATCGACATGTGTATGTGCCATAGTTAAAGGATCCTATTCATGATGTGCAAGGACATTCTTAGGAAAGGGATTAGCATAAAATTTCAAATTCTAATTAGGTGGGCCAACCAAAGAATTGCCCCCATAAGTGACACGCTCTTAATGCATGCAATGTTGAGTATGATAACCATTAGCTAAATGAACATTACAAAATGCATTCTCATTATAGTTTTGAGATAGTCCTCATGTTGGATCTAATGGATGGATATGTGGAAGAATAATCAGATTAGAGCTCTATAAACTTTGAAGTACAATGGCCGAGGGTCTTGTAACTTGGTAAACTTTCTAAAAGTATGCGGCTTAAATGAAGGAACATTGGAGGTATTAACAACATGGTGCACATTATTGTTTTTGTCTTTATGATCATTACCCTTTGAGAAAAGTATTAGACTTTTGGAACTTGGAAGAGTAAGTAAAAGAACTATGAGAAGATGAACCATATTTAAGCACATTAGAAGCAAACAGTTTCAATTCAATATTCTTCACATCAGCACACATGATCATAAAAGAAATAAGTTATTCATATATTGTCTTGAAGAGGTGGCAACAATCCCTTAATAAAAATATTTTGCAATTCATTGTCATGAAGCTAATGATGTAACACAGAACATAAGGACTAAAATCTAATAACATATTCATGTTTATGTTCATTAGGTCCTTGGGCATACTCAAACAAATCTGCAATAGTAGTCTTTAGGCCAATATTAACTTTGTAGTGCTTAAGGAATGCTTTTGGCTAGCTCTGAAGAAGAATGGATAGATCGATGAGGTAAAGAGAAAAACCACTCAATATCATAATCTTTTAAGTGCATGGGAATAACTTAGCCAAGAACTTATCTTCATACACATAATCTAAACATGCAACAGTGAAGGACCTCAAATGTGTACTAGGATCACCTTTTCCATTGTACATTTCAGAAAGAGATGCTGCAGATCCACTAGGTAAAGTATATGTAACAATCTCAAATGTAAGTGGTGTATTTTATGGCTCAACATATTCATCTTTATCTTGAGCATCAGGCATGGCAACCTTACCCTTCACTTTGTCTAGCTTTTGGTTATGTGCATCCAAGGTAGAAGTAGGAATGGTGGTAATAGGAACAAGAGACACAAAAGTTTGGGTATAGAGAGGCTGATAAGAGAGGATGATAATGTGCTATGGCACTAGGGATAGAGCAATGAGTGAGTGTGGGAGGGTAAAAATGGAGCTAGGGATGGCACTAGAAGGGTGGGAAGAAGAGGCAACACTAGTGTCCGAGTGGAAATGGTAGAAGAAACACTGGGAACATGGGTAGTCATGTCATGGTGCTAGTAGGGATAGCATGGAAAGTAGATGAAATGGTAGTGGTATAGGAGGGAAGAGTGGAAGATGCACCATTTAAAGAACTAGAATGCCTTGAAGCACTTCTAAACCAAATGGCTTATTAGGCAACAAATCATGAAGAGCCTCAACCAAATGTGTGAGTATCCACATTGGTCAAATTAGCAAGCTCACATGTAAACTGCTGTTGTTCTTGGTGTCCCTCATGATCAAAGTTCTCAACTTTAGGCTGAATAATAGTAATAACAATAGTAGTGCCCATAACAAGACCATTAGAAATACCATTCTCACCAGATTGGTTCATTTGAGGATTCAAGAAAGAGCACCTTCACAAGGGAAAGTGAGGATGTGGATGAAATCATGGCATGCAATAATTCACAAAACCCTAAATGATAAATGATATTGAAAGGAGGTAAGAGCTGATATAAAATCAGAAAAAAATAGCAAGCAATCAGATCAATAAATCATCAGCAAATGAAATCCTAGAGACCAAAATCAGGGTGGGTAAGGTGTGATAATCATAAAAACCCAGGGTTTAGAGCTGGGATTGGAATAATAAATGCAGAAATAAATTTGATAGTTGGATTCTTAATTGTGGAATATATTGTTGAAGATGCTAGAAGTTGATTCGCCAACGTGCTGAAAATTGGTGCCTTGTCCATGCTAATGCTTAGTATTCTATAAAATGATTTTTCTTAGCTTTGATTTAGGTCTATGCTTACAAAATTGATCTAGTGCGCAAAGTTGAACTTGAACTCATGGATGTGAACTGACAGAGAATTTATGACTGCAATTGATGCGCCTCAGCACCAAATGGATCAATAGATTAAAAAACAAGCATCCCACCCATGTACCATCAACACCCTACCTCACCATATCCTCTATAGCCACTGTGCCCTTCCCTTTGAGCCATTTTTCCCTTCCCTCCAAGAACTTGGGCAAAGCTAGATTGCAAAGCTGCAAGTCCACGAAACTTCACCTCATGGAAGATCTGCGCTTGTTGTTTGGCTTGTACCAACCTTGAGAAACAAGAGAAGGCATAGTGAACATACTAGGCATCTCCTAGCACCCTTAATTATGGGTGACCATCAACTTTTTTGTTACATGATTGAGGTTGAAACAATAATCCTTGACCAAATTTAACTTGCTATAGACAATGACAATCTCCTTCCTTGGAGGCAAAGGCCCTTCATAGTAGCCATTGGACACATACCCCCTATCAACAAGGAATCTAACTAGAACATGCTTGTAGTAACCTCCATGTCAGAAATTGAGAAGGTGACAACAAACTTAGAAGTCAAAGCCCATATTTAGCAACTAGAACCATTATTGCTAATTTTTGGATAAAATCTTGGTGAATTTTTGCCTTCAATCGAGGTGCGTTGTCCCCTCCTACATGTGCATCACCCAAGGAAAACTTGGTGAAGTCAAGAGCCACACAATATCTGTAGTTGAAGATAGCACTCAAACAATGAACAATTTTTTTCCCTAAGGGGATCACTTTTAGTAGAATTGTGATGCCTAGACATGAAAACAAACACACCACACACATAATAAACCCACCCAATGTCTGCCACCTTTCGACTCTTTAGCACTTGCCACCAAAAACTAGCTACTAAAAATCAAATCATGAATGAATCATCCAAGCATAGGCACCACATATTAAATAGACTAAGAAACCACACCGTAGGCTTCAAATGTGTTGTCTCTAGTGTCAAAAGGGTATAGTTAATGAGAAAATCCTTCATACACAAGCCAATCCATCACCCCCCACACCAAGTAATGATCACCACTTGGGTTGCTAATAGATAAATACGAAAATATTGAAAACAAAATAAAAAACTGCCACATACATTGAGCAAGAAGAAATGAGGAACCTTAAGGTGGCTTAAAAGCCAACCATTCCCTAAGGCCAAAACAAGATTTGAGCTGTATACTAATATAATATTGTGAAAGGCTCCTTTTCCACCCTCAAATTGGCTAAAAGATCTACTACCATATTCACTTCTACCATATTCACTTCTCTATAACAATACAAGAAAATCAATTCATCAAAGGAAAAAGATAGAGCTATTGTCTCCATTCTAAAAACATTGAAGTTTCCATCTAGAACAATCCCCTTTGTAAAGACAATAACATTTAAGAGAGTCTCCTTAAACCACAATTTTTTTTAAAACCCAAAGAATTGCTAGGGAAATCCTAATAAAAACAACCTCCCATTCCATTTCATATATAATTCGACAACCAAGGAAAAGAGAACCCGTTTGAACAAAGTGACCAAGCTCATCTCTATGCATAACACCTGCACCAGCTAAAACTAGATTGCTCTTAGAATCTCCATCAAAGTTAATTTTAAGAAACCGTTCTAGAGGTCTCAACCATATATAATTATTTCTAGCGGACCAAAAGGTGGATGTATTAATACCACATAATCAAATTAATTAATTAGCAAGGAATTAAAACACATATTCTAGGTGACTAAGGTTAGGTTAGGCAGTGGTCCATTCATAATCAAGGCTAAGTGCTTGTTCACGTCACCTTTGCCTACTTTTAACCAAGGAAAAGAGAACCCCTTTGAACAAAGCAACCAAGCTCATCTCTAAGCACAACACCTGCACCAGCTAAACCTAGACTGCCCTTAGAAGCGCCATCAAAGTTAATTTTAAGAAACCCTTCTAGAAGTCTCAACCATATAGAATTATTTCTAGCAGACCTAAGGGTGGATTTATTGATACCACATAACCAATTGAATAATTAACAAGGAATTAAAACACACATGCTAGGTGACTAAGGTTGGGTTAGGCAGTGGTCCATTCAAAACCAAGGCCAATTGCTTCTTTATTTCACCTTTGCTTGCTTTTGCCTCCTTCCCTCTGATACCTGCCAGACACAACATTCTCATAAAATAATACACATAATCTAATTAATTAAATAGTCAATTTATAATCTCACATTAAATTATTCAATCAAAAAATCATAGTATTGTTTAGTAGCACTTAAAGAAATCACATAAACAAATCCAAGAAATCAAGTCCACGTTCATATTACATCAAGGCGGATTTAGAGTTATCTTAAAAATAGTTAAGTGGGTACTTTTTATGGGATATTATAGTTGTTGGCGTTACAATTCGCACCTATGGAGTGCGTATTGGCAACGGACAGCTATGCACAGAATTATCTGCTCTTCAAATTAGGAGGGGAAGCTCCCTCTTTTGCTATTATTGCGTAAAAAGTAAAGTGATCTAAGTTTCCTATCTTTTTACTCGGCGGCAAGGCACAAGGGTGATAAAACTCAATGCGTTGCAGCTAAGGTTTTCTCTGGATTTTGCAGATCTTAACTACAACTAGGCTAAACTATCCTACCTCCTCAAGTAAAATAGAGCAAGAGGGCATAGGAGCAATATTTGGGGAATGGTTGGATCACTTGGGCCGACCGTCTCTTAGAATGCATTTGAAGGCTTTGAACTTTCAGATCTACACTGGAATAAAGTCTTATGAAGCAAACACTCATACGGTAAGCTAAATCTTAGGATTCCCAAGGAGATGACGACACTTGTCCGAGGTGTAGGCTGAGATGTGGATTACTAGAAACAACACAGAACGATGAACTGGATATTAGGATTCCCGAGGAGGTGACGACACCTGTCCGAGGTGTAGGCTGAAATACAGATCATAAAACAACATCAAACGATAACCATTAATCTCCAAATTCCTAAGGAGGTGTCAGCGCCTGTCCAAGGTGTAGATTGTAACAATAGATTATAAAACCAAACGTTGATAGAACTTGAAACTTTGGATCAAATTGCACATTGCCTTTTGATTTATTTCTTCAAACTTGCTCAACGATTTACAAAGATTTGGGACAACAAAGGTACGAAATCATACACAACTGCGATCAAACCAAACAACTCTCATCCAAGAGTGAACATATATTGACTTGGAAGCTTGATGGCACAACGGTGCAACAATTTTGTGTAGTAATAAAAGTTAAATAATAAGGAGCAAGGCTACTCTTATTTATAGAAGCTCAAAGGAGTAGGGAGCCCTAAAATCTCCTTGAGTTAACACCGATGTTCCATAGAGTTTTGGGGACGGGGACGGGGGGATGGCAAGGGACACGTTTCAGGGATGGGAGACGGGGTCTAAGTTTGGGGGTGGCAAGGGGACGACGGCGGGGGGGGGGCGGTGCTGAAATACATATAGTACTTGAAAAATTAGTTATAAAAAGATGTATAACAATATAATTATATAATTGTAGAAGCCTAAGTTGCATCTAGAAGTATTCTTCATTTCAAATATATGTTACGATGTTTTTTAAGATAATAGATTAACATTGGTTTTAAGTTTTTAACATCTATGTAAGACCAAATTAGTTTCCTACAAGATGTATGTTTGATGTTGGAGGATATATGCAAGATATTTGGAGTGGAAAGATATCCCAAATATTGAAGCACTTAGCATATAGTCTGGGTACAATTCTGTCCAAACACTTGGATTACAAACCGAACATGTTAACTGTCTCCACTCTACATAGGAATTCAGTCATTGCCCATGTCATTGCATTCCATGAGATGACGACTCTTTGAGGCATTCAATCAAGCAACTCACGTGCCTTGCCACTGCTTCCACATTTTGCATACTGTACAGTGTAAATCGTTGGAGCCGCACAAGCCCTAGGGTAAATAAAAAAATAAAACAAAAATTAAAATACAAATAAAATAAAATATTAAAAATCTACACACCTGATAGTCTCCCAGAAGTTTCCCTGGAGTCTCCCATAAGTTTCCCTACGATCGAGGGGACGTCTGGAAGTCTCCTAGAAGTTTCCCTAGAGTCTCCCCGACAGAAATGGCCAAGAAATGTTTCCCTCCAGGAGGAGACTTCTAGGAAACGGCGGAGAAACTTGGAGACGACGGGGGGATGGCGGAGGGATGTTTCCCAGGCGTCTCCCCGTCTCGGAAACGTCCCCGTCTTGGGTGCGGGTGTTTTTTTCGAGGGGATGCGTCCTTGTGGAACACTGGTTAACACTTAGTTCTTGCCAATCTACAAGATTTATTCCTATGTCTAAAAGTAGGTAACCTAACAGTTAACTGGGAAGTCTACTTTGTTAATGATAAACAACTTCGAGATTTAATATTCCAGTGTAATAAATTAAATGATAGCCTTAAGGCTATTTAATTTATATGGCAACGATTTGTTAAAGAAATAAAGAGACTCTTCCAAGGCCGACTTCTCTCTATTGGTGCGATTAATTAAAAGAAAAATATATTCATTATATCTGGCCGACTTGTATCAAGAGAAAGGTGGTGACTCTTCAAAGACATATAAATAAGAGTTCGTCTTTCCTCATTCATCATCAAGCAAGTTCAATTTCCTTTTTCATGCAATTGCGAATTCTTCAAAGAGCAGATTGCGAATTCCTCAAAGAGCAGATTGCGAATTCTTCTAAGGCAGTTTATTATTTGTCTTTGTATCTTGTGTAAGTTCTGAAGATTGGCCTTGTAACTGGCCTCATTGTAAAGCGAATTGTTGCCATCACTTATATATATAAGAGAGATCTCTGTTGCTGGGTTTTTCTCCCTCAAGAGGAGGGCTTTCCCAAGGTATTTGTTGTGTTATTGTGTCCGATTTGAATTTATTTCTGTGCATTAAATCTAATCATTAAAATTTACATGGTATCAGAGCGGGTTTGAGAGGATCGTGATAAGATAATTTCTAATCAGCAATACCCTAGTTGTTCATCTATTTACATTAGTCAAGATGGTGAACGGTTTGAAGATCGAGGATAGACTCGAGGGTGCATCCAACTTCACATCATGGAGGTTTAGGATCATGCTTACCTTGCGTGAAAATGACTTGGGTGAGTTCGTAGAGTCCAGCGTTCCTGAACCTGAGGAGGAAGAAGCGAAGTTACAATGGGTGAAGAAAGATGTTAAAGCAATGAAGTTATTGGTTGATTCCGTCAAGGATCATATTGTGCCTATCGTCTCTAAGTTGAAGACAGCGAGAGATATGTTCAAAACATTGGAAGAGATGTACGAAATCAACAATACTAGCCGGGCACTTGCACTGAAGCAACAACTTCATCATGTGAAGATGGCGAAAGGTGAATTAGTGATTGCATACTTTATGAGGATTGCAGATTTGAGAGATCAGCTCTCAACAATAGGGCATATGGTTGATGACAAAGACCTGACTATGCTTGCTCTCATTGGTCTACCTTTATCTTGGGAATCTTACATTCAGGGAATCAGTGCAAGATCAAAATTGCCTAAGTTTGATCGCCTAAGATCAGATTGCATTCAAGAGGAATCAAGGTTGGTGGCAAGAGGCGTTGGTCAAAGTTCAAAGAATGAAGACATTCATGTTCTCGCCTCCCATGCTTCAAAGAAGAAAGGAAAAGATGGAAGGAAAGGATTCTTCAAGAGGAATCGGGACAAGGGAAATGATGATGCACCTCCATTCAAGAAGAAGAGGGATATGTCCAAGATTCAATGCTTTAGGTGCGATAAGTTTGGGCACTTCGCCAAGTATTGTCCAACTAGACCTAAGTAACAAGTCACCGTTGCGGATGTTGATGATGCCTCTCCTCAAAATGATTCAAGTGAATATGTGTTCTATTTGGCATTATCAAGTAGTATACCTTCCAACACCAACACATGGATAATCGACAGTGGTGCTTCACGACACATCACCGGCTTTAAGGAGCACTTATCAAGTTTGGTGGAAAAGGAGTCTTCTGAACAAGTCATCATTGGAGATGATGCTAGCTACTCCGTGAAAGGAATTGGGACTTCTACACTTCATTTGGATTCTGGCATCTCACTCCAATTGGGTAATGTTCTTTATGTTCCTGGAATCAAGCACAATCTTATTTCTATTTCAGCCTTGGAAGATAAAGGATATCAAGTTGCCTTCTCAAAAGGAAAAGTTCTAGTATGGATGGAGAACTCTAGCTTCAAGGATGCTCAAGTAATTGGAGTTAGACATGAAAACCTTTACAAGGTCTGCACACGTTCTTTACAAGCTTTGGTTCATGACTCTTCAAGTCTTTGTGATCTTTGGCATCGGAGATTGGCTCACTTACACTTCCGAGCCTTACCTATCATGGAGAAGATGGTATCGGGTCTTGCCAAGTTCAACCAGAGCACGAAGGTACTTGCAAGGGCTGCGCATTGGGTAAGAATATAAAAGCCCCTTTTCATAGTAGAGAAAATAGATCTAAGTGTATTTTAGACCTTATTCATTCTGATTTATGTGGACCTATGTCTGTTCCTTCTTCGAGTGGTTTCTTGTATTATGTTCTTTTCATTGATGATCACTCTAGGAAGACTTGGATTTATTTTTTGAAATCTAAAGAGTCTAAGGAAGTGTTGGATAGGTTTAAAGAGTTTAAAGCCTTGGTAGAAAATCTTTCTGGTAAAAGAATTAAGGTCCTCAGATTTGACAATGGTGGAGAATACACCTCTGGTAGTTTTTGGAATTTTTGTATTGATGCAGGGATTAAGAGGGAGTTATGTGTTCCCTATAATCCTCAACAAAACGGTGTTGTAGAAAGAAAGAACAGAACGATCGTGGAAGCAACGAAGGCCATGATCCATGATCAAGATTTGCAAACCTTCCTATGGGCAGAAGCTTCCAGGACAGCTATGTATGTTGAAGTCCTCATAAGATCTTGGAGAATATGACTCCAGAAGAAGCCTTTACAGGGAAGAAGCTTGAAGTCAGTCATTTGAGGATCTTTGGTTGTCCTATCTATATTCATGTTCCCAAGGAAAAGAGAACCAAGTTGGAGCCTTGGCAAGAAGGGAATATTTGTGGGTTACAATGAGACATCAAAAGCCTATAGAATTTACATTCCAAGTCAGAAGATGATAGAGATCAGTAGGGATGTCACATTCGAGGAAGATGTTGCATTCAGAAGATCCAGGGGAATTCATATGGAGATTGATAATGAAGAGTCTCCTCAGGATATGGAAGTTGACCATACTCCTGAGATTCAGAGGGAGACTTCAGAACCAAAAGAAGATATTGATCCTGTTGAACCCTTGGAACCTACTGATGGGCCTCTGACATTGTTATTGGGAGAAAGAGACCTCTATGGGCCAGGCGTACTATGCATGAGGCTGAAAGTTTTGCAGCTCCTAGAGGCACATTCAGAGAAAGCAAAAGGCCACATAAGTTCTCCAGTTATGTTGCCTTGATGAGTCAGATTATAGAATCCGAGCCTACCTGTGTTGAGGAAGCATCTAGTCATCAAGTTTGGAGAGATGCTATGATAGAGGAGTATCAGTCAATTCTTAAAAATGATGTTTGGGATATTGTCCCTAGACCCGAGGGCAAGTTTGTGGTATCTTCTAAATGGCTATTCAAGATTAAGCATGCTGCAGATGGAAGCATTGAGAAGTACAAAGCAAGATTTGTGGCTCGTGGGTTCTCTCAGAAAGAGGGAGTTGATTATGAAGAAACATTTGCTCCTATTGCTCGCTATACTTCTGTCAGAACCATCATTGCTATTGCCGCATCTAGAGGATGGAAGATTGCTAGATGGACGTGAAGACAGCCTTTCTCAATGGAGTGATTGAGGAAGAGGTTTATATAGAGCAACCTGATGGATTTGAGGTTCATGGGAAGGAGTCACATGTTTGCAAATTGAAGAAGGCCTTGTATGGTCTTAAGCAGGCTCCTCATGCATGGTACGAAAGGATTGATCGGTACCTGTCAAGTTTGGGCTTCTTGAAGAATGATGCTGATTCAAATCTCTACTTCAAGGTAATCAATGGTGATGCATTAATTTTGGTTTTATATATTGACGATCTAATCCTTCTGGAGAAGATCACCTGATTCTTGAATGTAAGAAGGAGTTGACTTCGGAATTTGAGATGAAGGACCTTGGGCTCATGCATTACTTCCTTGGATTAGAAGTCTGGCAGAAACCAGATGAGATGATTCTAAGTCAAGGAAAGTACACCATTGATATACTTAAGAGATTTGGCATGATGGATTGCAAATCCATGTCTACACCTATGGAGACCAATCTACATAAATTGAAGGAGGCTGCAGCTAGTTCAGATTTGGTGGATCCTACATTGTACAGACAGCTGATTGGATCCTTGATGTATCTAGTTAACACTAGACCTGATATTTGCTATGCAGTGAGTGCACTTAGCCAGTTTATGTGTGATCCGAGACAGATACATCTTGTTGCAGCTAAACATATCCTGAGATACTTGCGTGGCACAGTTGGATATGGGTTGAGGTATACTTCAGATGCAGATTTGGAGTTACATGGTTTCACTGATTCTGATTGGGTAGGTTGTGTCACAGATCGGAAGAGCACCTCTGGTTGCTTCAGTTTGGGTTCAGCTATGATTTCCTGGTGTAGCAGAGCGATCATCATAGCACTGAGTACAACAAAGGCAGAGTATATTGCAGCTTGTTTGGCAACTCGGGAAGCAATGTGGCCCGTAAGCTCCTTGCAGGATTGTTTGGACAATCAATGGAGCCTACTATCATTCATTGTGATAATCGAGAGTTGTGTGAAGCTTTTTGTCAATCCGTGTTTCATGACAAAACCAAGCATGTTGAGATCAAGTACCACTATATTAGAGATATAGTGCGAGGAAGGTTACAATTGGTACATCAGAATGAGCGATGGCAGATATTCTCACCAAGCCTCTCGCCAGGATAAAGTTTGTGTGCTTCCGAGATAAGCTTGGTATGGTGGAGAATCCAGCCTTGACTGAGTAAGAGTCTCAGTATCAGTGAGCCCTTTTAATGCATTTTCCTCTGAGACGGAGGAATTTGAGGTGCAAGCCCTTGTTAATGCATTTTCCTGAGAGACGGAGGAATTTGAGGTGCAAGCCCTTGCTAATGCATTTTCCTCTGAGACGGAGGAATTTGAGGTGAAAGCCCTTGTTTCCACCCTCTGAGCTGAGTCATGGTGGATGTCATGTGTGAGACTCCATGACATATGTTGTACTTGTGTTTCACCCTCTGAGAGAGTCATGGTGAAAGTCACGTTGAGGTGACAACATCACGCAAGTGATGAACACTTGTACTTGCCATAGTATGGTTGTAGCCATTACGGTTGATATCGTGTTGAGGCGATATCTAATATCACGCTAAGGTGATATTCTTCTTTTCACATTTGATTGTAGCCAATGTGATGGGCATCATGTTGAGGTGATTGGTTTTGAGCAGCTGGAAGTATTCTCTCTAGCTGAGAGGGAGTGTTAATGATAAACAGCTTCGAGATTTAATATTCCAACATAATAAATTAAATGATAGCCTTAAGGCTATTTAATTTATATGGCAACGATTTGTTAAAGAAATAAAGAGACTCTTCCAAGGCCGACTTCTCTCTATTGGCGCGATTAATTAAAAGAAAAATATATTCATTACATCTGGCCGACTTGTATCAAGAGAAAGGTGGTGACTCTTCAAAGACATAAATAAGAGTTCGTCTTTCCTCATTCATCATCAAGCAAGTTCAATTTCCTTTTTCATGCCATTGCGAATTCCTCAAAGAGCAGATTGCGAATTCTTCTAAGGCAGTTTATTATTTGTCTTTGTATCTTGTGTAAGTTCTGAAGATTGGCCTTGTAACTGGCCTCATTGTAAAGCGAATTGTTGCCATCACTTATATATATAAGAGAGATCTTTGTTGCTGGGTTTTTCTCCCTCAAGAGGAGGGTTTTCCCAGGGTATTTGCTGTGTTATTGCGTCTGATTTGAATTTATTTCTGTGCATTAAATCTGATCATTAAAATTTACATACTTTAGTTAACTGATTCTAAACTAAAAGAGAACTCTAATATACAAAAGTGCCTCCAAAATAGACATGCACAATTAGTGGGGCAGTGAGTTAACTTGGAAAGAGGCATCAAGTTAACTCTTGTTTTTTAAATGCTATCTTGGAGGGGTAGGACGTCCTGAGTATTTACACCTCATCAACTCGAGTCATCATTTCCTCTAACTAGTTGTTGACTGCCTCTGCATCTGGATAACTGATACTTTGTAAGATGATGATGTGTCGTCACAACATTTCCTGCCACCCGCAATATGCTCCTGATATTCAATAGTCTTTGTAGCTGCGTCATCTAGCTTTGCTGACATGGCTGCAATCTGACTTAACCTGCAATCAATAGGATCACCGTAGAAACTGCTACGGATGAGATCCTACCTTAGCTAGCTCGATGTATGCACCTCCTTCATGCTAGTGTAGACAAGGGATAAATGTTACCAGCATTCTCACAAACTTGATAACACCTGCCACGATCTGTCTGTACTCGATCAATTCCACAGAGTTTATATCATAAGCTTTCACTTTGTATGCAAGTTGTTCTTTCCAAGTGTAAAGATGTTGCTTGTTCTCCTCTGTTGTAATTGAATTGTACGCCGTTTGCAAGTTTGAGATAGTGATCTCGTCTATAGGCCTCTTCTCTACTGTATCTCGCTCTTATTCTTGGATCTCCGCGCGAAGGTCATGGGCTCTGTACCTTAGCTGGTACGGCTCTGCAAGTATACACCGGCCTCTAATGACGAACTCTTCCACTTGATCTCTCAAGTGTTTTCCATATAGGATCAACTGGCTTAGCTGATTTTGTTCCGCAGGGAGCTCCAACATCTGTGGAAGCAAGGCAAAGACGTTTGATGTACCATGCATCAAGTTGGATATATACAGTCGCAGCTGCTAGTTTTCAACCTTTAGGGCTGCTTTGTCTTTACTGTCCTTCGCCGTTCTTTCTTTGACGCTCACTGACGCAACTTCAAGGAGATCTGCCTCAACCTGACGTGTGGTCTTGTTGAGGTTGACCTTCAACAAGGTGAAGTCATCAACCTCTACCTCATTTGCATTTTTGTCTTCAAGTGGTGCAACAGTCTCAATGACAATCTCATTGTCAGCATTCTTTCCCACATGGACCTGCTTCTTGAGCTTCTTCTCTGGCATGTCTTGATGGACATGGTCAAATTCGGTAAAGTCTAGTTGGTAGGATGGCCTCTCTCTCTTCCTTCCTAGGAGATTCTCAAGCCAAGATGAATCTTGACTAACCTCGTTGGAAGGATGAATGCTAGGCCCGTGAATTCCTGACGAGTGGGATTGTGTTGCAGTGTTGCATGGTGGCAAATCCAGCTCTAAGTTAATATGGATTGGCGACTATTGTGGTGGTGGCGGAATGGGAGGCTCTGCTTCCATCTCTGGTACTATCTAAGCTGTAACTGTTTCCATCATTGGCTCAGCTGTATTTGTGGCTGTCTCCACATGTTGCTCTTGCTGATTTCTATCACCAATTGACATTTTTCCCCTTGTATGACCTGACATTCTAGCTCCTCTAGGAGGGTTACTCCATTTCTTTTGTCTGGGCTTAGCTCTTGACATGGAAGGTATTGAAGTATGAATCGGTGGCGGCTTTGTGTTGGGAATAACTACCTTCCTTTTACTGTCCAAGTAGAGCTGGTTGTTTCTAACAACTCTGCTTGTTCTTTCCTCAATAGATGTACTTAACTTGGCATACCAATTCATTGCTTGAAGAGGTTGTGAGTCAACCTGATCTACGAAGAATGAGGGAAGAATAACTTCCCCATCATCATTGGATAGTCCTTCTACGTCCTTTGACATAAAGTCAGCAATTTGTGGAAGTCTGAACCGGTTGTAATTGCGTCTTCGTACTCTGAACTCGTCTTCACAGTTGATCCAATAGTCCTCCATGGAAGACTTGTGTGAAGAGTATTGACAAAGGTGTGCTAAATAATGACCCCAAGGATCATATGACCGTCTTTCGAAGAGATACTTAAGGTTTTGTCTCACCATCTCTTGGCCCATAGCCTTGGCATCAGCTGCTATCTTGCACCTGTAAAGTCCCATTTGAAAAGGAAAGCTTGTAGACGTCTTTTGTTTGATACGCAGATGAGAATGTACTTCGTGTAACTGTTGCAAGAACTCCATGAACACCACTCTATCTGATGGATAGCGAGGTAACATGGCGGGATGACCCGAGTACCCATACACGCGTATGTAGGTAAAAGTGGGGAATTGGATGAACCAATCCGCCCAATCTACCATAGCCTCCTTGGCTATTGGTGAGATGCGTATATGGGTCTCATGATTGAGGTCCCTCACGGTGTGCATTAGGAAATGATCATTTACTCGCTTGAAATGTCTTTCTGATTGTGTGAACTCAAGCTGCGAGAAATGTTCGTGAACCTTTTGCACACCCAAAGTTTCCACATTGTTCAACGCTCTAAACTAGCCTTGGAAGGCTATCAGATATACGAGGTATGAACACATGTGAAACTTGGGAGCCTCTAAGAAACCGGTCACCTGCTTGTGGAGAGTATCACTAATTAGGGCGGGCTAGACATAATGTTCTCTGTTGCTCACAATTTTGGCGATGACATAGTACATCCATGACTGGAATTTGTTTGCCTCTTCTTGACCAGTAATACGGTTGAGTAGAGTGATCATTACTGCATATTCATCTCTGAACTCTCCACGTCCTACATTCTTCGGCAAGTTGGCTCTTTTCTCTTTAAGCCATTTTTTTGCCATCCTCTTCTGACATTTGTCTTTTGACGCATCGAATGCCTTTTCACACTCTCTCATAGATATGACCAAGTTTGTCGCACATGGTAGAATGGCGAAGCACCTTTCAATATCACTAGGCTTGAGGTTGCATATCACTTGCCCATCCACTGATCGAATCTCTCGTGTGGTAGGGTTGTAATGCTTTACACAAGCTATTACAAATTCTACGCTCTGCGCTGAGATGGGGATTGACGCGACCTCAAGCAATCCGGATTGCTCGATATTCTGAAGCGTGCATTGGTCTATGCCTTTCAACTTTTCTAAGTCGACCTCTAGGTGTGCCTGATGCAGATCGGTATCTATCGTTTTCAGGAAGTCATGAACCAAGACCGTTTTGGTCTTGTATTCGACCTGGGAGAACTGCATTCTGAAAACCTTGAAGATTGACTGGGCACACGATATTGTTCGAACAATTTTTCTGCAACTGCTAAAAATAGCTTCACTGAGGGGTAATTTTTATGAAAATTTCTAAGACGTAGATTTTGTTGAGAATAATTTTTTGAATGGACCCAAAACGTCAGAAATTCCAAAAAGTTACTTTTCCTTGTACATGCAAGAGCCCTTTGGGGAAGAGGTTTCAGAGGCAGCAAAGGCTTATTTTTCTCGGAAAAATCTGACACATGGGTATTTGTAGGCATTTCAAAGTTGAACAAACCCAGTTTATCTGATTTTTGAAATTGTGACTTTTTCTGGAAACCCTAAAAAAAAGGGGCAGCAGGGCAACTTTTTTTGGAAGAATCTAGCACGTGGGTTTTGTTGAAATTGCTGTGCAGATCATACCCAGAAGGTCAAATCTATGAATAATTGCCGTTTACTTTGACATGCAAGAAGATCTAAGACAAGAATAGAAGAAAAAGAGGGGAAGAAGTTTGGAAGTTATAAACTGGCTCTCTAAATCTTCAAGAAAATCATGCCTAGAGATGTAGACCCTGATAAACTGTTCTTTTGTGCAACTTATTCTTGAAAACATGAAGAATGTTGAGAATGCCCTCTGTCAGATCTTCAAACGACTTTGGAGAGAAAATTCTTGTTCTTGAGCTTCAACTTGCAAAGAAAGATAATGAATAACGACGCCTAAGCTTGATAAATAGTGTTTGATGTTGAATCAATCAAGTTTAGGCGCCAACACTTGATTGAGGAATCAATTTGCCTGATCAGGAGTTCACAAAGATGATTTCCACCAATTTGGGGACGTTTTAGACATGAAAAGGCTTTCAAAATAGACAACTTCAGTCAACTAGGCCTATGTTGACTTTAGGCATCCAAGTTGAGGAGTTGAACATTTTTCATTCTTCTTCTGTGACGAGGTGCCTCTGTTTGATCCTTGCTTCTGGTTGCTCGATTGATCCTAAAGTGCTTTTGATAGATCCATTGCAGAGTTGAATCAACTCTGAAGAAGTGTGCTCGGGAGCTGCAACTCAAAACTTGAATTTGATGCCTCAAATTCTTGGGCGCCTTTTCCCAAAAGGGTGCTTTTTCTATCAGACTTGGTCAATTTCTTGGATGCTTTTCAATTCCTCCAGTTTGACCTTCAATGCTTTGATCTGAGATCACCCATGACTGATGATTCCGATGAACGTGTTGAAACATGGAATGGATAACGAGTTCAATTTCACAAAGGATGACTGGTCCCGCACGTCCTGAAGGTTGGTTTAGAGGTTTCAAAAGCTTGGGCGCCCTTGCCAAGGGCGCCTTTGACGTTTTGTGTTTTCATTTTCAGTGTGCAACCTTTCACGAATAACCCTAGTTTGATCTTTGTTGCTAGATGTTTGATTTATCTATTGAATTTGCTGACGGTGTCATTGCTGAGATTGATCAAGACAGAGAAGGACTTCCTGGAGGTCACAGAGCTTGAAGACTGCATCTAATTTCTCAAAAAGTTGGGCACCTATTTCTAGGAAGGTACAATTTCCTTAACACAGCAAATTCTTCGTGTTCTTCGTTTTACCTTTGCTTCCAACGTTTTACGCTTGATCTTCGTTTGTGAATGCTAGACAGGTCTTGTGAACTTGCAACTGGATTGATTGCGAACCTGAGAGGATGCTGAGTAGATGCCTTGTAGAAAGCAGTTGTTGAAAACCACAACAGCCACAACAGGTGGCTCCAAATGATGGGCGCCCCTGGCCTGCAGGGGCACTCTTGCCTTGCTTGACTACAGTCTTTGATGATACTTGCTTTCAACATCTTCTGTCTTCGCCTTCGTTTGCCGATGATTGACGAATCAGGTGAACTTGCTTGATGGAGTGTTGGAAAGCTAGCAAAATCATGAAGGAGATGACTGTCTTGGCAAAACTTGATGACTGTCTTTGACCTTTTGACTTCATGGGCCCTCCTAGCCAGCAGGGGCACCTTTGGCTGCAGTTTCATCATTTTCTTTGAGAATTCTCATCTCTTTGCGCTTCGTGTTCGTCGTGTAGCTTGACTGGTTTGATCATCATTGTCGACGATGCGAACGCATTCACCATAGCAATCGCTTTCACCATGCTGTGTGTACGGGTGCTTGAAAAATGACTAAGGCATTGTCTGCGCAACATCTTTTCTTGTAGCAAGGTGTGCATTCTCCAGACTTAGAGTATTTTCAGCATTTTTCACTTTTGAAAATCCCTTCCATCCCAGAGCATCTTTTGCCATGGATTCTTCCTCGAAGCTTTTGAGGCTTAGATTTTGAAACCTGGTACTGGTCATCTACCATTAATGGCTACGGAGGTCCTAGCTTTTCTCCTGAAAAAATGAAGTAGACCCACCAGAGTAAAACAAACTTTTTTGGTGATTTTGACTTGACCAGTGTGATCGTGAAGTCAAATTATCCTATCAAAATCATTTTCAACTAATTCTTGAAAGTTCCTATTTTCAGGGGTTTTCCTAAAAACAGGGGTACAAAACCCTAATTTCAAATTTTCAGAAATTTGCAAGTATCTTCCTTGACATAAACCCACAAAAAGCCTATGTTTTGTTTACCTAAAACGGACTTTTGACAACTTACATGATTTAGACCATTTTGATCAAAATGCCTTATTGAAGCAAAAATTAATTTTGGGTACAACAATAGTTCCTTCAACAACAAGTCTAACACATTTGCTTCCTCTTGATGCTAAATATTTGAAGAACAATGAGGCAACAATCACAAGAATGTTCCCTAATGTCCCAATACTCGTAGATGCCCTGTTTGTGAGGCCAAGCCACTTGGAGAACAAGTGGGGAAAGGAAAATGGCGGTTCCCAATAGTTGACCATTTAAGGGTTTCCTTTGAACAAGTTGAGCACATCCTTGTATCAATCACCATGGTATATGGGTGGGTAGATGTTTAGAGGGTCTAGATCTTTTAGTTATCAATTATGTACTCAACTCATGCAGCCCCATACATCCCTCCAACTTCATAGCTGAGATTGCCCATCACATGTAGAACTAGTTATTGGCTTTCACGATAGACAAGAAGCTCAACTAATTAGCCTACCTAGGCCAATAGCTCCATTAGTTTTGGGATGCTCTATTGGAGGTTGGTGTCCACTTTTCTACTCATAATGACAACCAACAATAACAACCCATTTATGATTGGACTCCCACTCTAGATTGGAAAGACGTCCCATTCAATGCATTAATCTTGGACTTTGTGGTGCCCATGATGGCCATCGTTCGTGGTGAGCTGAGTATTACACTCCCTCCTCAAGAGTGCAAGACCTTGCTTAGGGCACAATATTGAGATTATTGGTACTTTTACCCTGAACATACTGAAATACAACTTCATGTGTTTAGTCCATGCTGCCATGTTATTGCATAGAATACCTCTTTGGGATGGAAGTCCTTTAACAACTAGATTCTCCTAATGAGAGCTTTGGGGCTGGATGTAAAAAGAGAAGGCTCTATTCAGCCTCCTTGCCCCTTCATTTCATTAGGATACTGAGATGAAAACCTGCCAAGGATGTAGAACAGATGCATCAAATGCTTTCCCTGCAGCAAAACATGACATAGGCATACGACCCAAAAGGGACCTTAGATCACTCCTTGTAGCCAACAAAGTGTCCATCTCTTTTTGGTATGAGCCACATCATGGCTTGGTGGGATTTCACATCCTTGATGTAATGGCTGCAAACTTCAAACAAAAGCAAGAGGAATTTTCAAGGTTCCTATATGCCAACCAAGTAGAAGAAGATACCACACAAACTGCAGCTAATGCATCCAACTCCCTCCCACCCTTCTAGGGATTTTACAAAAGGTAATGCAACTATGTACTTGAGACAAACTCCAAGCACCACTTGAAAGAGAAAAGGTTGTCGAGTCCACAAGCTAGAGTTCACTTTAGATTGAGGCTTGATGTTATTTTTGGTGTGAAATCGAAGATGTCTCATTTAGAGTAGAGAGGAGTCAATTGGATAGAGCCTTCTACAACAAATAGGACCACTAGGGGGTCACTCTAAAAGAAAAGGTTATCTCACTCCCAAAGGTTGTCCCTATTAACTCAAAAGATGAATCCAAGATAAGCTCCATTCTACAAAACAACTCTAGTCCTAGGAGGAAAAGAGTAACATGCTCCGACACTTGTTCAAGTAGCCTGCACTAGTTGAGTTTTTGAAAGAAACCATGGTGGAGAAATATGGTAAAGGGGCCGCCTTAAAGCTCACTTTCGAGGGACAAGGCGTGAGATTGGGAAGGCATGGTCAAGGCATTTGGGGCCACTCTTACCTTTGAATGCCCCTTCTCACCCAAGGAGCAAAGTAGGATTAGGCTCGACAACAAGAAAGGCCATAGACATCAAACCCAAGTCCCAACTCAATTTTACATTAAGAAGGGCACCAATTTTGTCCCTTCCCTTTAGAACAGTTCAGCAAGAGGTTTCCCTACCAATTATTGAATTGAGGATGAAAAGAGAACAAGTTCTATAGGAAGCTTTGTCAACCCTAATCTATAAATTTACCAAGGATACTCCCTATGTTAGTCACCAATTTGTGAAATTTGCTAGAGTTGAATTTGAGAGCACTTTATTGACTAAAATTTGCAACAAGATTAAAATAGAACAAGAAACAAAAACTAGAGAGATAAACACAATGAAAGAAGAACCAAGATTTTGTGAGCAAACACTCACTAAATACTCCAAATGGCCGTCACAACTGATCTTTAGTTCGTGGACTTTCTCCAGAGCTTGCAAACACTCTCTCAAGGCCAATTACAACTCTCCAATATTATCTCGTAGCCCTTTGCTAAACAATAACCATGAATATGAGAACCAAAACTTCCACTACAACTCTCAAAACTTTAGTTACAAGACTCAATTCACTCCAACCATACATAATGCGACCATAGACAACATATTTATATATGCCAAAACCTTTTGGAAGCTAAAAAAACCTAGAAAGAAGAAAAGGAGGTGAACAGTCAGAAATCTGGAATGCCAAAGGATGAGCTCGATTACATAGGACAAATTTGCCACTTTTTGCAGACCGCAAATGCGTTTTTGCCACTTCCATGACAAATTATACTTTTTGTCAACCTTCTTTGACCTAATTCTTTTGGAAGCCATATCTTTTGTAGGCAAACTTGAAATGAGGTGTCATTTACAACTTTATTAGAATCCAAATATTCAATCATATTCCACTTTTTATGCCAATTAAGTATTGCAATCATATTCCAAGACTGGTGCCTTATTTAATGGGTTACAAAGTCATAATTTATCAAGAAGAACAACACATTGAAATAACAACAGAGATATGATATCAAACAACTGAGCATACTTAATAATTCCTCTCCAAACTCAATAAATGCATATGCAATAAAAGACCATTACAAACAATACCTGCAATGATTTAAAGTGCTGCAACTCTTACCAAATTCTTATTACAATCATACCAACAAATATGGTAAGAAAAAACCCTATTCTAGAATGTTGTCAAAATTCTATACATAGAAGTTCTTTTCAAATCTACAAATGGCCAAGGAAACATTTAGTTATAGATGTCTACTACTAACGAACTACCTCTTTGAGATTTACAAAACATGCTACTTTGTAGATGATTGGACTTGCAGTATTTGAAACCCTGGAATATCCTGAGCATTTGCAGTCATGTGAAAATAGAGAAATGATCAACCCTTTGAATGACAAGCGATCTAGTATATATAGTACTCTTCATTTGGTCATCCAGTCACTTGCTGGATTACAACTCAAAATTAGACATTGTAAATATGGCGTGTGCAACAAGTTGAAATTCCATGAAATCTGCCAAATGGGCAGCATCTGGGATAAAGATCATCTACATCTAGATCTCAACCAGTGCATTAATGGCAACATGGTTACCTTCATCATCCACCGTTGATTTTGCAAGAAAATCCATGCCTTTGATGGACATTGGTTTTTAGGTGGAAAAATCCTTTTGGAGTAGTTGTAGGGTCAAATCCAGTCATTAATGGCATTCTAGGAAGGTCAGAGGAGTGGTTGGTGCAAACATGAGGAAATGTGGAAATTTGATGCAGGTTGAGAGGTGAAAATGGGAGTTGTGGGATTTTCTTGCGAAACTGGACATAATGAGGAAGTTTGGAAGTCTATCAAAAGTCTGCAAGAGTAAAATGATCAAAGGGAATGAAATGAAGAAATGCAGGAATCCCATGCAAAATTGGACAAAGGAACAAGGTGTTCGGAAGTTATAGCTTGAACTCCACACAAGAAGAAATGAGTGACAAAACGCATGGGGAACTTTTGCAGGGATTCAATGTGGAGGTGGACATTACGATGGGACATATGAGTGGAAGTCTAGAGGTCCAATGAATGTCCACATGAAAAGTTTGGGGGAATGCGGGAAAATGAGGAAGGACAGGATGTGTAGAGTTTTATTGCAGGATTGGACATGAGGATGAAAGTTTGGAAGTCCAACAAAACTCCACAACTATAGGTGAAAAGGAGCAAAATGAGGGTGTGAGAAAACAATGCGGGACCAACAATCAAAAGTGGAGGCAGGACTAGAAAAACTCTGGAAGTGCAAGGAATTATCCAAAAGGAACCAAGAATGATGTGGGAAAAACATGTGGAACTGGAAATGAGGATGGGAGAACGTGGAAAAGGAAAAAGTCCAGTCCCACTATGAAAGTTTGCAAAAGTCTAGATGACCATCGAAATCCCACAAACAAGAAGCGTAAGAAGATGAAGGAAAGGGGAAAGGGAGACGAACGCAAGGGATCTTGTGGGAACTTTATGCGGGAAATGGCATTAGGAGCAGACATGGAATAGCAGAAAATGTCCAGTAGTCTACAAAAAGTCTGCAACTCGACAAAAAATAGTAGAAAATGACCAAATCACACCCAAACTTAGAAATTCTTTGGATTTTCACAACTCCAAACATTTGACAAGGACTTGGAGGATGAAGAGTAAACAACACGCAGGAAAATTTGACAAAGGGGGACCCACTAAAAGATCTCTTAGATTGGTTATAGGTGATGGGTAAAATGTTGCCTAAAGCACAAGGGGGTTAGGACTCAAGCAAAATTTGGCACTTTTAAATTGAGTCCCAACAGAACTGGGTTGCACATTTATGAATGGACCTTGTTCTCAAAACTCCACAATCTCACTAACCTATATTTCAACACTTCACATCCACTATGACACGTCCTTTGAGTTATGGGCCACATTATTGCAATGTGGGGATGTCAAACTCCCTGGACACATTCATATTGTTGGTTGCATGGATCTTCTAAATTTTGGTTGACTAGGTTTTCTTGTTGCAAAATCTTGATTATGAAGTCTTTTGACTGTGACTCTTTAAAGACACACTCCTCTCATATTTTTTGGCACCCCTAAGGATTTCTTCACTATTATGTTTAGAGAGGAGCCATTCTTTGGAAGAACTCATTTTTGTAAGATGTTACTGATCTGTTTTGCAAATATTTAACATATTTATACTTAATCCAAGAATCATATTTTATGATTAGATATTTCATGATGCAGTCAGCCAGATTACCATGTTCAACATCTCTTATTAATCTTGTGTGCAGGTTGAACATTGAATAGCAAGTCTTATGAGTTATGACTTTGTAATTCATTTCCTTCTCTATTAAGTTCTATATGTCACGTGTTGAATGCTACGGTTTATGCTACTGTATGCTTAGATCCTGGGTTTCACTCAAGAAATTAAGTATATTTTCCAGGGTTAATAGATTCCTTCATCTATGTATTCTGAATCCTTGCTACTGTATTTCCATTACTTTTAACAAAGATATACAAAGCAGAGACCAAGGCCTTTGAGAATTGATATACTCAATTGCTTAGCTTTGGTGTAGCAAACGGTGGAGCCTTGCTTTCCTCTAAAGAGAAGAAAGGCCAGTGTACTGTCAATTTCATTTAACTCTTAAGTGATCAAGGGCAGTTTCACCCTTCAACTAATTCGTTATAATGTTTTTTCTAAAGCTTCATTCCTTTCTCTACTATTCCTAGTATTTCGGCCTATTTGCGTAGAGGGAGTTTTTTTTAGTTTTGGAATACCCTGTTAGCTGGGTTCTGTTTGCTCAAAACCCTGCTGCTCTTCCTCCATTTCTGAGTGAGGCATGGCATCCACTTCATCTCTATCAGCTTCTTGATTCTGTGTCCTCACCTGATCTTGTTCCAAGCTTCTTGGCTTTGGGCCTTGGTTTGGATTTTGTTTGTTCGTCAAAGGCAGAAGGTTGGTTCTCCTGGCTCAAGAATCTCAAATGGATGGAGGTTAAGTCTTCACTAATGCACGGTAGAGTCAGAGTCCCAACAAGCCCACAAAAGCTCCATATAATTATGATTGAATCAATTCTTCATCCAGTACATAATTTAATAAATTTATGTTTCCATCACTTCATTTATGTACTTCAAGCTGTGCAGTTGATTAAATGAAAATCATATCTTTAAACATTCTTTAAGGGATCTACTGCAGTGATAAGTTACTAATGCAGTCAAGCTTTGATTATTCATGAAGCAGTTTCTATTTTGTAGCTTCTCTTAGTGAGTGGCATTATTCAAGTACGCAAATGTGTCTTTTTTATTGTCGTGTAAGAATCTCATGTTCTAGTTTCTAACTGAGAGGCTTCACAAGTTTGCTGCATGATTTGACTATCACTGAAGCAATTTGTCAAATAAGTCATTGTCTGGTGCTTTCTATCCAGTCTTTGGCCTTAGCAGTGTTGCATTAGGGGTGTGTTGTCGAGTCTCAAACTTTGGAAGTTTATTCTTGAAATAATAAAGAGCTAGGGCAACATGATGTCCGAGAAGAGCCTTCTATTTCAAGAACCTTGCTAAAGCTTATACTCTTTATAAGAGCATTCTGAGGACCTGATGTGTATACATGTAATCAGTTTTAACTTTTAGATATTTTACATACCGGTTCCTTCCATTTCAGTTAGATACACCAGGACTTTTCCTAATAATAAAATCATTTTTGCAATTAGAAAAAAAAAGTATGCCTGGACAGTCGACTACCATTTCTTTATTGGAAAGTGTCAAATCAGCATCTTGTCTTCCTTCTTTTATATGCGTTGTATGTTTTATTTAAGTATGCCTGGACAGTCGACTACCATTTCTTTATTGGAAAGTATCAAATCAGCATCTTGTCTTCCTTCTTTTATATGCGTTGTATGTTTTATTTGGCAAATTGTATCACTCTAAGCTTTAGGCTGAGGATAAGTTATACTAACGAAAGAGTTATGTGATAGAAGAATCCTTTTTAAGCTTTGCTTCTGTTGTTGTCTGTGCTGACTTAATCAAATTTCTTCATGTAAAAGCTGCATGAGGCAATCATGCAGGAGGAGTCTACATCGTTCGAAGAAGGAATTATTATTCAGGAGTTCAGGAGAGGATTTATTCTTGGTGACAGACTTCTGCGCCCTGCTATGGTTAAAGTGTCAGCAGGACCAGGCCCTGCAAAACCTACAGAAGATTCTGTAAATTCAGTTGAAGAATCCAAGGAAACAACGGTGGAGTCTAGTGCATCCGAATCTTCTAAAGATTCTGAGAAAGAGGCATAATGTTCTGTTGCTCAAATTTTGTAGGCTTGTTATTATCTGGCAAAAATCATTAGTTCTATAGAAGGTAGCCTCATTGGCCCTCACCTCTTGTGAAGAAATATCTTCAGCTTTGTTTGAGGCATCTCATTTTTTTGCTTAAAGAAGTGGTTAATCTGATCCAATTGTATTAGCTCCAACCTTCTTTCCATTATTTATTTTAACTTGCATGTGTCAATTTATTATTAGCATGAGAGAGATTTCCGATTGATTTTCTCCATCTTGATAAAGACATTTTTGGCAAGCATACTTTACCTTTTTGATTTGAAGTACCTGGGTCTAGATGTTGTAACTTACGTCCGCAGTTTGATGTTCCATCTTATGCTGTTCATTCAACTGTTCTACCCAACTTCTGGTTATTATTCTGCAGTTAGCAATCAAAATGCGTTTGGGTAGGAGTCTAAAGATTATGCTGTTCAAAAGGATGACCTAATAATTGAGTGGCAACCAATAGTTGTGAGGGTATTTGGAAACCAAAGGACCATTTTTTCCTTTCGTGTATTTATTTATATATATTGCACAGGGACCATTCTTGTTTGAAAAGAAGCCATTAGATGTGATTTTAAAAACTAGCGTTTGGATAGCTAGTCGTCTTATCATTAAAAAATTTACAATCATATGATGCTCCATAGGTGCACAAAAAAATATGACAGTTAAATGTATGAGTTATAGACTAATGTAATTTCTTTCATATCAAAAATATCCGCTTGACCTTACACTTAATTTAAATGTCTAAATTGCAATTTTATTTTCACCGCATACTATTTATCTTACTGTAAAAATTCATTAACATAGGTTCCAAAGGAGAGCAGCAAACACGTCAACGCGGGGTTCCCAATCCCTTGCTTCTCTGTCTTTTCTTCATTTTCCTTGTTAGACTTTGATTCCTTTGTTTCAGTGGAATTCTATGGCAGGTGAGATTTATATAACTGAATAATCCAACAAAAAAAGACAAGAAACTACACCTGGATGTATGCAAGGCTTTTGACTTCTATGAGTGTCACATATTGATAGTGGATGTTGCTAAATCTCCTCTTATAAGTTACATTTCTAAGACATTTCGATGAACTTACCTTTTTACGAGAAAAAAATTAATGCTAATTAAGGAATTTAGGAACCTATTGTAAATTTTAATTACTGAAAATTTAGATTTGTAGCCCAATTTATCTGGTGCTTCTGACATATAATTATACCAATATATTTGATTTAATATTAAACTGTATTCACACACAGTTAGGAAATCCTCTTGGGATCTTTATAGCTAAATAAAATGTGGACGCTGAATTGATCATTTTCTTAAATAAATTTATACACACTGTTGTAAGGTACGAGTTTCCCCAGAATATCTGCACTCGCTTTTTGGGTTGTAACACCCTCAAAAGTTACAACTACCAGTGATTTTGAGATTCATAACTATCTTTGTTCAATATATAATTCTGTCATGTTTCTATGATTATATTATTAGCAAATCACCAAAATTTTGTTTCGACACCCTCTGCATTCCAAAGATAGAGAAGCTATTGAACTAGTTTAGCTTTGTTTAGACACATTTGTCTAGTGAAATATGTTAATATATGAACAATTTTTTATGTGATTGAAACTATGCTTCCTCAAGTTTCCAATACGGGTGGATGGTGGGACATGTTTCTAAGATGGGATTTTTTTGGACTATTTTTAAAATGATGGTAGGAGACAGCAGGACGTGTTTTCGGTATAGAGTTTTTTTTTACTATTTTTTAAGGGACATCAGGGAACGACTATTGAAAAAAACAGAAATTATTAAAAATATAAGAAAACTTCAACTATTCATATGATATCATTGATAAAATATTCATTATGGACATTATAAAATCTTCGCAAGCATGGATAATTGGATATAAATTATGATGTTCTTTATATATACATATGAGCATGAGTTAATAAAAACATGCATAACTAATGTGTATATTTAAGAGAAGGATTTATTATTAAAGTTTTCTTGAAGCCTTCAAGATTGCATGCTTTGTTATAAAACTCATTAACAAAGAGGAACAATTAAATAAAAAGATAACTAGTTATGTTCCAATTTGATTTTAGTTGGGATTATAATTGATACATTTTTGCATTATGAAAATCACATTTTTTTTCTAATTATGACTTAACTCATATTCAATAGTATAAAGGTTGTAGCATGCCTACTTTGTCTATAATAGTCTGAGTATCTAAACAAGTTGTTGAATGTATGAAACAAGACAATCATTGATTGTGAAGATATAGAGATTTGCAATAAGGGATATGTATGTTGTAGATTATGTGATCATGATTCATCATTGGTCTATTACTTGATTAGACTTATAAGTTTGATGAGGTTTTAGGGGCAGCACCCCCAATGGGGTCGAGGGGTCATGTTACGGAGTAGAGTCAATGGGTCACGATACATGGTACAATCAAAGGATCTAGCCCCTACCACCAAGCTTAAATTAATACCTTCAAAACCATGCAAATTGTTATGGCACACACCTTTTTTATATTTTTTTTTGTAAATCCTAAATGGCCATGTCATAAACAAAACAAGCATTGAAAGGTTGTAATTTTTTTATTTTTTTTGTAAGTAATTAAAATGTCCTTGGTTATGTTAGGGAATGACTAGCTCTCCTCAAGACATATGGGAGATGTTTAGATGTCCCCTTGTTGTTCTCTTAATATATCCTACAATTTTTTTTTGTCCCAGGGACAATTCTTAAATTTTGAAGAAAAGGGGACAAAGTGTGGATGTGTTTGTCCCCACATCCCCAACACTAGATTGAAAACAATGTGTTTTCCTTGTGACATGTTGACATATGCCTCCCAATTGTTGGTACCTCCTTTTTCAATTATTGAAAAATGTATTTTTTACATCTTTGTTGCACATTTGATGTTGTGGATACACAAATATGCATTTGTCAACAAACTTGATGTCATATCCACAAAATTGGATATACATACATGTATTTATGTATAATAGGTTAGGTTTATGTGTTTTTGGATGTATTATTGTAAATAGAGTTAAATCATTATGATGCACATTAGGTTCCTCTTCTTATAAGAGGATTTATTGTTTAAAAAACCTTTGATTGCCCTAGTTATTGTATATAAATTTATTCACAACACTCTTACCATTCTAGTTATTTTCTATAAATGTTCACTTAGGCATGTAGAAGTTATCCCTAGGCTTGAAAATAGTTGAGTAGGTAAAGAAATCAATTTATAATTCAACTTTTAAACTCCTCTTGAATAGAAGTAATTTGAACTTTTATTTAGTCAGTGAGTGTAGAATATGTGCAAATAAACTAATATACTCCCACAATTGATGAATAATTTTGACAATTTTCTACACCAACTTAGTACATAGGAATCAGTAAAGTGCAAGACAAGTAAATTATTTTAAATATTTTTTAAGGTGTGATTTTAAAGTTATCATTGTTAATGTTGACCTACCCAATTATTGGGCTCTTCTCAGTTGGGGTGGTTTCAAAATTTGGGACATTTCCCAATTAAAAGGTCCATGGAGATTAATTCCATTAATTACAAACCCCAAAATGAGACAAATTTTGGAGAAATGCTTTTATTAGAAAAAGATTTCAAACAATTAATTTCTTAAATAAAGTGAATTGTTAAAAATGTGCTTACTTATGTATACAATTGATTTGTGAGAGTTTATAATTTTGGCCTAACACTTATCACACATCCTAAATGACATTTTCTCATCATTGGCATCATTATCACTAAATATCACTACATTTCACACCATTTACATCAAAAACCCTAAATTCCTCTATTAATTGAATAATATAACATTTTTTAATTAATTCACTTTTTCATCATTTGACCAATTAAATAAATTTCATTTATTTAATAAAGTCCTAAGCTAACTTTATTCTTCCTAATTAATTAAATAACATCAATTATTTAATTATGTCACTAATTCACTTTATTCTCCTAAATCAATTAAATTATTATCACTTAATAGTTTAATTAAATCACTTTTCCCTAAACTTGAATAATTAAATAAATTATTCAAAACATCATTCAAAAAGGTCAAAACAAACAAATACAACTTTGTAAAAGTCAAACATGATTTGCACGTTCAACTCAAAAAGATTAATTAATTAAATCAATTAATTGATTATCCTCACCCACTTTTATGATTGAACAAATTATAATCCCCTGATTGCTTACTCTGATTGGCTAACTGATCCATCTTTTTTCTAACTAATTCATCTATTCTTCAATCCTACTGAAGGCTCAACATGATTTCTTCAATTCCACAAATTATTCAATCTATTTCCTCAATCCCATTGAAAACTCAAATTGATTTCTTCAATCACATCGATTACGTAATCAAAGTCCACTAATTCTTCCCATCTAATTCCTCTCAATGGTTTCAAACCATTGATCAGGTAATTCTACTACGCGATCTTGAGCATTCATTTCAAAACACAAACTTTATATAGCAATCATCTTCTTCCTCAAAAACAATCGAAGAATCAACATATTTTGTACAACAAAGTAATGCCAAAATCACAATCAATCTTTTGAAAAAGCTTTACACACATTTTCGATCAATCAACACACACACAACTTTGAAGCTTTTGCTACGCACAAATGGAGGCTTCGCATTGATACAACAAATGATCCAACATTTTTGTGAATACACTTCAACATGGGATGGGTAACTTTACAATGTATTGAATTCATTATTCTTGTTTTTTTTCAATTACTTTCTTGAATTCATTGTTCTTGTATTGTTCATTTCATGAGTAATGGGCATGAATCATTATCTTTGTTTTGAATTAGATTAGTTTCAATTCATTTCATTTATCTTATTGCACATTCGATTTCCCCCTTACACATTCTGGCACACTTGGTGGGACCACGATCCTTAGCACTAACTATTTTATGAGTAAATTTTGAAGTTGCAGGTCCTAGAAACGCAATTGCAAAGTTTTCACATAGGAGTTTAGAAAACTCACACGTTCGATTTCTCGTTTCTACCGTAGTTGACTTTTTCCTGGCCACTTTCTTTATTTCAACCACATTTGCTAAAATGACAGGGGCGCAATTGATTTTTCCAACCACTTCTACTTGAAAAACAGAGGCCGCTTTTGATTTTTTCAGTCACAACTACTTCTAATAGGGCTGCTTTTGCTTAAAATTTTCACTTTTGCTCTATCAAAATTTTATCAGAAAGTTGCAAGTACTTTTTTTTATTTCTAACGCTAATGATTGCTTGATTTAAATGTTTGACAGGTGTGCTTTTTTATGTAGGATTTACAAGAGCATGGCATGTTTTTATCCAAAAACCAACTAACAATTGTGTTGCAAAGAAGGCAAATGGTCCAAGTCAAAGTTTTTTTTAGAATCTTTCATAGTTTAGAAAACTTTAAACTTGGTGCTTAAAATGAATCCCACAACTTGCACGCTTTCAATTGGTGCTCTAAAAAGAACATTCAAAAATCTTTCTAGGTTAGAATAAGATTTCAATTTGGTGCTCTAAAAAGAATTTTCAGAAGCTTTTTAGGAAAATTTCAATTGGTGTTTTAAAAAGAACATTTTAGAAGTTTTCATAGTTTAGAAAACGTTAAATTTGGTGCTTAAAATGAACCCCACAAATCCGCATGCCTTTGGTTTGGTGCTCTAAAAAATAATTTTCCAAAGCTTTCTAGATTAGAACAAACAATTCTTTTTGGTGCTCTAAAAAATGCTTTCCTTTCACCAACAATTTCAATATCTTGACGAAACGAGCAATTTTTTTTTTGTTGACCAATTAAGACAAGGCTTTAGAAACACTTATATTGGTGCTTAAAAGTGAACAAATCTATTTTGGTTGTACATTGCGATACTTCTTGAAGTCTTAAAAGATTTTGAAATTGGTGCACATAAAACACGAATTGTTATATTTCCCACATTTTAAGTTTGGGCTGAAAAAGAACATTTTAATAAATTGTACACTATGTATTACATGTTTGGAAAACTAGGTGTCTATCCTCTCCCCTCGCGCCTTTTGGCAATCTTGGGTGAGGAAAAGCATCTTGAGTTTCATACATTATTTTCATTTCAAAGCATTACTTTTTGAGGGCCTTCCCAATTTGTGAGAGGGAACAACCCAAGTGGTACTTTTATTTTGGTCCACTATACAAATAATTGTGGGTGTGACGAAAGTCATCAACCACCTAGTGCAGATGTTCTATACCAACAAAAGTCTCCCTCAATATCCATGAGATGCATAAAAACCCTTTCTAAGGGCTAGGAGACCTCCTAAATGAGTGAATCACCACATGTATAGACACCCAATCATCCTAAAACAATGATTAAGAACCAATGTTGTAGAAGCCACCCCTTTTAGCCAAAAACATTCTTTGAAGTGGTGAATCAAAACTTTGATTCTAAGAAGTTACTTACCAAGTACACCTTATGGTTGAGCTTAAAATACTCTCCATTCGTTGCATGTAAAATCATCCCTTCAGGGTATGAGGTAAACCCACCTAAAAGAAAGTGTTTATCCCTAGGGTGTAAATTATCTTCACAAAATTGTCAAATCTTTCGATTACTTTGAAACATCAAACATTGTGCTTCAATTAAAATGAACGCATTAAAAAAAGCATTAAACTTGGTTATCAAACTTCAAACCCTCTTGACTGAGTGTGAATCCTTTGAAAAGAGCCCTATATTTGCACTCCTTAAGGATATCTTAAAACAATATCCCTAAAGGTTTATGGATATTTAGGTTCACATTTCAAGTCGCATTAGGGAAAAAGTAAACATTGGAAACTATGACTTTAGCATTTCAACTTTCATGAACTTTGAACTTTTGTGAAAGAAAACGTGCTTAAAGTTAGACATCTAGGGTCAAATAGTTTTGATTGTTGTGTTGCATGATATCACTTGCCAAATCTCAAATTAGATCAAACTAAGTTATTCAAAACTACAAATTTATCCAAGTTGCTCCCAACACAGAAACTTGGAAACAAATTTGCATAGAATACTGCTACTGCTACTATTTCTACCGCACTCGACTTAAAACTGGTCGTAGTTGACATAAAACAACTCACTTTTTCTCTCTACCTTATGTCAGTCACTGGTAAAAACATGTCGCTTTTGCAAATCTGAACGTAGCTGACATAAACTAGCCACAGTTGACAAATTTTCCTAGCTGCAGTTGACTAAAAACTTGTTGCTTTTGCCTACACAAATTCACCTATCAGCAAAATTACACACAAAGGCCTCTTTTGAGAAAACTGGTTGCAGTTGCTTTTTTTATTTGGTCACAATTGATCATAATCTAGCCGCTTTTGACAAAAATTGTCGCTTTTGCTCCAAACTTACTGCTTTTGCTCTATTTTTTGGTGAAAATTAGAAAACCAATTTGAAATTGGTTACAAATATGTGAAGAAAAAAATAGTTAGACTCCCAAAACACGCCATAATCTACATCAATCCATCATCCGTTTTGCAAAATCAAACACCTCATCCTACTTTTAGAAATTCAAAATCAAAATAAACAACTTGGATCATTCCTTCACTCAAGCTATTAAGATATCAACATTTGCTTGAACCTCAAGGCTAGTTCAAGTAAATTTTCTGTAACATATCCTCTAGAAAGAGAAGTGAAATATCGATCCAAGTCTTTCAACATTTTGAGTTCCAAAAATAGCGTCATCCCAAAACATCACTCAAACTTTAGGGTCTTGAGTATCACAAAAACCATATCAGAACACCAACACTTTGATCATTTCATTTTATGACCATTTGGTGCCCAATTGCCCCAATTCAACAACCAAACCTTATGGTACCTATCATACAACAAGTCTCACACAAATCTAAGGTGAACAAATAGATATCATTAGTAGTTTGAGGAGCTTCATATTTGAGAAAAATGAAACACCAACCCAATGGAGAAACGTAACTAACATCCTAGATAAAGAGGAACAAAAAGTAGATCTTTTGACTGGAGGGCCCGTATTACCACATCCCACGTGGCAATAGACGCCATCCTTCAAAACAAAAAATCCCAAAACATTCACAAAATAGAAAAATCCCAAAAACAAAGCATTCTTTTATTCCATAGTTAGAAATCACCAACTTCCACAAAATCTTGATACTTGTTTATGACAACCTTGTGATCACAACATAGAAAAAATATAGAAGCAAACAAAAGTAGTTCTAGTGTGCCCCCAACAAACACCACAAACAACATAAGTGACCCATAGGGATATAAAACAAGTGACCTTATGATAGGGTATTGAGCATCAAAACATCCTAAGTATCTAACCATAACATCCCCAAAACATTTCAATCTATTACCCAAGTCCAGTTCCACCCTATACACCCATGGGGACATCATATGCCACAAATGTCAATGATATATCAACTATGGATTCTCCTAATCAAGGTTTTAGCACATCTTGTCACATGGAAGATTTCAATCAAAATCCTCATCCATATCAAAATCACTCTTATCAAGGGTTTCAAAATAATCACCAAGGACTAAATCTAGAACAACAAATTGCCATAAATGCACTTGTGAAAATGATTGACGAACTTGAATGAAATCAAAATATGACGTATCATCAACATGTTCAATATCAAGACATTACATATCCACAACAAATGAACATCATTCCACAAACACCTCAATATCCCCATCAACAACCCTTCCCACATCATCAAAACATTGATGCATATTAGCAGCAAAGTCTATTTCCACAATGTCAAGTGAATCGACAACATCAATGGTCACAAAATCAAAATTAGATCACCCAACATCCAAATCAAATCCATCAACAATATGAACACCCAAACCAACAATATCCATATCAAAATTATCAACCACAAAATCATCAATCTTAAGACCAACAAGAAATTCCACCACAAACACCTCAATATCCCCATCAACAACCCAACCACACTACTAAATGTAAATACATCCTTTAGGCGGGGCAATTAAGGGTGTGTTAAACCAATTAGTTAATGCCAAACTTATCACACTTCCAAAACCGCCACAAAGTGGTGAACCTACCATCAAATTCCCATGGTACGATGACAAGGCCTATTGTAAATACCATAGAGTAAAAGGTCATAATGCATTAGAATGTGTTTCACTCAAAATACTCATCCAAGACCTTATTGATCAAGGAGAAATAGCTATTGAAGACAATGATCAAGATATATCTACCGATGACAACATTGACAGTGTCGAGCTACATCATCCAATGAGCAAGAGGACATACATCAATAATTTAATCCCAAGCATGTTCAAAATCAATCACCCAGGTCTAGCAATGATCCATTCCAAGATATATTGACATCATCCAACCTCATGGCAGTACATATTGATGATCAAGAGACTCTTGATCCAACACTTATACCCAATGCAAACAATCTATGCCAAGAGATATTCCCCATATGTCCACATTTCGAGGAAATCCAAGGATCCTTGATCAAAAATCCATTCTTTGAAATGATTCATGACAAGAGCACGAACCAAAGCATATCAAAAATAATACCACACAAAGTCAAGATCAAGAATCCCTATCATCAAAACACTATAATGAATTGGCAAATATCTTCCAAGAAATCCAATGTTTTCCAAAAGAAGAACAAATCCATACACCAAGCACACATACATCTACTCATGAGATGCTTATTCCTAATGGACATATAGATGATCTTCATCCAAAACAAGAGTCTCATACTCTTGATATCATTACCAGGGAACAAGATTCCCCTACTCTTAACATCTTTACACATGATCAAGACATAGCAGAAGCCAAAGGCATATCAAAAATGGATCATGAAGAAGACTTCTACATAAGTTGTGAATCAAAAACATCTTGTGTAGGAATATCAAAAATGAATAATGAGGAAGACTTTTACATGGGTTGTAAAACATCAAAACCTCTTGAAGAAACATTAAAATCTAATATTTCACAGGATCGGCTTGAAGATATCAATCAAAAAGTTATCCCACATATAGAGGATCCTATCACTTATAAACTTGGATCACTTACCTTTGTTAGAGAAAGCTATCCTACCAGTGAAGAAGATATCACCTTTGAAGATCCACAACTGATCAAAGAAGTATTAGCACCTTGTTTCCAAGGTAAATCATATCCTATTGCAAATAAAAACTTTTAATAGATGCATTATCAAGGCAAAGGATTAGGCCTACATGAATGGGGTATCCTGGAACCAGTGAAGATTTTTGAAAATCCTAAGCATCAAGATCTTGGTTATTCAACAATTAAGGAATCTGAACATATCAATGATACCTCTATAATACTAGGGGTAACTTTATCTAACGTAAACATCAACATAGGGAGCACAAAGGGTCCTTATGATGAAACTGCTACCAACACTACAACTAGCCATATCATGAATCGTCATCCATGTATTTCTCCACCCCCTAATTGGGACCAACAACAAGGGAAAAATCTATATCAAAGAAAAGAGGAAATCATTGAAGCAAATGAATCGGTAAAACAAATGGAAAAATCAAATACAAATGAATACAAAAGAAAAAGCAAGAAAATCATCCCTATCAAACTCCATTAGTCAAAGAAACTATGGAGAAAAATCAAAAAGGAAGTTCATCCATAAAAAATGTCCAGTGATGCAAAAGAAAGCTTCAAGAGCGACCTAGAAGGTATATCAAGACGTTGATCCCAATCGAATCTCCAAATCCACCCATCATTGCTCATCATCCCAAGTTTGGAAAATAAAAGGTTCCAAACTATCAACCAATCCATCTAAATCTCATATCCCCCAATTCATTTTTCCATCCATGATATCCAAATCTCACATTGACCATGTGTTAGCAACAACTGTTTATCATAAGGATTCTAATGGAACTCTATTGCAATGTGCACATCTAGGCAAGGTTAACTCCAATATCGACAAAGAAGAAAATAATTATTAGGGGTTACATTCAAGCACCCATATCTTAGCAAAACAACTCCTCGAGCAGGATATTGTTTACTCGTCATGACAACAACACTCATATTAGCACCAACAGTATCTACATCAACATCGCCAAGTGGTTCAACATGAGCAAAAAATTGCCACCATGATGAAAACCTATTAAACAAGCATCTTGTGTGACATCAAAAAAATCAAGAAAAAATTTAAGAAAATAGTCAAGAGAAAAATCATCCCCCAATGAAAACCACTATGGGGGCTCTTTGGACAAGTACTATGAGAAAATCTGGAAAATAGGCGTCATGTGTAGAATCGAGCATCTACGTGCACCATTTCAAGTGGAAGCATCTCATCTTATCCATAATAAATCCAATCCATTTTTATCCAAATCCAACTTACCTTGATCTTGACAAATTTTTGGTGTAACTTTACACTTGCTTATGGAAAAAATCTTGACATGGGTCACTATCATTGACCCTATCCTATCCAGCATTATCTGAGCCATGAGGCATTGTCCAAAAGGGCATACTCTATCAAAACATGTTATCCTATGACAAGATAATTCATCATCTACATTGCTAGACACTAGACATGCTTTAGAATAAAACTTGATCTACTCTAAACAAGGTCCCAACAACAAGGCACTACTAGGGTAATATGCAATACAATTTATCCCAACAACAAGGTGTGCCACCAACGCACTACCAAGGTAACCTTCAAAATAATTTGTCCCAACAACAAGGTATACCACCAACGTACTACCAAGGTAACCTTAAAAAAAAATTCATCCCAACAAAAAGATGTACCACTAACGCACTACCAAGGTAACCTTCAAAACATTCTACTTCCCCTAATGAGGTAATCTTTCCTCAAACTGGGGGCAAATTCTTGAAACTAGTAGCAGATTGGATCCTTATACATCCCATCAAGGTCGAAAAACTATCAAAATCAAAAACATCTAGAAAACAAACAAAATCAAAATAAATCCCAAAAACATCAAAATCCCAAAAATATGTTATGCTTTGAGTCAACACCAATCGAACTACGTGGTCTCTACGTGTATAACGTAGACAAGACTTATCAGCCCCTGAGGCCTTAGGTCAGTCCTCTTAGGTGTCTATTCTGCTTTCTTTTAACTTAGTCAAAAAATATAAAATCCAAAAACATTTGAAAAATAGAATAGATCAAAGATATGTTATTATCAAACCAAGCAAACTACGAGCCTCTACGTGTACAACATAGGCAAGGCTTATCTTTGATGAGCCCCTGAGGCCCTAGGTTAGTCCCTTGAAACCAGCAAAAATAACGTCATATAAACCCTTAAAATAAAAATAAAAAGTCCTACCTCCATCATCACCAAACACAATAAACTTTTCATCCATAATAAAAAATCATCACACTCACCCTTTGGCAATGCAAACAACAAACAAAACAAGCATCAAAATAAAAAATTACAGAGAAGAGATCGAAATGATTAGAAAACTATCAAGTGAAAACACTACCAAAGAGTTAACTACCTATCTATTAAAAATTCGCCAACAACATCCTGGGATATGCCTTAATGGATCCGTTCCTACAATAGTCATCAACAATAATAGATAACAGCCCAAAACCTCAAAACAGATATGGCAAGTGATACTGCAACATTGTTTATCTTTTTATAGTCTTATCTTTTTGATTTATTGTAATACCACATTGCTAGGATCTCTTAGGGATGTCCATAAGGATTTAGAGAAGAAGGAATGATGGTATTAACTGTCAATTTTTTCTAGTTCTATTTGTAAGATGTTTTGTGATACTACCATGGCGAATACTTGCTTTGTAAAGTGTATGGAAGTTTTTTTTAGACAATTTGTATAGCAATTGCATGTTAGGTATTTCATACCTCTCTGTGTAATTGGTCCAAAAAGTTTCAACACAACTCCACCATATATCTTAACAAGGTTTTCATATGTCTAGTATTCTTTGTATGCTACGTCAAAGTCTACGCAATGGATATAAAGCCACCCTGGTTATTAATAATACCCTAGTGCATCGTATTTGTTTGCTACATCAAAAGGGATTGTTAAAGATACAAAGCCTCTATGCAAAGTAAAAGTAACTCATCAGTAACTAACAACATCAAATTTATATCCATTATCCAACATTTCTTCCAACTAACAAAATCCATCCTGCATCACAATATCATTAATACCACATCCATCCTACATCCACAATTTTGTCAATATATATCATGATGATAATAAAGTAATAAAAACATCATGTATCATGTATAATCAACATCCATCATGTATCAACATTGATCATATACATAAGAAAACATCATATATTATATAGATATATCAATCATCCATCCATCCATGTCATATGCATCATCATCCATAATCATCACATAACACATAATGAAGCCGAATCGAAACATGTATATCTCAGATATATCATCATCAAAAATGAGAATGTCATGGTACATCATCATATAAACATGTGTAATATCATAATACAAAAAAAAAACATATACACGAGGACTTAGCTAGGTTGATGAATGTATATAAAAATCATGTCTACAACAATATCTCTAAAACAATAAATATCATAATGATCAAGAACATATAATCCTACTAACTGGCCAGAGGTGGGGACCTCGACTAATGCTTGCTCTAATGAGGGGATGGTTGAGGCATGACTGGAGAATGTCTAATTGAGTGCCCACCTGACTCGACACCTGTAGCAGTACTAGGCTCTCTAAAGTGCGACCGTTGTTGAGCTCTAGGTACAAAGGCATCAAATTCTGATAATATGTAGCCTCTCTCGTGTACTAATCTCGCTCTACTTGAAGGGCATCATGCTCTTCTCTAAGGGTATCCCTCTCAGTTGTAATCACCTGTACATGTGCCTCTGCAACATGACATCACCCACTCTCGGTGTCTTGCTCTGCCCTAAATCCATCCTTCGCTTTCAAGGTGATAACCTGAGCCTCCACGGCCTATCATCACACTACCTCTACATCTTTGGTAGCTATCATATGAGCTAACTACACTGCTACATCACCAAGTGGTGGAGGACCCAGAACCTATCCCTAATCCTGTTGCATAGGATCATCATGCCCATCCTACGCTCATCCTATGAGGCTTTGTCCAACTACTCAATAACAATATGAACTCGTTGTCACTCACCATGGCGACCATTAATCCCTACTCTACCTACTCAAAGGAATATGTTGAGCCCACCATTGATCAAAATTTGGGGTAGTCCTAGGATTTGCAAGACCAACTAGCCACTCCTATCCAAAGGGGACAAGTGCTCTAAACTCCACCACAACAGCATCACGATTGGCCTATAGCCCCCATACTCATACCTCTCGAGCGGTCCTTCCAAAACAAGCCTCGTAACCATCTACAAAATGGCCATGTCTCTTTCCAAACTACTAACAAACACAATCAGGAAGCTATCTCTCTAACAAATAACACACACGATCAATAAGCCACCATGTCTGTCTACAATATGGCAACTTCTCATGGTCATCATTCCATGTGTCACATCCCAACCATAGTCTCCAAACAAAACCTATCATGTCATCTATCACACAACACCAGTAAGGAAGCTGCTCGGGCCAAGTGTAGTGAAGGAAGTCACCATATCTGTACGAATAAGGATCCTCTCGATCTCGATCCAATATGTCATCTGGCTGGTGACTGGGATATGCTCCCAAGCCCATACATGAAGCAATGTCACACCAACAAAAATGGATCTACGTCCTTGGTAGGCGACCTCATGCATATCTTGGTATAAATGTGCAAGGAGACACAAGCCCCATGCATATGTAGTACCATGCTTGAAAATTTGCTCGATGCAAACACCCCAACCAACGGGAAACTACCTACCTCATCGATCAGGAATGATGAGTCTTGAAACCAAAGCACATAGAACCAATGAAACAGGCTTCACACTGCCAACGAATGGAGACAAGTCTATCTCTGACTCTCGCACCTAAAGATGCCTGACACCAAGGACTTGGAACATAACACATGTACCCCATCGTACAGAATAAGTCACAAGCTCTCCATGAATAGGTACATGAAGAATCCTCCATACATCCTCCAAGGTAAAGAAGGCCTCCCCAATAGGTAAGTGAAAGGATGATGTCTTGGAATGCCATCGCTCCATAAGGGCAGTCATCATAGCTCTAGGGCATCGGATGGTCGACATGTAGAAAATATGTCTTAGCCCCACAACATCTAGAACATCTCGCTCCAACTCCTGAAAACTAGTGATCAAATCAAACAACTCGCATGATCGTCACTCTCTCCACATAGGAAGATTGAGAATCACCTACAACCATTCAACCCACGATGTTAAGAATTTGCTATGAAAATGAAAAACACACCTCAAATTACAAACAAACTGACTCAAAAACCTATGTAAAGCAAAAGCTATCATTTCTTCTCAAAAGTGGGTACTTTTTTGTCAAAAGCGTTAAAAACAGGTAAAAGACTGGTGACTGCATGTATATGTTGAAAGAAACAAGACAAAGAAAGAAAAAATTGAAAAAAATTCAAAAGCATGTATATCAAAAGAGAACTTTTAACACAAGGGCGTATAAAACGAAACAAGTAATTCAAAACCGAAACTTTAAACCAAATGCGAAAACAAATGTGAACCTTTAAACCAAATGTGAACATCTAAGGCAAGTGCAAACGAAAAAATCAAAAGCAAACCATTCACAAACATCAACATCACGAAAAATGATGCAAAAGCAAACAAAACATGAAAATAACGCTATCGACTATTTTGACTTCATGCATTTATTACACAAAAAGAGAAAGTTGAAAACATGAAAGGAAGAAGTACATATTGGGGCACCGACGTTGGCAGGCTATCCAAACTTGCGAACCACATCCACGCGATATGGGGCTCCTCGAATTCTCACCATAACTCCTCGATAATCGACAAATCATGAAATCTAGAGGCAATAATTTTCTAGGCTCATGATACAAATGAGGAGAATTAAGCCCTAATTACCTATTTAACCCTCAAAACCCTAATTTTTTTACCTAGGAAACCTTCCTAGATTGAAATTAGGAGCTCCCAAGAACATATGAACTATCAACAAGAGTCCTATAAGCTTAATGTTTCATCCTCTACATAAATCAATTGAAATAAAACATTGTCGTGAGCCCGACCTGAAAATCAATATTTTCAACCAACCTCTTGAGGGGGCAGCCCAACGTCCTACCATCTTTTTGCTGACCACCAAGGCACAGTGGGGCATAATTTTTTTTTTCAAATCTTGATCTTTACATTGAATTCTTTGAAACAAAGTAACCAATACTTTGTCTCAAATAGGGGCAAAATGTAGACATGTAAAAATGACCTAACGCTTATCATACATCCTAAATGATATTTTCTCACCATCAGCATCATTAACACTAAATATCACTATATTTCACATCATTTACATCAAAAACCCTAAATTCCTCTATTAATTGAATAATATTAATTGTTTAATTAATTCACTTTTTCATCATTTTGACTGATTAAATAAATTTCATTTATTTAATAAAGTCTTAAGATAACTTTATTCTTCTCGATTAATTAAATATCAATTATTTAATTATGTCGCTAATTCACTTTATTCCCCTAAATCAATTAAATTATTATTACTTAATAGTTTAATTAAATCACTTTCCCCTAAACTTGAATAATTAAATAAGTTATTCAAAACATCATTCAAATATGTCAAAACAAACAAATACAACTTTGTTTGTAAAAGTCAAACATGATTTGCACATTCAACTCAAAAATATTAATTAATTAAATCAATTAATTAATTATCCTCGCCCACTTTTATGGTTGAGAAAATTATGATCCCCTGATTGCTCACTCTGATTAGCTGATTGATCCATCTTTTTTTTACTGATTCACCTATTCTTCAATCCCATTAAAGGCTTGGCATGATTTTTTGAATTCCACAGATTATTCAATCTATTTCCTCAATCCCACTGAACACTCAAATTGATTTCTTCAATTGCACCGATTACGTAATCAAAATCCACTAATTCTTCCCATCTAATTCCTCTCAATGGTTTCGAACCGTTGATCAGGATATTCTACTACATGATCTCGAGCGTTCATTTTGAAACACAAATTCTATATAACAATCATCTTCTTCCTCAAAAATGATTGAAGAATCAACATATTTTGCACAACGAAGTAATGCCAAAATCACAATCAATATTTTTACAAAGCTTTACACACATCTTCGATCAATCAACACACACAAATTTGAATCTTTTGCTACACACAAATGGAGGCTTTGAATGCATTGATACAACGAATGATCCAACATCTTTGCGAATACACATCGACACAAGATGGGGTAACTTTATAATGTATTGAATTCATTGTTCTTGTTTTGTTTCAATTACATTCTTGAAATCATATTGTTATTGTATTGTTCATTTCATGAGTAATGGGCATGAATCATGATCTTTGTTTTGAATTAGATTAGTTTCAATTCATTTCATTTATCTTATTGCACACTCGATTTCCCCCTTACACAGGACCACTATGTAGTTAAATGGTATATTTATGTTTGGTGTGCTTGTATGGACACTATGTATTTCCATGATAGAATAAAGCTAGATATTTGTATGGTGTATGTGTTGATAATGTTCACCTATTCTTGGTTTAAGGTATGACTTTATGGTTCACCTTGTAGCTCAAGTAGTTGAGCATGCTTTCATCCCCAAAGTCTCTTTGGAGAGCACAATTTTCATAGAATTATCCACATTGTGATTATATGGAAAGGATGTTATCACATGTGTAATCCTAAATTTATTGTGATAATGTATATCCTAGATTTTATTATGATAACATTGTAGTCTTGCAACTTGACTATCTTAACCTATTTGGGTACTAGAAAAATCACAATTATGTCTTAAATATATGATTAAAATGTTTCTTACCTATGGTAATATTATAGCATTATCATCGTATCATGTTGGGATTTAACTTAATAGCCTTATATGACATGTTAGGATGGTGCCTAAGAAGTAATAATTTCATAGTGAACATGTAAAGAGGTGAAATAGATACATGTGCTCCTTTTGAGTTGTAACTTAAGGAACTTTAGTGCGAGTCTATATAATGGTGATCAATAATCCTATGTAAGGATTGTGAAATTATGAATTGATTGTAATAGTTTTTATGAAAGTTCCTATTTGAAACATATTAGTATGTGTTACAAAGGTCGCGAGGGTAAGTGCACAAATTTTTTATTATGTAAGCATGGTTCATAAATCCTAATAATGATAATGTATAAGAAATTGTGGCATGCTTGTTGGAAGGTTTGATATTAAGTATTTATGTACTTGTTATAATAAACAAAGGTATTTATAAATTATATTAATGGTAGTGTCTACCCTAAACATGGTAAGGTATGATAAACATTTAAAAGGTACTATGGTTTTCTTTCTTTGTTGTAAATATTGCTCAAGGTCTTGAAAAATGATGATTAAGAACTTATCTGAAGTGTTTTCTATCTTGTTTTATGAGAGGCATGTGTTCAATTCTATTTGAGATCAATGTTCTGATAGTGCAAAATTATGTTCTAAATTATCTTCATTTTTAATGAAATAATATTAATTAAGAAGTGTGGATTTTAATATTACCAAATGGAATGTGTGCAAGTACAATTCTTGTTACATTGTTTTATTATAAATGAGATGTAAAATGAGCTTTATGAGTACATAAATGACATCACAATAAATGCATGTTATATGATGTTGTGATTAATAATGTTTAATTATATCAATTATTTCATGTTTATAAAATTAGAGTAATTGAAATTGATTCCTAATGTTCATAAAGAGAATAAAATATATAATTTATCCCATAAAAATGAAAAGCATATCTTGAGAAATGTTAGGGGAATCTAATTAGAACATAACTTGAGAACTATAATACTAAGCTTGTATGGGTAGTTTTCAATGGAACACAAATCATGGGTGTTTTATATTTTAGGAATAAAACCTCAACTTGGAGATGAGGCTTTTGACAAGTTATTGTTAGGTCTCACACTTTAATCAACTAATTATTGTATCAACCAAGGTGGTGTTCAAGGCTATTTATAAAAGGATTTAAGATATCCCAATTTAACTCTAGATTTAATCAAAATAGAGAATCCTTATGCTAAATTGAAATTTGATTAGAAAACATGTAAAAGCCCTAGTCTATAGAAGCATATAAATGTAATCTATTAAAAGTTTTTTGAAATTTTTGCATGAAAATATAATTTCTCTAAGAATTAATTTGTTGAAAATGAACTTTTCCTAAAAGACAATATTATTTTTCTTATCTTACCACATAATGTAAAGCTAGTAAATATTCATACTTCTTTACCTATAGTCTCATTTAATACATAACTTTTGCCTCCAAAGTGTAGGAATTCAACATGGAATGAAGAATACAACAACAATATAGACTCTATAGCTACAAAATGCAATATTTCTTTACCACATAAACAAAAACTTGCAAAAGAACAAAATAGACAACATAGATAGCTTAGATAACAATACACAAATTAAACTTGCAGGTTATAAATTGTATGAACACAATTATTGAAACATAAATTTGATACAAAAATAAACTATGCATATCTACCATGTGCTCCAATCCCTCAATTCTTGACAAAGGTTTGAATTCTTCTACCCATAAAATCATCAACAAAATACAATATTGCTTCTTAAAATAGGAATTCAAGATTGTCAACTAAAAATAGATTCTAAATTACTTCATGCATCAAGATGTCAAGTAGTGTTTTTATTGAATAACAAGAAAAATATTTAAATTGCAGCCTAATTCCTAAACTATAACATCATGGCGACATGCATTGATGCCATCAAAATTTTGTTACGTAAATTTATAAATAAAGTTTGAGTTGAACTAAAAGAAAATGGTTTAAATACATGAGAAAAATGTAATAAAAAAGGAGTATTCCATCCTTCTTATCTTTAAGAGAATTAACAAACTTATGGTAATTCACAACTTCAAGAAAAATAGGAGACACTTGTCTCTATAACTCCTCTCATAGTGAAATAGCCTATGACAATTTCGAAGATGCCTCCAAAATTTTGAAGCTTTGTAGATGTGGCACTCTATAAATTTTATCTTTCTTGAACATGTCTTACTTTTGCAAAAAACACATCTTTCGACCCACAACCATCAACATTAAAATATTCATTAAAATAGAAAAAATAACAAGTAATCATATACTAATATCAATTAAGATTCCACCTATTTTTTAAGCATGATAGGGTGTATGGAAGATTATGGATGGTAAAAAAAGGGATAACTTTGTCTAAATGATGAGGTGAATTTTTATACATCACCCCCTCAAACCTATGAATACAAAAGTCCTCCTACTTATTTATTTTCCTATTGTTGTGGCTTGTTTGCCTCTCTCCTATTATAATATTCCTCAAGTAATTTAATGATATCATAAAATAAGTGTGTTGAAAAATCTATCTCATGAGGGTTAATTATGTAGCCCTATAATCTCCACCTTTTCTTTCCATTTTTCAAATTCCCAATCAAATTGTATGTAAACATTTAGTGGGGTGACTTACTAGAGAAGGAGGGGAGGTTTATATCTCATCCTTATCCATTTTTCCTTGTATTTATATAACAATTCTACAACTTCTATAGCCCTCTGAAAGGAGCACACAATGTTCCCAAGAGATATGAGTTCCCTCTTATGGAGTTGTACAGTCAAGGTTTAATACCTTTCTTCACATGTATAAAAGTTGCTTTTGACAAGTTAGGGATAACATTTGTGAGAGCCTCATAACACAACTTTAGGTTATTGGTATATTTTTCAATAATAACATGGTATTTTGATATTCATACAAATTTGTCTCAAAAGGCTTACAATTTAGTAAACTAACTTCTCATTAGAAGCCTACTAATCTCTTTTGTATTTTGATACTCCCTTGTCCTATTTTGTCATTTGTCATGCTACTCTTAACTATAATTATCCCATAAATATATTAATGAAAAATTTAGTATAGATTTTAGCTAATAGATTGTGTGTGAAAAATTCACACAAGAGGTTTTGTTTCTCTAGAGCTATAGTCTTAAATATGTCCAAAAATTCTTGATCATCAAGATCATAAGGTAGATATAAAAATCTTTTAAAACTTCCATATTGGTATATTTTTAGTCAAAAACATGTTATATACCCTAGAGGGTTGTTTATTTTGGAAGAATAAGGAGTTTGTCATTGATGCATTTGTTGGAAACATTAGCATGAGGGATAAGTGCATTGCATTACAGTGTTGTCATTGATGTCAACATTGTATTCCAGTATGAAGACCATCATGTAGATTAGTTTGAATAGCTTGAGCATTTTTTGAGATGGTAATTTAGTGGGATTTTGCAAGAAGGTTTGATCCATTGAAGATAGATGAAGCGAAAATTGACTAAGTGTCAATACAGGTAATTTTGAGTATAGGACATCTAGTTTTTTGGTCCACATTGGTCTATTGTATAAGATCTTTCTCTACAATTTTGATATAATTTTGTTGGCTAATAGAGGAACCTAATTCTAGAATTTTATATTGTTTTGGCTCTTGGTGTTGAATTTATGAGTAACAGTATATCGATTTGGCAGTAACAGGTGTTTTCCAGTTTAGTGCACATGTTTTGGTGAATCCACACTTCTCCATGGATTACAATCTAGATTTACAATTTTGTGGAGATATTGAAAGGTGTTAGTAGAGTGTGTATTCCAAATGGAATAGATTTTGGAGGTCCACATGTCTGAATGTGGTTGTACAATTGGAAAATTTTGTTATTAGGTCATTACCCATGTTGACCTAATGAGTTTTGTGTATTATAGAGTTTGAATAAGTATTGATCTATTATGTGGGTGATATTTTGGGTCCATTCTACCTATTTTGAATTATTATGAGTTTTGAATCTTGGTTTGAAGCATGTATGTATGTATGTTGAGACAACAAGGTATAATTGGTGTGATATATTTAATTAGGTCAACCTAATTGATGTTATAGGTGTGTTTGTGGATGAAGCAGATATATATGTAAGATATTTTTTAGTTTTTTGTAGAGAGAGAGATAAGTGACATGATGTACATTTGATGTGAATTGTGTGAGTATAAGGCGAATGAAAAGAAAAGTAGAGAGTTAATTCATATTAGAATGAAGTGTGTAAAGTCTATATTTTGAGCTTCAATGGAATTGTAATTCATGCATACATTAGATGCAATTGTAACAATTCAAATCTTGGATGTGTGCCACAATCTCTTATATATTTTCTTCTTTTAGTGGGTAGTGAGTCCACTTGGATATTGAGTCCACTTGCAGTGAGAACTTCTCCAATATCTTATAACCGGTTATAATATATTGTGAGCTAATCCTCACCGTGGTTTTCCCATTTTGGGTTTTCCATTTAAAAATATAGTGTTCATGTGTTATGTGATGTTGTTGGATGTTTTCATGCATTCATTCATTACTAAAAATTGAATATGCTATGAGGATTGAATGTTTAAATGTTTAACTAGTTTAAAAGAATACTAATTCACCCCCCTCTCAATATTTTGGGTGTTCAATAATTGGTATCATTGTTTGGCTCCTTGGAAGGAGCTTAACCACTTGGGGAAGATCTTGGAGGTTAAACACATTGTTGTTAGAATATTTCCCACTCCTCTGGAAGAGATACCTCCTATTGGGTTTATAGAAGAAGAGAGCATGGTTGACATGAATGGAGAACTTAAAGTAGCCCTTGAAGATCTAGAAAGGATTGAAAGTGGGAACAAAGATTTGAAAGAAAATGTCAAAGAAGCAAACGAATGTATCAAAAATTCAAAGAAATACATAAGGAAGTCAATGAGTAGTTGAAGAAAGAAAGTGAGATAATTACCAGTCTGAAGGTGCAAGTTGAAGAAGGAAAAAGACTTGAAGAATGTTTGAATACCAAATTGAAAAGAAAAATTGAAGAATGTACAAAACTTGAAGAAGAAGTTGAGACCTTGAGAACAGATTTGGAGAAAGCAAGGAGTCATGAAGACAAAATCAAGATGAGTTCTACAAAACTTGATGAAATGATTGCAAATTAGAAAGGATATAAAGACAAAGGTGAATTAGGGTTTGAGATAGGAGAACGCTGAAAGACAAATAAAACTCCAAATCAGGCTGAAAAAGAAGACTGAAGACAAGAAGAGCAATGGAAAACAGATCTAGAACCAAAAGTGTCAAGTCAAAAGACCACATATCAAACAACCAAATGCACAAAGGTACCCATCTTTTAAAGGTTTTTGTTATTCTTGCAATAAATTTGGACATAAGGCTATGGAACGTAGAAGCAAAATGAATCAGAATATTCAAACCTTTTTTGGTCAATGCTTTACATGTAAAATATTTGGTCATAAGGCTAATGAATGAAAAAGTTGAATGATGAATGGCTATAAAAATGGTATGAGGTTTCAATATTTTAATGGCTACTGTTATGCATGTAATAGATTTGGGCATAAAGCTAATCAATGCAAATCTAGAATGAACGGAAGCAACCTTGTTCAAAATAATTTCATATGTTATAATTGCATTAGACTTGGACATATCTCTAAGTTTTGCAAAAGAAAGAATGTGAAGAAGAACAATCCAGTAAAGAAGAATGATCCAATGAAAAAGGTTGATCTAGTAGAAATGAAGAAAGAAAAGAGATGGACAAGATTTGCAGAAAGAAGGAAGATAGTGAGATAAAGGTTGAGTCTATACCAACATCTAGTGCAAAAGTTTTCTCTGGAAACTAAGAAGAGAACTTTAGCTTAGGGGGAGCATTAAAATAATATTATTTATCCCCTACTAGATAAGTGGTGTTGATGCTTCAACACGTGGATATGAGGTGTGGGTCAACATTCTTGACCTACTAAAGAAAGAATCAGTGTAAAACATCATGTTGTGGAATTTTGCAAAGAATTTGAAGTTGATTGTGCATATATCTAGGGTTTCATAGCTTTATAAATTGAAGCATTCAATGTGAAATTGGGCCAAGTTCAAAAGGGATGTAAGTGATTTCACTTAATCAAAAATCATTTGCAAATAAGCATTCAAGGAGAGCATAGCATACGAAGAGTGAAGTGGAGTGATCAAAGTGATTGAGATTTGGTGCAAGTGAAACCCTAGTTGAAAAGCGTCCTAAAAGGTATTTAATTATTGGTGGATGATTCATATGGTGCACTTTCACATCCCATATGGATTTTTGCACACAAAAGATGTTAGGGAATACATTCATGTAAAATTGGAAGAATTTAATCATAGGAAATTGAGTGAAGTATGGTACAAAGAGCTCGTCGGAGATGATTTCAAGTTGAAATTAGAATTTGAGAGTTTGGAAAAAAAAAATTGATGTCTAGAATAGGTTTCCCATATTTCTCTATGTAGATGAGTGGGTGAGATACACCCTAAGCCCCATTCATGATAAGTTCCTCTAGTTGGATATTTCACATTTGATAAATAAAGAAGCTATTAGGGTTGCCACCGGTTTGTTCCCAACCAGACCAACTTTGGTACTTATGTTTATGAAGAATGAGGCTATCATGGAAAAAATGGGTACAACGTATGACAAGAGAGCCTTGATCATCAAGGACATCAAGAACCTTACAGTAAATTACGATTCAATGATGATAGGATACAAACTATACTTCTCTAACAAAGAGAATTCTATATCTACAACTATCATCAATAAAGCTTATGAGATGGTTGAGATGGGAGTTGATTATGATTTATGTGAGATATTAAGGTTGTAGCTTTTGGAGAACCTATAAAAGAAAAGATTCTAAGTATGCTTTTAAATTTGGAACCTTGATCATTTGTGTACTTTTTTACTTCTTGAATGAAGTCCCTAGAACAAGGAATGTTGTGTGGCTAAAGGATAGACCTATAGCCCACTAGATTAGAGATCATTTGAAGAGGTTGGGTGACTCAAATGCATAGAATAATGATCTTTGTGGGTTCCTCAAAAATTTCCAATAAAATATGCAAGCAAAGCAAAGGATACCTAAAAGCATGGTTAAAAAATACAAGAATGACATCACCTTTCTTGTAACAAAATATTGTCATATCATATAGGTTGTTAATCCTAGGACCATTTGGATGGGTGATCCCACAATAGTGGTTTACAATTTTTGGCCAAACTAGACACTGCAATTATTTTTTTAACTAAATCTTCACATTCAGGCACCTATAGCAGCTAAACTGCGAGGAATTTGAAGATGATGCAAACTAGAGTCTCATCGCATTTTGTCTATAGATTCTAAAAATATTTTTTTCAAAATGTTTGGAATCAAATTGCACTTCTTTTTCCATCTCCCACGAAAACTAGTTTTTTTAGAAAACAACATTTTAAAAAAGTGACGCACACCGTATAATGCATAACTTTTTTTCCATGAAGGATAAAATTCTAATTCTTTTGAATTTAGATTTTTAACTTTGATATCTAGTGCTTCCACTTGGTTAGATATTTTTTTATTGAATATTTTTTCTTTAATCAAGTTTTGAAGTCAAACCAATTACAATTCAGACATAGCGCGACAGTATAACGTGTAACTTTTTTTGTATATATCAAAATTCAAAAAAAAATTGTTGGATCAAGGACTTCAATATCTGGTGCACTCATATTTTTCAAATATTTTTTTATAATCTTCTATTTTTCCACATGTGCAGAATAGAGACCTTCATTTTCGATGAAAAACCTATGTTTAATAAAACTAAAAAAACAAATACATAATAAAACCAAAACATATTAAAATTATATTTGTTGGATAGCTCATTCCCAGGGATTCCAATTGGGTTTATGAAGAGTCATCCATTTTCATCCTCAACCAGAGCTTTGAAGTAAAAATTTAGTTTTTTTTGTGTTTCAGGGGTAGAATGAGGAGTAAGGGGGGTTTGCTTGAACCAAGGTTTTCCCAAACCTTGGTTCGAGCAAACTACCCTCAATATGCATTTCATTTCATTTTTTATTTTGGGTGGGCCCAATTGGTTCACTCGAACGAACCCTAGTTCGAGTGAACCCCTTTTGGGTTCAGAACTTGTAGGTTCATTTGAACCCCTAAAACCAAATTTTTTTCCATGGGGTCATTTTTTCTCAATTTTTCTTCATCCATCAAATTGTAAACCACTATTGTGGCTTCACTCGGATCTTAGAGGGGATGTGAAATCACAAAAGAAAAATTCATCGGCTCAATAGAATTTATGTTGAGCAAGCCAAGAGACACCTCTGAAGAGAGGTATGGTACATATGAGGAGAATTCGATGGAGGTGCATCTTGATCAAAGGCAATCACAAATAAAGAGGATTGTTGGAAAGATGATTGCAACACTTGCAAAGGCAATGGGCCTCACTAAAGAACAAGTGGAGAAGGAAAAAGCCTCATCTAGCACACAAAGAGGATCATCAAGCATTAGAAGATCTAGTAGAACAACTACCACTCGTTCAATTGCCTCCAAGTTTGATGTAGAGGGATAAATAATGCAAAGACAAATGTATTTTCAAATTCTATTGAATCTACTAAAGGTGTTCCAACCCTATTGTCGATGCCAAAAATTAGCAAGCTAACAGCCCTTTGTGGGAAACTCAGTCTATAGGGGACCTATTGCACTAAATTGAGTGACCTTTGGGTTTTTAAAGAAGTCGGCTTCTTCTGTAATTCACATTTGGAAAGGGAAACAGAAGCAAATATAAAAATAACGGATCTAACTAAGGTGATGCACCAGAATTTAGATAAAAGACACGATAAATCTATCTCTTAGATACGATCTAAGGGCCCATTCAACAATTTACTATGTAGTAGAATGACAAAAATTAAAGATTGAAGCATGAATAGCGCATTTAATGACATAAAATAATTTTCATACCCATTCACTGAAAAGAGGAGTCAAAGACATGATCTAAACCAACAAACTTGCATTAAAATTATAGAAGTTTTGCAAATGAACCATTCAAACAATAATGGCACAGTATAAAGTTAATTAAATAGCTTTAAGAAAAATAGAAAGGTCGAACAATGGCACAGTCTGTGAGTCTTTCTGCAATAATCTAATAACAATAAAAGGCCTAGTGTCTCTAAAATTCTATATTTTCTGCAATTTTCAAACTCTTTGAACTCATGGAATTTGGAACCTAGAAACCCTCTTCAGAAACAAAGAGCAGTATATATAGTGAGAATTCCCACCACCTGTCAAGTAGTGATTGAAAAGGTTTGGTATCCTAAGCAATGATATAGCATCAATGATTCCCCAGTCATTGTAATAGAAAAAGATTTGGGCCATAGCATGTGGTCACTCCCCATCCCGGTGCATCCCTTGCGAATGATGGCAGTGGTCCCAACATAGTCCCATGAAAACAAGTGTCACCACCCAATAGAGGCAGCTAGAACACGCAGCATCATATCACAACCCACAGTTCACTCCATCCCTTGCATTGAAGAAGCATTCACCAAGGAGACGCGTGGCAATATTTCACAGCCCGTAGTTTATTCCTCCTCGCCATTGAAGGCTTGCGCTAGGAAGACACATGGAAGCGTGTATTTTATTTGGCACCGATTGTGGGATCCACTAAATCATATGCGGATGAAGGTAACGCGACACACAATCGGAGCCCGATTCAAAAGTGAGAGGAAGCAACCTTTAAGCATGCGCAATGATGACACATGGAAACATGGTGGGGACCATTTGAAAAATGAAGGGAAGAATTCCTTTGAAAAGCGCTGAGCAGACACATGGTAGAGGTTGGCGGTTATTTATCAAAAAGGGTTGATGATCATTTGAGGAATGGACTGGTACTTAGCAAAAATCAAAACCCAAAGGGGGCTTGATGAATTTTGTATTCACAACTTTTGGCAACTACTAGGGGTGTTTATCTTGAGTAACGAGGAACCCAAAATTTTCTCTAGTGCGTATACCAGAGTGCCATTCATTGGGCTACAGAATTAGAGTTTAGAAAGGGTTTCCTGCAGGGGCAGCTAGTCGTCTTTGGATGGTCTCTATACATTGCGCAAATTTTCCTACACTCCACCTAGGTCGAACATTTCCTTATAAGGCAGCACCTTAGGTAAATCGTCCCCTGAATCGCAATGGAAAAGTAGTCACGCAATCAGATGGACGACACCTTCAATGTCTGTTGTGGTAAGAGGCTGGCCAAAAACTCTAGAAAGCGGTTGGGTCCTACTCCTTTTCATCAATCTCTATTGCAATTTGCTTAGCTATGGCGATCGACCCATCTTCAAGAAACGAGGATGGTAGGCCCATCTTAGGTAGCCGAGACAAATTTTCCTACATGTCATCCATAGTCTAGTTTAAAGTAGTTGCGCAGGCATTAGTACGCAAGATGGCCGAGTGGCAATGGATGAATTTGTTTGTCATCTGGGAAGCAACATTTTGATCCTCAATCCATGCCTTTGCTAAGTTTTCATTAGAGACCATGTATAGCTTGGCTAGCAAACTCTTTGCCTCATGAACCCTTTCTGTGATGAATTGAAAGAACTGTTCAATTGTTCTATGAACCTCCTTACTCAATTTTGTTGCTTTCAAGATGAACCAGAGCGTTGGCTATAATGTTAGGTAGAAGGCTTTAACGTTTTCCCACTAAGAAATGTATAGTTGTTGAGCTACTAGGATGAGGTTTGGCTAAGCAGCAAAGGCCTAGGGAGCGCTCTTTAAAAGGGAAATCTCCACATCCTTTGAGCCCACATCCTATGTTAATTTTGCAATTCTCCTTTTTTGCGGATGCAAGTTTCTCTCGATGTTACTTAACTCGTTAAACCAGTTCTCCTCGGCTCGGTAATGGTTTTCCAACTCTGTGTCAAGAGAAGACTTCATCTCTTGGAGCTCTTTTTCTAATTGGGCCTTTTGTCCCTCAAATTCCATCTTCTGTTGTTCTAATTTTTTCTCATGTTGAGTGCGTTGAGATGCTAGCTCTTCATCTTTTTGTTGCAAATTATGCTCCGCCAGAGCCAATTGGATTTGATATTCCTGGTTCCTCATATGCAGCTCGTTGATTAGGGTGGAATTAATGGATTAGGACTTCATGAGCTTCTCTTGGAGTTTATTTCGCTCTAATTTTGATGCTTGCACTTTCTCTGATAAGCGTGCAACTTCTGCTTCCAACGATTTCTCCTTCATCTCTAGGAAACCAACCCTTTCCTTCACAAGCTTCAACTACTCCTTTTTCTTTAGTTGACGGCTAGAGTGAAGGAAGTCAGTCATCACCACCCACTGTGTTTCTTCCATGAGTTATACCTTGTCCTATAGTCGGGTTGCTCTCAGATCAAGTTCCATGGCATACATGTAATCATCTGGCAGCATCTCCCCTTGTGGTTTGGTGGTGTTCGAGTACATGGCGAAATTCAATGTTTCATGTGCCTCATTATACACAGTATATACCTTCGGCTTCACCTCTTTTTTGTCATCCTTAGCCTTTTTATTTTGCATTCTAAGAGCCTACACTTGTTTTGTGGCTTCTCCTTAGGCTATGAATTGGGATGGAAATTGAACTATCCCGCCTGCAAAGGGTGCACCAGGAGGTAGGGAAAAAGAGAATGTAAGTGTGGCAGGCCCCTGCATTTTACTCTTCTGGAGAGTAACAGTCTTCGAGGAGAAATAAGGGACCTGTCAAAGTTTGGTTTGCAAATCGACGGAAGGGCTTATCAGTTGCTGCAGTGATGGGGTATTCATTGGAGAGTCCACTTGTTGGGCATAGTGGGTTGGACCAGAGGTAGTAGAAGCAATAGGGGTGTCAATGGCAGTTGAGCCTGCAAAAAGAGAGGTGAGGAGAGATTGGGTAGCGGCGGTAGGTGTCAAGGTTTGTGGAGGCGTTAAGATAAGTGGCTCTATCTGGGAAAATTGGGAGAAACCTCCCACAATCATTGTGGTAGAGGTAGAGAAGGTATGGCCGACACTTGCAGTAAGGGGAGTCGTAGAAATAGTAGATGATACTAAAGATTAAGAAGTAAGAAAGAAGGAGCAAACATTACCTGCTGACTAGATGATGGTGGTGCTATGCTTGTTGTTAGATCCTCACTTACTTTGAACTTCTGGCTTACTATGAGCACTTGGCTTGAGGCGGGTTCTTGTGAACCTTCTCCCATAATAGCTTATGTGCACTGTCGTTTAGGGGGCAGGGAGTCTTCCATCTCCATAGTCTCTGGCTATTGTTGTTGGGACCCTCTTGTTGCTTTGGAGGCCCAGGTGAGTGTCTGTGAGGCTCTTTATATATTCAGTCGCACATTTGAAGTGACATAGGTAGGTGACCCTATGTACTTTCTCCTTTGCTGAGTGGAGGACATCGATGTCTCGGCTTCCTCCTCCAGCTACTCTTCTTCATCATCAGAGTCATTGCCTTTGCTAGCACTTGAGTTGGAAGCAAGATGCTCATCATCCCATAGCTTATCAAACTGTTCATCATCCTTCACGTTATTATAAGGGGCATCAAGCTGTTTTGTCTCTTGGCGATACACCCAGAAGGCTTTGATTCTTTCCACACTCTATTCTTCTTCTTTTCTTAACCTATTGAATAGGGTGGCTCCCATTTTGCGATTCTCATCATAATCTGCCGCAACAAAATAGAACTTATTCCATGGCAGTCTATTGTATTATGTAGGAATATGGATCAGTTCAACCAATAATTCATCTTCATTCTCTAGCGGGTTGCGCCTATTTTCCTAGTAAGGCTGAGAATTGTGAGTTACTTTGATATACTCATATGGTAGATAATTGAAAAGGTCGTAACTCCATTTTTCACAGATCATTACCAACCCTAGTTGTGCTGCTTTTTTCTTTTTCATGGCCACTATCTTGAAGCTTATCGGACAAATGAACAATCCCTTCCTCTTGGTTTTTCCTCCGTAGAAGGTAGCATCAATAATGCATGTTTTCCAAAACAATTCAAAGGATAGCACTCGATTTGTAATGCACGTCGAAAGGAAGAATAGTTCCTTGATGAACCCTTGCATCTGGATGAATGTGAAATCCACTCTGAAAAACTAGTCACATATGGGAATAAGTTATGCATATACTTTGTCTATGTCTTAGTGATCTGGTTAATACCATCCTCTCCTTGAAAATCTTGCAAAAACGGAGTCAAGAAATAATCCAAAAATGCATAATAGTCGAAAGTGGAGGAGAGGAGAGGAGTTCAGACATAAACCAACTTCCTTTTGTTCTTTTCATAAAAAATAGACAAATTCACACGCTTATCAAAGAAATTAGGGTTCTCTTATCGAAGAAATCAGGGTTTTGATGCAAAAACATATGGGTAAGATAGGAAGGAAACTTGAACTTCCATTCAACTTGGTAATTCTTAATTTGCCCTATCATCTCCTTTGTGAGGTATTCTGCAAAATCATACCAGAAGAAAGAATGTTGCTTGTGAAACTAGAAACCTAGGCCCAACTGAAACGTGTGCACTTCCTTGTTGGTGTCCAAACCGCAAACAAATGTCAACATTGAAAAGCCTCTTGCAAGTCTATGTCGAAAGCATCATGTCATGCCAAGATCCTTGGTTACTTATGGTGGTCTGCCTCAATCCTTTTGTTTTATTTGTTATTAAATTCCATATCCTTATCCCTTCCATTCCATATAGTTTCCCCCTTTGTAGGAGTGAATGTCTCTATTTTTACCTTTTTGTAAGTATGATCAGGAATACACAACATAATCCAGATAGCTCCTAGGCTGATATTAATCGTTAGAGCCTGACCCTCGATAGTGTTGGTGCTTGGGTTGAAATTCTCAATGGCTGCATCGACTAATTCTAGGCAATAGTGCACAGATGGACCATATATTGTGGAAGCCCGTTGAACCATATTTTCTCTGTCGTTGACATCAAATTTTTGGATACCTTCATTCTTTCGCAGGCCGCTTCCCTTAAAGTTTTATGGTTCTTCGCAAGATTGGGATCATGAATATTATCCCTATCCTCCTGGATTAGGTTTTGGTTTCTATAGCTTTTTGGATTCTCCAATTCCTGTGTGTTCACCCACTTTGGCTTGTTTGGAATACCAGGCATGGTATAAGAAATGTTGTCGAAGACATTGATGGCTGGTGCTACTAGCATAGCTTTAAATAAGCTTCGTGTTGCCTCTCCCTATTCTTCTTAGCTTCAACTTTCTGCCATATTTCTTTGCAGGAAGCTTCCGCTTAGCTTGAACTTCTCCATAATTTTACCTCAGCTCTGGTTGTGCACTAGAAATTTCTTTCATTCTGACTAGCGTATCTGAAAAAACCTTTTAAGTGCTTAAACATTTTGCATGCAATAATTAGCTATTTTTTCTCAAGGTGGTAGACGGGAGTTAACTTTTTTTCATTTAATTCGGCATGTAACACCAAACTTTTGGCTTGTGTGAAATGAATCACTTGCCATTTTGAAATGACAAAAATTCATAATTACAATAAGCAACTGTATTATACAGCGCAATTTTCTTGGAACTTGAGTTGACGATTTGCTAGCAACTTAAGCATTTGTATGTGTTGGCAATTAATATCCCAAAAGGAATGATTAATCCAAAGATGCAATTAGTGCTTGAAAAGATATGAGCTCAGCCTTGGAGTTTACAAAACACCTGGAGAATGACACCTCAATATTTGGCTATGCATAACACCACCAATTACTGCCACCAGCTTAGGCTAATTAATTAGCCCTTATTAGTTTTGCACACAGCAAGTCGTACTCAGCAAACGTAACTGGGTGGGAAATTTGAGCAAGCTCTAGCATGGATTTCAAGTTGGTACTCGATTAGCATCTCATTTATGGTAAGCAAATCAAGATGCATTTCCTTACTTTTTCTATAAATAGGCACTTAAGTAGTAGCGAAATCACACTTAGTGATTTGAGCAAAGTTGGTGATAGGTAATTGGCTTAGCAGTTTAGCATTAGCAGTTGCGTAGTGTTTTCATAGGTTAGACTTAGGTAGTTTGAAAAAATAGTTCTAAGGTAGTTGCAGAGCGTCTGCCAGCATGAATACCCCAATTAGGCTAGTTTTTCATAAGTCTTAGACAACTTTTTTAGGCAATATTTCAACTAGGCACCTGAAAAGGATGAAAAAGAATAAGCACTCACTGGCTATCATAGCCATGAAATGGGTTTTGGGATGTGATTTCCTTGAATATGAGGATAAATACCGAGTTAACACTAATGTGTGCTCGCTCTTCGTTGCCTCCATGCTTGATGTTGGAATTCCCAAGCCACTAATTCTATGTCTAGTTAAAGAAAATTTTCCAAAGAAGTACCTAAATGACCTCGGGGAGGTAGTGGCGAATGCTACATTTGGTGGAGGTATTCCAACCACAAGCGACCTCAGGAGGTTCATTGAAGAGGACGTGGTCATACCGTGGGTATCGTTCCTGAGTGGCTTTCGCCTCCAATCGCAAGATGAGCACTGCCAGAGGGTCACTAATTCCTGTCACTTCCTTTTTCACATCTACAATGTGGTGTCATTCTACGATATTGATTGGTACACAGATTTCAGGAACTTGGTGTTCCCTCCGCCGCTGGCCATTTCTCCCATGAATGATGCTCCTGCTCTTGGTGATGCCATTATTGATGAAGAAATTGTGGACATTGTCATTGATGCGTCCATTGTTGTTGCTAATGTTGTGGATTGAATACCTCCATGTTTTTCTTTTTCCTTTTAAAAACTCATATCAGTCAATCCATTTTTTGTATACATGCCTGAAAAAGGATTTTTCATAGAATATATGAAAGAAGCATAATATAGCTACACTTTAGAAGTGTGGCCCTTGAGCCATTTTGGAAATGTAAATAATAAAACATATATATAATGAAAATATAGCTTTATATAATCATCTTGCTATTTGCTTCTAGATCATGTAATATGGGTCAATTTTTTCTTTTTTAGCATATATGTATCAATTCAATTCTACATGTGGGTGTTTGATTTTTCTGTTCTTTTGAGCTGAGTTTATTTTTCCTACTCTCTGCAATAATGGGATACTTGTTTTCCTCTACCTCTAACCATAGAATAAATAAAAAGACTAGCCAACAAAAACAAAAGGGAACAAAAAGGAAAGAAGGAAAAAGCACTATAAACATATTTACATTGATAGGATATGTAAGCTTAATTAGATAATTTAAGGTGAATTTCATTGACCAAAATTCCCAATGCTTCTTTTTCCATGGTTTCTAACTCAAATGCATTATGTTCCTTGCATTGAATTATTCTAAACGGGTCTTCCCAAAGGCTGTCAAACTTCCCGCGTTGACTCGACTTCGCAGCCCTTTCACTAAACTTCAACACTAAGTCTCTGCACTTTAGACCTTGGTCGGATGCTTTCTTGTCAAACCATAGTTTAACCACCTATTAGCGGTTAGTCATGGCTATTAAGGACTTTTCCCTTTTCTCTTGTACTTCTAGCAACTCGGCTAGCCGACCTCCATTGCGTCGTTTTGTTCCACCTCGAAATATTTTAATAATTGCAATGTTGGAATCTCCATGGAGATAGGAAATAGCACCTCTTTTCTATACACTAGCCCATACGGCGAAGTATTAAGAACTTTCTTAGGAGTTATGTGGTCTTCCCAAACCGTTGCTCGAAGGTTTTTATGCCATTCCCTTTGGTATTCTAACCCAATCCTTTTGAGGAGTCTGACCAGATTCTTGTTCATCCACTCGACTAAGTCGTTCCCTTGTCGGTAGTAGTTTGATGATGTTTTAAGGAATATGCCATGCGTAAGTGCGAATTGACTTACTTCAGAGCCTAGGAAAGCTTTGGCGTTGTCGGAGATGATGGTTTTGGGTGGGCCGAATCTCGTCACCAGTTCTTTTAGGAAGTCCACTATCTTCTCCTCTATTGTATTCTTCAGTGGCATGGCTTCGGTCCACTTAGTGAAGTAGTCAATGGCCATCAAGATCCACTTGTGTCCTATGCTGGAGGTTGGGTTGATCATTCTGATGAAGTCCAGGCCCAATTGCATGAATGGATCATCAACTATTATCAGATTAAGAGGCATTGCATAATTCTTTCTTCTTCCGATGAAGAACTAGCAGTCCTTGCAAGCTTTTACCAAGAGTAGGAATCATTGAATAGCGTCAGCTAGAAGTACCTTGCGCACATGATGTTAATGGCGGTGGTCTTTGTGAAGAAATGTCCGCTCACGAAACTACTGTGGTAAGTGTTGAAGATCCCTTTTGCTTGCTCCGTAGTGACACACTGCAATAGGATGTCGTTAAAATTCCTTTTGAACAAGATCCCTTCGACGAGAACATATCTATTGTTTTGCAACTAGTAGAATCTCCTTTTTTGGGGAAGGAAGGCTCGACGGATATTTTCCTATATGCATAAATCTTACTTTGTCCACCAGCCAACAACCTTTAGACTGTGACTCATTCATTAGGACTAGCTTCAGCTTCTCTTCTTTGATAGCCATTTCTTCATCGTGGGAAAGATATTCGCACAATCCTCTTCCCCAAACAGTCATTGTAGGCTTGACCTCAATGTCCTATTCGAGGATCTTGGTGATCCAATTGGCTCTTTTCTCAATGATTTCTCCTTCCATGATGTATTTGCATACACTGGAATGAGAAACATAAACAATCACCTTGTTGCAAGAGATTAGGTGGTGAAACTTCTTGAGTCCCTTTACTATTGCAAACACTTGCCTCTCTACAAATTTGTAGTTTGTCTCATATTCCTTCAGGGTCTGAGACTGAAATGCTATCAGGTGTTCTCCCTTTCCCTCGTCATCTTTTTGAGTTAAGACAGTAGCAATGCTTGACTTGCTACTAAATACATACATTATGAAGTCCTTTGATAAGTCTAGATAGACTATAATAGGAGCGGAGGAAATAGCATGCTTAACTTTCTCAAAGGATTCTCTGGCTTCTTTTGTCCATTTAAATGTTTGATCATTTTTCAGCATCAAGGTGATTGGCCTAATTATTCTTGCAAAATCATAAATAAATTTGATAACAAAATTTATCTTTCCCAAGAAGGATTGGACGCCTTGTTGACCAAAAGGGGAAGCTCTTTGATTGATTTTACCCGCTTAGGATCAATTGAAATTCATTCTTTGGACATTGCGTGTCCCAATAGCTTGCCTTGCAGTACTCTGAAGACACATTTTTTTGGGTTCAAGGATATCTTGAAATCCTGGAATTTCTTGAACACTATCTCAAGGCGATCAAAATGATCATCCTTGGACTTGGAGAACACCGTCAAATCATCCAAATAGATTAGGATAATCTTGTTGATTAGTTCGCTAAAAGTGATATCCATTGCCCGTTGGAAGGTGGCTCCTGCCTTCAAGAGGTTGCACGACATCTTAGCATATGTGAACATTTCCCACGTAGTAGTGAATGTTTTCTTATGTTGATCCTCCTCTTTGACCTAGATTTGATTGGAACCAGAGAAGCCATCTAACAGGAAAAACATCTTTGATCCTTCCACTATCTCCAAGATTGACTCCATTGAAGGTAGCAGGTAATGATCCTTTAGGGATGCTCTATTTAGGTCCCGAAAGTCCACACATAGATGAATATCTCAATTCTTCTTTCAGGTCGGGACCAGATTGGATACCCACATGCTATGCTTGATTGAGAAGATAATTTGCGATTAGATTAGCTTTGTTAATTCTTTCGCCATTAGCGCTTCAATCTTGGGATTCACTAGCCTTTGTTTTTGGTGGACTAGTTTTGCACCTTCCACCAACTCTATTGTATGTTGGATGATATTGGGATCATATCCCCTGAGGTCATCATATGACCAGGCCACCACTCCATATTTTTCACAAAAGTTGATGAGTCTTTTTTATCATGATGTAGGAAATCCTTCCTAACTTTGAGCTTCCTCCCATCTCTACCCTGAAGATCCACATAGTCACCTTTGTCTGCTACAAACTTCCTTTTGTTGTTTCTTGCATCGTCATAATCAAAAAGATTTTTTAGAGTGACCAATCCCTTTGGAAGCTTGTTGGATTTTAGCTGAATGATTTGTCCTTCATAGGATTCAACGATCTTTGGTTGGAGCTGGTTGGAAAATTCTCCCAACTACTGGATGAATGAGGTAATGTGTTCATCACTGTCAAACACTTTCCAGCTTTGGTCATTTTCTAGAATGGCTAGTCAAACTATCACTCATACAGAGTGTTTGTTGTGAATGAGGTCGAAGCCAAGATCAAACTGGGATCCGATTGTTTCCATGTGATTTGCATCTGTATTTTGTTCTCTAGGAATTGTTTGAATGTTGAAGGCTTCAAAGCCCTCAATCAGGTCCCAAAATTGGTGCTTATAAGATTGCATGTGAACATTCTTGGTCACAGTAATTCCATGGACTTGATTGACTACTAGTTCAGAATCTTTGAACACCATTAATTGCTTAATTCCCATCCATTCCACAAGGCTGAGACCTTGCACTAATCCTTTGTATTCAACTTCATTGTTCGAGCAAGCGAACTGGAAGGGGAAAGACCTCAGTCTCTTCTCATTTTGTAGGGACAATAAACATATTCCAACTCCTGCGCCAACCTTACATCTTGCTCCATCAAATTGAAACATCCATAGCTCTTAGGCTTGATCGCTCTTGGTTCTTTAACAACCTTCGAGAACACTTGATCTTCATCGTAGATGACATAGGTGCCCAACTCGGTAGCATGGTAGTTGCCGAAAGGATAAATATCCATATGTTCGCTCAAGAGAACATCTTCTTGATCAGTCCAATCTCCGATCACTTTTTCATCTTCTAGTAGCTTAGCCCAATACATTTCTTGCTTGGTGATAAAAGTATGAGCGGCCTCAAAGTTGATCATGGATTCATCGGCCACATGTTCCAAATATAGAGCTTCAGATTCTATCCTCATTTTTGCACCACGCTTGGTCGTGAGAATCATGTGTGACCAATCCAGGGACAGGTATCTACCTACCTTTGAAGTGAATTCATGGGATAAACAGAGGCCAAACATGGCGGGAACATCTATGATCATAGTATCTTGTGACACTATGATGCTAGGGAAAGTGAATAGGGTCAAGGGAAGGTCCTTGATGAGACCAACAGTTTTGACTCTGTTTCCATCAAGTTGCATCAATCCTCTTTTTAAAGGTTCATAACTGAGCCCTAAAGCTTCAACTATTTGTTTCGGCATAACTGTGGTGCTAGCACTAGAGTCAATAATGGCATTGTGTAATAACTTCTATCCCACAAAAAGCGTTAGGAAGAAGGGTTTGGGTTTTGGCTTATCTCTTACCTCAACAAGAGCTTCTGTTGTGCTATTTGTGAGAACTTTGGCAAGAGGTGATTGATCAAAAACCTTTTCTTTGATCAACTGCCTCGTTCGTGTTGCACTCGCGTCCTCTTGGAGAGACTTTCTTAGTAATGTATATTTCTCTGGAATAGCTAATATATGCCAAAGAGACACATTAGCGAATGATTTTTTCATTTGTTCCACCACATTGAAGGGTGGCAGATTTGAATATTTATGCTCCTTAGCTCTTGTTATAACAATTTCCCTTCCTGATGAACATTGTGTCACCACTGTGGAGGTACTAGGTGTCTGGTCAGAAGCACTTTTAGGTTGCAGACTGACTAGTTGTGGGACAACCCGTTAATCTCCTCTTCAAGCAGGTGTTGTAATCAAATAGTACTTGTGGTGTTTTAGATGTGGATGCATCATCAACAAACATCGCTTCTTCTTCTTCCATCAATGAGAAGAGTGTGTGATTGGGAGTGATGTTCGCTTCTTTCTCCAATGACATCCCCTGCATTTGTGTGGTGAGCATTGTGTTGTCCATTTATGAAGAGGTATACACATAGCTTCATGGATCTAACGTTGTGCCTTGGCTACACTGCTCCGCCACCTTTTGTTGTAGATTTCTACGCAGACAATTTTAGGGCATGTGTGAATTTCTACAAGGGAAGCACCAGGGGTTGGTGTTGTCCACTAAATTATTATGCCCCGTGGTTAGCTCTTTGCTCGAGCTTAGATTGGGGCTTTACAGTGGAGTGGGTACCGACACTATTTGATTTGTTGTTTGCACTTGCGAATTTGTGTGAGTGCCTCCTTGGAATTGGTTTTGTTGGTAAGAGGACCTTCCACCTTGATAATTTTGATAGGTTGGCTTCAAAGGCACGGCTTGGTTGTGCTTGATAATAGTTATCTCGTTGGCCATAGCCTATAACATCTCCTTTACATCACTCATATCCTCCTTTAAAGAGTCGGATGTAGATGCAACGTTCTGTGGTGCGTTTGGATATGCGTACATAGATTGAGGAGGAGTCGTGTTAGTAGAAGGCATCTTCTGAGTAGGAACTAATATTTCTGGAAATATAGGAATGATGGGCCGAGGTGGCAACTTCTCAGCATCTATCAAATTGTTCTCTGCCTTGACAACAATGCTATAGGCACCCGGTAGTGTGGTCCCACCCAAAGACTAGATCATCATGGAGATGTCAAGGTTGATAGATTTCAAGTAGAATATGCATGCCATATCAAGTGGCGAGTAGATATCAACTTGGATTCTCTACCAGCTTGTATGGAACAAGGCATTGAAGTCAGCCATGGCTTCGTGCGGGACCCGTTTTATGACCGACAATTGATAATATAGCGAGGATCGGTCTTCGTCGTTCAAAAATATTTGATAGAAAGGATCTTCGAGCTCATCCCAAGTACTAATAGTGTTTTATTACAACGTCCAGTACCAATCTAATGCCTTTCCTCTAAAAGAGGTGGCGAGCAACCTTAGTGCTATATTTTGGTTTGTAACGTCGTGTACCATACATACATCTGTAACATCTTGCAGATGTTCAAATGGTGTTCTTGAGCCATCTCTAATGAATTTAGGTATAACTTTAAGGGTGGAGACTAGGATAGGTGCCCAAACGGCGAGCGCTACTAGCACTATAAGAGGACTTCTGACTTCCCATGCCACATAATTTATGTTAGCAACATGGCTAGCGGAAAGGGCGAAGGAAGTGGAACATTCACTAATTGGGTCGCAAGTTGTACTATCCCTAATGGTGGTACTAATAAACCAGGATTGTTCACTATTTGGGACTTAGTAACAGGTTGATGGCTCATACACCCTCCTTAAAATTAGGTTCATTTAAGCTCAATCCCACTAGGCATGCCAGGAAAAATAAAAATTGTTGATGCCAAAAATTGGCAAGGTAATAGCCCTTTATGGGAAACTCAGTCTATGGGGGGCCTATTGCGCTAAACTAAGTGACCTCCAGGTTTTTAAAGAAGTTGGCTTCTTCTATAATAGAGGTTTGGAAAGGGAAACAAAAGTAGATATAAAAATAAAGGATCTAACTAAGGTGATGCACCATAATTTAGATAAAAGGCACAATAAATCTATCTCTTGGATACGATCTAAAGGCCCGTTCAATAATATACTATGTCCTAGAATGACAAAAATTAAAGATTGAAGCATGAATAGCGCATTTAATGACATAAAATAATTTCCATACCCATTCACTGAATAGAGGAGTCAAAGACATGATCTAAACCAACAAACTTGCATTAAAATTATAGAAGTTCTGCAAATGAACCATTCAAACAATAACGGCACAGTATAAAGTTAATCAAATAGTTTTAAGAAAAGCAGAAAGGCCAAACAATGGCACAATCTATGAGTCTTTATACAATAATCTAATAACAATAAAAGTATTGATGTCTATAAATTCTATATTTTCTACAATTTTTGAACTCTTGGAACTCATGGAATTTGGAACCTAGAACCCCTCTTTAGAAATAAAGAGCAGTATATATAGTGAGAATTCCCACCACCTATCGAGCAATAAGTGAAAAGATTTGGTATCATGAGAAATGATGTAGCAACAATGATTCCCCTGACCGTTGTAACAGAAAAAGATTTGGGCCATAGCATGCGGTCACTCCCCATCCTAGTGCATCCTCTACAAATGATGGCAGTGGTCCCAGCATAGTCTCATGCAAACAAGTGTCGCTACCTAGTATAGGAAGTTAGAACACATGGCATCATATCGTACCCCATAGTTCACTCCATCCCTTTCATTGAAGAAGCATTCGCCAATGAGACGCATGGTGACATTTCACAACCTGTAGTTCATTCCTCCTTCTCGTTGTTGAAGGCTTGCGCTAGGAAGACACATGGAAGCGTGCCTTTTATTTGGCGTCGACTATGGGGTATGCCAAAGCATATGCAGATGAAGGTAATGTGACACACAGTCAGGGGTCGATTCAAAAGTGAGAGGAAGCAAAATTTAAGCATGTGTGGCAATGACACAAGGAAACATGGCGGGGGCCATTTGAAAGATGAAGGGAAGAATTCCTTTGAAAAGCGTTGAGCGGACACGTGGCGGAGGTTGGCGGTCATTTATTAAAAAGGGTCGATGATGTTCATTTGAGGCATGGGTCAATACTTAGCAAAAAATAAAACTCGAAGGGAGCTTAATGAATTTTATATTCACACCTATTTTGCAAGATTTATATAAACTTTCCCCTCTAGGCACAAACTCTCAACAATGTCCTAATTGGGATTTTATTGCATCAAAACTATTCTCATACCTTCTTGAGCTTCTCAAACCTACAAAACACTCCACACAACCTCTTCAAACCCTCACTTTGTTGTGGTAAACTCAAACAATATTTTTTTCATTAAACCCTCAAAGAAACAAGGGTTTTTAACAGTCCTAAGGCTAATGAACACACACACAAACCTTCATAAATTACAAAAATGATTGAATTAGGACTTCTCCTTTGGTGAGAACCTAGGAAAAAACCTAAAGAAGAACTTTGCCAAGTTTCATCAATTTTTGATGATGCAAACAAAAGTTATGAATTTTTAAAACTTGTTGGAAACCCTAGTTCTAAAACAAGGCTACTAGTAGTATTTTTGCCATATCTTGCTTAAAACACAATGAAATCACGCCAAACCAACTGAATTGGATTCTTAAAAAAAAACTCTATCATCTCATATATTCATAGATCTATAATTTACTTGTATAGGGTCATATAATGTTGTTTTCATATTGTAATTACAGAAAATTGACAAAAAAAAAGGTATTTCATGAAATCTTGCTCCCATAGCTTCTTGGAGTGTGTATTCTCATTGATTCAACATGAATTAATATAAAAAATAGTTACCATTTGAAAATGCATGCTTTTATTTCAAATACCTAATGTAGCGTAATGTCTTTTTGCACTTAAACTTACAATATATGTATTTTTTTACCACCTAGAACTAAACAAAAACATGAACAACAACCCTACATGGTCTTAATTGGTATTTCAAGACCTTATTAAATGCTCATAAGGATCCCATTGAGTGGGAATCCATGCTAAAACACACTTTCTCATCAAAATCTAAAACTTACATTTGTAGGTTGCTAGATGCTCCTGCATCATACTCCTGAGGTGGGAGAAATTTGTGTTTCATCTCAAATGATGGTCTTATTTTTATTTTATTCTTCCAATTGTGTTGTATTCTTAGGTTTTCTCTAACCTTCTCTTGATCCCCTCTATGCTTGGCTTTATCAGCTCTATGTTTCTTGGTTTTCACTCTTTTGTTTCACTTTTCCTTCTTGTATCTTCTCCTTCTCAGCTACAAGACTCCAAAATTCTATTTCTCTTTCATATGCCTAGTTACCATTGTCCATTTCTTCATCCTCTTCATTATCTCCTTGGTCTACACATATACAAACATTATCATCAACATACATTAGACAAAAACCATTAGGCCAATGTGCCTCTTCACTAGCTCCTCGTGCTTGCTTTCTTGTTTCTTCCTTTATCTCAGCTATACCTATCTTTATCAACTTTCTTATCATCACCAACCTACTAGTTCCTAGAATGTGTTGCTTGCCAATGGACCTTTGTATATGTGTCTGCTTGAGAACATTTTTCTCTCATTACTTCTACACTTTCTCTTACACTTCGCTTAGCTTGAAGACACTCTTGATCTTCCTTCATGCCAATGCCAATTAATTTGTCTTCTTTGTTTGCTTCATCTTCTCTATTCAAGGCATCCATCTAGTGCCTTCTTCTTTTCTTAATAATCATATTTACAAGCCACTTCACCTTCTTGCACATTGGCCAATACCCAACATATTCTTGGTATCCTTCCTCAAGCCACTGCTATACTACAAGCTTAATATCTTTCCTCAACTCTGCCATTTCTCTATCAAACTATCCATCTTGTCTTATCTTATTGACTGTCATATTGTCCTTCTTTTTGAGGCCTTCTTTCTTATCTTACAGCTACATCTTTTTATCTTCTCTTCTTGACTCCATGATACCTCACCTAGGGCTTCTCTCCACTTTTCCTCTTGCCCAATCTTTTGGTACCTAGGTTCTTCACATTAACCTATCAATCTGCAATACACATCTCTCCAAGAATCGATGGATATAACTAACTTCATCAAACCCATTTGAAACTCTTAACTTCCTCTTCCTAGACCTTTTAGGCTTTGATACCAAAATGATGTAGAGGGATAAACAATGCAAAGAAAATTTTGTTTTCAGATTCTATTGAATCTATTGAAGGTGTTCCAACCCTATTTTGCAAGATTTATACAAACTTAATTCCCCTCTAGGCACAAACCCTCAACAATGTCCTAATTGGGATTTTATTACATCAACACTCATTCTCACACCTTCTTGAGCTTCAAAAACCTGCAACACACTCAACACGGCCTCTTCAAACCCTCACTTTATTGTGATAAACTCAAACAATATGTTTTTCATTAAACCTTCAAAGAAACAAGGGTTTTTTATAGTCCTAAGATTAATGAACACACACAAACCTTCACAAATAATACAAAGAATTTAATTAGGACTTGTCCTTTGGTGTGAATCTAGGAAGATACCTAAAGAATAACTTCACCAAGTTTCATAAATTTTTTATGGTGCAAACACAAGTTATGAATTTTTAAAGCTTGTTGGAAACCCTAGTTCTGAAACAAGGTTGTTGGTAGTATTTTGTCATATCTTGCTCAATACACAATGAAATCATGCAAAACCAATTGATTTGGATTCTTAAAAATATATATATATATCATCCCATCCATTCACAAATTTGGAATTGATCTGTACAGGGCCATACGATGTTTTTTTTCAGACTGTAATTACAAAAAATTGACATAAAATTGACAAAAAAATAGGTTATTTCATGAAATCTTGTTCCCACAGCTTCTCAGAGCATGTATTCCCATTGATTCAACATGATTAAATATCAAAAATAGTTACCATTCAAAAACACGTGCTTTTCTTTCAAAAACCTAATGTAGCCTAATGTCTTTTTGCACTTAAACTTGCAAAATATGCATTTTTTACCACCTAGAACTAAACAAAAACATGAACAACGACCCTACATGGTCTTAAATGGTCTTTCAATACCTTATTACATACTCAAAAGGATCCCATTGAGTGTTCATCCATTCCAAAAGACACTTTCTTATCAAAATACAAAACTTACATTTTCAGGTACGTAGATGCTCCTGCATCAAAGTCCTATAGGACTAAGACTGTTATAGGAGAAAAGAGAAAAGAGCTTGTAACTGCTCTAGTAAAGGAGGAGACCTCTCTGGTTAAACAACAAAAGAGGCATGAAAATGAAAAGATTGCTCCAATAGCACAACAAATTGACCCTATAAGAAGGAGAATGAAGACAAATGCCATAAGGGAGCAATACTTGGGAGTAAATGTGGATGGTGAAGAAGAATAAGAAGAAACTAAACCATTGGTCTGAAAGAGGAAAATAGAGGCTTCACGAGGTGAATTCAATGCAAAGAAGGTAAGGTTTTATGTTATTGATATAGATAGTGAAGCAGAGGTTGAAAAGGAGAAGGAAGGATTTAGAATGAAAATGAGAGAGAAGAAATTGGAGTTCGGAAAAGAGAAGAAGACAACAGAAGACAAGAGAAATCAAAATAAGAAGACTCCAACAAGGGTACATAGCCCTACAAAACTTGATGCTTTATTCAATGGGATTGTGGAGAATGAAATGATAGAGGAGATTGTTGCTTTATATACTAATGTAGATGAGGTGGACAAGGCCACCATTGTGGAAGCAATTGTGAAATACATTGTTGTTTCTGAAGTTAATATGCAAAACATTGAGAAGAAGTTGCCTAAAGATCTATGGAATGTACTACTTGCAAGAATGAAAGACTATATAGAGGAAGAAGCAAAGATAAAGAATTTTTATTTGAAAAAGATTGGTACACCTCTCTTAGAAGATAATAAATCCACAATGGCTAAATTGTACAGCAAGGAGTTTCAGACAAAGTAGAGAGTAAATACTCTCATGAGTAGAGATCAGAATGATCATGAATGGATCTAAAGAGAGATAATGGAGAAGGTTGTATTAGGGATGACTTTGAAGAACATAAAAGATATGCATGTTGAGATGCTAGCTCTAGATGTGAACACAAAAGAAGAAGCACAACATGATGATGCTCAACATGAGCATGCCATTGAAGAAGGTAATGTGTAGGATGATGTTCTTTCGAAAGTCGAGGAAATTGTAAAAGAAGATGATGTGAAGAGGAGTAATGAACAAAAGGGTGAGAATGCATCTGGTAATGTAAAAGAAAAGAAGGATGCAGAGACACTAGTTAACACTAGTGCTAAAGAAAAGGGTTTGAAGGAGAAAACTACAAAAGACAACGTAAAGACTATTGGTGAATCCTTTGGTTCCTCTAGAGATTTCTTAAAACATATTTTGAGCATGCAGTTACAATTATGGCCTGTAGTGCTCACCCAATTGTTACAACTTCCAATGCAACAAGGGTATGTGGACATGAACAAGATTTCTCCTATTCACAAACTTCAATTTGGTGATGTTTTCAACACATCTTCCCAAAAATAAATCATAGAAATACATCAAAAGAGTGGATAAATAATAGATGTAGTATCAAAGGTTCTACATGAAGCCATACTCAACATTGTAATTGACAAGTCCTTCTCCAGTTGGACAATTTGAAGTTTTTGCTTGATTCTTTTGAGTATGTTATTGGATTAAAGGAGAAATTAGAGAAATAATTAGAGAAAAAGGTAAATGATAGGATACTAATGGATATAACAGACAAGTGTACCAATGCACATAATAAATTTTAAGAAAATCTCAAGTGTGCGCAAGCTTGTGTGGCAGAAGCCAAAGTTTTATTTCAGTTTTGTAGGAAATAGCCAAGATCCAAAAAGAGCATAATATATGAGATGGACTCAATTGAGTCCCAGATTGACAAAGCTTCCAGTTCCTATGATCTGACACAAGACTTGGATGGAAGCACAAGGTCGACAATTAAAAATTTGCATGAGCAATAGTTCCAAATACAAGCTCGAAAAGAAAAGATCATAATGCAGTTTGGTAATCTTAGGGATTTGGTGAACTTTAAGTTCATATATGTTTCCAGTGCCTTGTTGAGTGTTGATAGAGCTTCAAAGCTAAATTAGGTGCCCAACACTCCAAATGATGGGGAAGAACACTTGATGGATTTGGAAACCCAAGGTAGAATGGTTGGCATTGACAAGAATATTTGGGAAGAAAGAAAGCAAGAGTGGAAAGCTCATCTTGAAAAGCTGCAAGAGTCAAACTCTTCCTCTTGGTGAATTCATTTCTTTCATTTTATGCATTTCAGTTATTATTTCATATTTTTATACACATTAAAAAGATATAAGATAGGTTTCCAGTACAAATTTTTGTTGCATAACACTCCTAGGGGAAGTGAGTTAAGTTTTCAGCTTGTATATATGTACATATTTGTCAGGGGGAGATCAGTATACGAGAATATTTTTGTATGCACCCTTTTCCCTTGATGTCAAAGGGGGAGAGTAATATTGAAGAGTAGTTTTGGAATTTTTCCATCAATGACAAAGGGGGAGATTATTGGAAGAATAAGAAGTTTGGCATTGATGCATTTGTTGGCAACATGAGCTTAAGGGATAAGTGCATTGCATTACAGTGTTTTCATTGATGTCAACATTGTATTCCAGTATGAAGACCATCGTGCAGATTATATTTTACATCTTAAGCATGTTTTGAGATGATAATTTAGTGGGATTTAGCAAGAAGGATTGATCCGATGAAGATAGATGAAGGGAAAATTGACTAAGTGTCAGTACAGGTAATTCTAAGTACATGACATTCAATTTTTGGGTCCGCATTGGTCCACTGTATAGGATCTTGCTATATACTTTTGATATAATTTTGTTGGCTGGTAGAGGAACCTAATTCCAAAATTTTGTATTGTTTTGGCTCCTGTTGTTGAAGTTATGAATAACAGTATATCAATTTGGCAATAATAGGTGTTTTCCAATTTAGTGCATATGTATTGGTTAATCCACACTTCTCCACAAATTAGAATTTGACTTTACAGTTTAGTAGAGATGTTGAAAGGTGTTAGTAGAGTTTATATTCCAAATGGCATAAATTTTGGAGGTATTTGTGTCTAAATGTGGTTGTATAGTTGGAAAATTTTGTTATTAGGTCATTATTGGTGCTGAGCTAATAAGTTTCGTGTATTATAGAGTTTGAACAAGTATTGATATGTTATGTGGGTGTTATTTTGGATCCATGCCGACCTATTTTGAATTATTATGATTTTTGAATCTTGGTGTGAAGAGTGTATGTATGTTGATCCAACAAGGTATAATTGGTGTGATACAATTAATTAGGTTGACCTAATTGATGTTATAGGTTTTTGTGGATGAAGTTGATATATATGTAAGATATTTTTTGATGTTTTGTAGAGAGAGAAGTGACATGATGTACAGTTGATGTGAATTGTGTGAGTATAAAGAGAATGCATGCAGAGGAAAGAAGATAGTTGATTCAAATCAAAATGAAGTGCATAAAGTCTATATTTTGAGCTTCAATAGAACTATAATTCATACATATGTTAGATGCAACTGTAATAGTTCAAATATTGTTTGTTTGCCACAATCTCTTCTATCTTTTCTTCTTTCAATGGGAAGTGAGTCCACTTGGATAGTGAGTCCAACTACAGTGATCACTTCTCTAATATACTATAATCGGTTATAATATATTGTGAGCTAATCTTCGTTGTGGTTTTTCCCATTTTGGGTTTTCCACGTAAAAATATGGTGTTCATGTATTATGTGATGTTGTTGGATGTTTTCATGCTTTCATTCATTATTGTTGATTGAATATGCTACGAGGATTGAATTTTTAAATGTTTAACTGGTTTAAAAGAATATTGATTCACCCCCTCTTAGTATTATGGGTGTTCAACACTTTACATGTGAGTAATAAATCATCTATCTTATAGGATTAATTCTTAGCTTCTTCCTACTATGTGCATTTCCATTGCAAGTTTGTAATTTCCTCTTGCAACTTTTAATTTTATTTTCTCATAAAATTTATTTCAAGTCCCTCCCTTTTAGGGTTTGCATTAGATATTTGTTGGTGTTGATCAAGTTTTTCTTTTAAACACTAAATTTCTCTATCCCTCTCTGCTAACATCTTTTTGAATATTTCACTTTCCAACTTTTATTCTCTATCTTTGTCCTCTAGCATTATTTTCAATTTTTTAATCTTGTGGTTTTTTAAAAATCTATTTGTTCCAACCTTAAATAGAATAGTGAAAATTAAGTGTCTTTCTAAATTATATGTTCTTCCAATGAGGTTGTCATTGGGATTTTTCCTTTGGTTAGACTACACTATAAAGGAGATTTTGGTTGTATTTCTTCCTTAACCATTGTTGCACCCTACAAAATTGGGTTATCTTATTGAGTTGGTATTTCACTTGTGGAGGATTCATGCTCCTTTGGAAAGTCTATAGTTGAGTCTTCCCATAGGGTTTATTTCATAGGGTTTTCTTGTTCTATATGTTGTTCAACACCAAGGGTTGGCTTGTGTTTTTAGTGCTTGATCTTGTGGAGGGGAGGAGACAAAATATATTGAGATCTATATATTCTCTTGTGGAGGGGTTGGCTTGTATTTTCTTGTTCTAGACATTCTCTTGGGTTGATTTTTTTGGAATTGTTCCTCTATAGGTAGCTACACTAGAGTTTGAGATCTTTCATGTCTACTTGGGGAATGCTAAACTTCTATAGTCTATCGATTTAAAATATGAGAAGCCGCTATAGGAGTAGCTCCAAAAGGTACCCCAATTTATGATTTTTGCACTATGTTTTCAAGGGTTTACAAGAACTTTATCGACTTCTTTTCTATCTTTTAGATTTTTAGATTTTAGTTTTTACAAAGGTATATAGTTAGGCCATGGTTCTTTAAATTCCCTTCTTTCCTTTTCATACATGTTTATCATAATTTTCAAGGATTTATATAAATATAGGGGTAGGTTAACTCTTAGTTCTAGGTTCTATTACCGTGGCATAGGTTGGTTAACATTCTAATGCCAAATCCGCCACCACACCAAATTGGCCCTTGCAAGTGAAATATTTCATCACCCAAGCTATAATTGACTTTCAAGGTGTAAGGATTGTAACTCTACTATTGCCCTTATTCTAGCCCTTCTTGCTAGTTATCAACAATGCAAAGTTCTTCTCCTTCCTTGGTGAAATTAGTTAGCATTTATTGGTAAGTTAATTTTTTTCCCCATGAAAAATAATTCCTTCAACAAAAATTCCAAAAACATCAAACCCTTATTTTGGAGATTGTGGTGGATTCCTTTGAGAAATTTTGAATGGATTATTTAACTAGTTATAAATGACACCTCTCAAACTTCTATAAAAATTCAAATCATCCTAAAATTATAAAAAACATTTATTGACTTTTGATCCTAAAGTAACTTTTTTTGGGAATTCAGCTATGCCTTCCTCTCTAAACTATTTTTTCTCTTCAATGGAAAGGTGAAATGTGTTGGAATATTTGCGCAAAGAGGTTTACACAATCTCGGTGTCTTTTGAATCCAAATAGAGTGTTCAGAGGAATTTTTAAGCTAAATTTAAGTTGAATACAAATAACGGGGTAAGTAATTAGTGTTATTTGGCATAATAAAGATAATGCATACAAAATATTTTTGTACCACCTTCATCATACATGAGGTGGATGGAAGGTGACACAACCCTACCCATAAATAATTATTATAGATGATAGAGAGATCAAGCTTAATTAATAGACTATTTAATAATCATTGTATTCCTAATTAATAATTAATATCCATAGCTACCATTCTTTTATGATAAATTGGATACCACTTGCTAAAGATTTGATGTGTTTGGCACCAAATCATTGTACTTATTTATCATCAATATGGAGAAGGTAATTTATGACAAAATTTTGAAGCTTCCCCTTCAAAATTTTCTTGATGGTTTTGGAACATGCTTAATGTGGAAATGTCTAAGTACTAGCTCCAAAATTCTCTTATTATTAAATTTGAAATGATTATGCTTGGAGAAAATGAAAATAATTTTTAGAAAGTCATTGAAGGGATGATTCTAAAGTAACACAAGTGATCTTCTAGAGAATCATTAAAAGGGTGTTTCTAAGGGAAACATGAACATCCTTTTGGAGAATTGTTGAAAGGATTCTTTCAGAGGAAACACGAAACATCGTTTAATGGATGCTTCTACAAGAAACATGAACCTTCTAAAGCATCATTAAAAGGATGATTCCAAAGGGAACATGAACAAACTTTTAGAACATCGTTGAAAGAATACTTCTAAAGGGAACACATATAACCTTCCAAAACATCATTGAAAGGATGCTTCTAGAGGAAACAAAAGCAATCTACTAGATGATTGTTGAAAGGATGCTCCTAGAGGAAACACGACATCCTTCTTAAGCATCATTAAAATGATGATTTCAAAGGAAATACAAACAACCTTTTAGAGTATCATTGAAATTAGATGTTTTCAAAGGAAAACATTAATATAGACACCTAAAAATGTCTAATTCATTCTTCTAATTCATCATTTCTTATCATCATCAAGCATCACACATTCTTCAAAATTTTCATTTACAAGCATTATCACTCATCGCCACTTTCAACAATGCTTAAATTAATAATTTCTAATTATTTGATTAAACTAACCCATTTCCCTACATTGATTAAATAGTTTTCAATTATTTATTTAATTAAATCATTTCCTTCATCAACGTTAATTAAAGAGCCATGCATTCTTTCTCATCTCTCATAATTAAATAATTTCTTGATTATTTAATTAGCTAATTATTCTTTCAAAATTAAATAAATTTTTTAGTTTGCACATTCCTATAAAAATAAATAAAATATTTTATTTATTTATTTTTCTAATTGTATTATTTTTAGTCTTTTACTCTTGTCTTCAATCTTCTAATCCTAAATTTAGCTAACTCTTCTAAATTTAGTGACTTTGCTAAATTTAGTGAGTTAATTGAACAGTGCTTCGCTTCATCTTTCCATGCAAACTCATGCATGATCATCTTGATCTCTCGTCGATCCTCGTTCGTCAATCTCATTTCACATCTCACACCATTGATCTCATGTCTTGAAAGCCTATAAATCAAATATTTTTGATCATTCAATCCCCTCCCCAAATTGGCATTCAAGCTCCTATAACACATCATCATCAATATTTATTTTATACAACTAGGTTATGCTTAGGTTATGAGAGATCCACATATCATATAAAGGCATGATCTGATAATTTTGACAATGGAGTAAATCTTGGTGATTCCAAGCGAGGAAAAAGTAGATTAGATAAGCTCAACTTTATTTATGTTCTTGATTTTCTTTCATTTGATTGTCATTATCACTTAATTGGTGATAAGTTTATTCATTCATTGGATTTGTGATTATCAATTATATCTTTATTTACTATTGAATCCTTTGAATGCATTGACAATATTCTTGTTCGCAATTAATGACCAATTTTGTAGCATCATTGAAAGGATTCTTCTGGAGGAAACATAAACTGTAGAATAAACATAAATTACAAAAGAAACATATACTACAAAAGAGATATTATACCATATTTAGATTTTTTTGGTTAAGAAATACTTACATGATTTTTTTTAGCAAATGGAAAATCCCCTCTACACACCAATTGTCAATTTGTCCTTTGACTATTTGAATGAACTCTCATTCACTCGTCAATTTTTGGTACAAACAAAGTTTATGACCATTTATCAAGAGATTTGTGTATCACCATTCATTGGATTTAATTATATGGACCCATTGTCAAATACTTATTCCACCTCACAAGGTCCCAATCATCATGTTCTAAGCTTTCCTTTCAAGCCTTTATATCCAAAATTGAGTGCTTAGTCTCCTTTATGATTTTTTTCTTTGATGTATGGCTTCCAATCACAATTCATTTGGTTCATTTAACTATAATGTGCCTTCAACTTAAGCCATTCTAAACTTTAGACACACATACATGGTTGTCCTCAATTTTTGGAGTTCAAACTCAATTGGTAGAATATGTTTCTTCCCAAAAACTGGTTCATATAGTGAAAAACCTATAGGTGATTTCCAAGTATAGTATTATAAGCCTAGGCAACTTCATGCAATTTCCTGGGCCAATCTTTCATACTCAATGAAACTATTTTGTGAGAATATTTTATAGTTCTCATTTAATCACTTATACTTGAATTTTTTCTTGAGGATGGTATGGTGTTGATTATTTATGACCCGCTTGGAAATAGTCAATGAAAGAGAAGAGAACCTTTGAAATAATATGGGGGTCTTGGTTTGTTGCAATGGACCTAGGTTTCCAAATCTAAGGAATGTCTCCTTATAATGGAAATCTTCCAATTTCTCTACCCTCATTATTTTGAATGCTTACACTTCTACCTATTTTATGAGATAGTTTGTGCACACAAGTATGTACTCTTTCCCATGAGAGGATGGATCAATAGGACTTGTAAATTCTAGTCCCATTTTTTAAATGGTTTTAAAATCACCCAAGGATGGAAGAGAATTTCATTATATTTTATTGGTCTTCCCATGTTTGGCACTTGTTGCATTGATAAATGTATCTCTTAACATCTATATGTATCAAAGTCCAATAATATCCAATGCCCAAGATATTTGAGAAGTCCTTATTGCATAATACTATCCTCCAAAGGGATCATAATGGCAAGCTATCATGATGTTGTAAATTTAATAAGCTCCAAAAAACCTTTATAAAATCATGCCATAACAATATTTAAATAGAAAACCATTAAGCCATTTAAAATTTCTACTCTCCCTTTCTATATGTATCTTTGTTTTGTAGAAATTTTTGGGAGAATGCTCCTATGGAAAAATAATTTGTTACATTAGCAAAGCAAAGAGTATATTTTTTATATGGAAACTAATTGATTGTCTGGAAACTCGTCTAAAATGGTTCAACAACTTCCTTCTCATGTTGTATCTTAGATAAAAAGTATGTGACCATATTAAAATTCCTAGGTCTATCTATGATTGTTATGTTGACTTCCTAGAGAAGTAACAACCATGTAAGTCTTCATCCATATACAATAGTTTTTCTCATTGAGTACTTGATAGTTGAATGGTTTTTATATATGGTCACCTTATAACCTATAATATAATGAAAAATGTATTAAGAGGATGCACAATAGTTAGGAACTCTCTTTGTAGTCATGTAGTTTCTTTTTATGGAAGTTATATTTTTGTTGATGAAATAAATGGCATAATTCCCTCCATTTTCATATTCTTATCCAAATATTACACTAATGGCATCATTTGAAGAACCTGTGTATATGCAAAATGGTAGTGCAGGCAGTTGGGTCCATGTAACATTGGGGTGGTGGTTAAATTTTCTTTGATGGCTTAAAATGAGGCTTGACACTCCAAAGTCCAGGATAACTCAACATATTTATAAAGTAAAGCAAACATGAGTGCTACATTTTTGCTAAAAAAATATATGAACGCATGGTATTATCCAACAAGCCCAAAAAAACTGCACATATCTATTTGTGTCTTTGGGGCTTCCAACCTTTAAATTACCTTGATCTTTTAAATATCAACCTTGATGCCTTTTGTTGAGATGTGATGTTCCAAAACAATCCCTTGTGAAGAACTTTATCTAAGCTTTGCAAGGCATTTTCAAAGGTGTTTCCATGTATTGAAGATTCATCCATATAGACTTCTACACAATCACTTACCAATTCAACAAAAATAGCCAACATTGCTCATGAAAATGTAGTAGGAGTATTGCATTAACCAAATGGAAGAAATCTATATGAAAAGGTTCCCCATGGGCATGTAAAATTGGAATTGTTTTGATATTTGAAAGGAACCTATATCTAGTGATACCCACTAGATCCATCCAAGAATGAAAAGTAGGTCTTCGTAATTGGATTATTATGACTTGGTCAATAAATAATAGAGGAAAATAGTCTATGTAAGTTGCCTTGTTAAGTTCCTTGTAGTCTGCATAGACTATCTATTTCCCTCATTTCTTTGGAATAACCATTAGAGGTGAAACCCATTGGCTATCAAAGATTGGATGAATGAATGGACTTATTGTGAAATATTTTCAATATCTATTTTGGCTATTTCCCTAAGTATGGGGTTGGTTTTATGTTGGGGTTAACTGGTCTAACTAGCTTGGTGTAAATATGATGTGTACAGATCCTCATATGTATTCCTCTCATGTCTTTATAATTCCAAGTGAATGCTTTGGACTGGTGGATGGTGTTTCTAGTGAGTTATCATTAGTGCATTAGTCTAATTTTTGTGACAATAGTGTTTTGAGCAATATAACCGAGTGATATCAAACCTACATTAGTCTCTTGCATTAACTATTAGAGGTACACCTTAATTGGATTAATGATTTGATGTGGTGGGAATGATATTTTATGTTTAATCTAAGTCTTAGGGAAAATTTATATGCTAGTAGTAGTGTTATAAGTTTGATCAAAATTATAAATCAATTGTTGTAACAGTTTTTATAATGCATTTTATGTTTGTTAATCTTGTGAGCCCCAAATAGTAGTACCATTAGAGGATTAAACATATGCATTCATATCTATTTTGTAAACTTCAAATGGTTTAACCATCAAAGGGTTTTAATTTGTATGAATTTCATATTATAAAATTGGATGGTTTATCACAAATTATCATAGCATTTTATCAACTCATTTTGGCATTGAACAAGTTGGCATTGTTGATAATTTTGGTCTTATTCAAGCTTAGATATTCTACAAGTGGCTTGCTTTGTATTCATGCAGTCCACCTAAGAGATCTTGATTAGGTTGGCTTTGTCCCCTACGTATTCCAGTCAACTTGTCATCATATCATTGTAATTGGCATATCATAAGAGTTGGGTGTTGGATATATATGTTATTCTTAGAGGTGTGCTTGTGTGGGGTAGTTATGAGTCAAATACATTGTTCATTGTTGTTTATTATTAATTTATTATTTTCAAAAGATACTCTTCAAGTGGGGCATGAGTTTTTCATGAAACTATGTTTTTGGTAGTTCATTTCTTTGAGAAACCATTTGTGGTTTTTCTCTCCCATTGTTCTATGAAGTGGATGCATGAGATAATAGTTTTATGGGTTATTTGTAGGTACATGGGTGTTTCCAAAATATTGTTTGATTGAAGAGAGATATATGCTTTTTTTTTTTTTTTAAATTTTATTTTCTGAAGATCAAGACATACTTGAACCTCTCTTTGATGGTGGATTGTAAAAATACTCCATAAATCAACAACATAATTCATGTAATAAAAATTACATGTCATCTTCAACCATAATAATAAATCAATATTAGAATATCATAATATTATTCATTCACATAATGAAGTTTTAACATATGATTTCAAGCTAAATCATAAATTTCATCATCCATTATTACCAATGTTTCATGCAAATTGAATAAGTAATAATGGATATTCTTGTAATGTAAAATGTACACATGAACTCAAATGAGTCATTTAATCATTACAATTTTTTTTATTTTGAACAAGAACTAATATTTACAATCGAGTCATTAATCTATTTCAATAGGGATTTAGCCCTTTACCACAATAGTCTATATCACAATTAAATAATGTTGGTGTAAATAGGTGTTTTACCTATCTAAGTCCTATTTACATTTTAAGCTCACTTAAGTTCTAAGAGGGAATCTTTCTAGATAGTGTTAGTTTTCACTATATCTTATCTTATCTTTTGACATTTAATGCTTGTGTCCTAATAAATTTAATATTTTTTGAGGTAGTTATCTCATTGTATAGGATTAAGACACATGCAAAGATCTTGTCTAATCCTATCTCACAACTTGTATTTATAAGAAAGAAATCATATGTACACAATATATTCAATCTAGAAATCTTGCATCCATAATAATAGCATGATATTTCTACTATTTCTCTCTTGTGAAAGTTATTGTTGTCTTGCAAGTGATCCTTGAGTGTTGAGGAGTTCACCATTAACTCCTACATGGTATCAAAGCTTCAGTGCTACAGACTTCTTCTCATATGTGAGGAACCAATCTTGTCTTGAATATTTTTTTGGGTTCAATTGGAGGTTTTAAGGACCTCACCATTGAATTTAGGGTGTTTGAGAAAGTCAGGTTTGTCTTTCATTTCATTAAATTTCATTATATTTTTTCAGATCTACAAGGGTTTCAAGTTGGGCGAAGGTTACCAAATCTAGGAGATAGCTAAATATTCAAAGCACTTTGGGTCAAAACAAACCCTTCCATTGCGCTCATAACACCCAAAAACTCTTGTTTTGATATATAATACTTCATTTTTGGCATCAATTTTTTTTTGGTGATATTTTATTTTTGGTTGACTATCTTAAATTTGGTGTCTAAACGATCGTTATAAAACATTATGTTAAATTTGACACTCAAATGACTGTCATCTATGACTATGTTAAATTTGATAGTCAAATGACCGTCAACAAGTCACTCCAATCTTCCCCCTTCTTCATCAGTAGTTTTGAATTTTCAATCAAACTTCAAACAACCATAACTTAGTCATCTAGACTCCTTTTTTTGAGATTTTGTTTCAATTGGGGTAGAATTACTTGATATTTATAGTGGTGCAGTTGGTTTTTGATCCTGGTGCCTATTTTTTTTGATAAATTATAGATTCTCATAGGTGTTGTTGAGTTGTTCTCATTTTGAGAACTTTTGGGGCTCCATTTTTACCCCTATAATAATATTTTTGGGTGATTTTTTTGAAAGTGCATAATTTTTTGTGTAATTTGCAGTGGTGTGATTAGATCGATCCCATTTTATGTTAAAATTTTACTTTAAGCTTGTGGCCAAATTTTGCATATGTAAGCACTAAGGTCAAGTCCACTTCACTATTTTTGGTATGTGGAACATGTAAACACACTAAGAATAAAGTTTCAACCTCATATATTGCTGGGGGTTTCTTGATTGAGTAATTGGGGGGGGGGGTAATCTTATACTTTTGTTAGCTTATGTCTCTTTATTGGTCTATTGAGTGGCTAAAGTTGTGGAGTTTAACATGGGTATCAAAAATCATCTCGCTATAATTAGGTTGAATAGATGGAACTTTAAGTCTTGGTGAGATAAAATCCTTATACATTGTAATATTTGTCCATATCTCTATGGCCTAGTTCCTAAACCTTCATCCAAATGGAAGGGAGTTGTGTGGGACATAAAAACTGAACATATCTTGGGAGTAATTGGTTGTAGTTGTGATATCGACGCACAAATGTTCACTGATGGTATTGAGATCCCTCGTAACCTTATGAATAAACTTTGGGAGATGTATGAAGACTTGAACGAACCTCTATTCTTAGAGGATCTTGTTGTGGATTGTATTGTCCCACTTGATGAGTTTCAACCAATTGAAATTAAAACAGTTGCAGTGCTTGTTGATTGGGAAAGGTATGGTTATTTTTATGACACATAACCTTCCCCTTCTCCTCTTATAGAGATTTATATTAAGAATTCGGTTTCTATGAATCCTAATCTAGATTTAGAGGGTTTATCTTCTTCATCTATGATTTAACATCTTGAGGCTGAGGAATCTTTTAATCCAACATTGATAGAATCATTTGATGTTCACATTCAGACAACTAGTGTGGACACTTTTGGAGATGATAAGTGTAGTCGAATGACATGCACTAATATATCACCTCCTTCGTCTACTATTATATCTAGGGATACTCATGCTGCCACAATTTTGACTCCTTGTGATTCAATGTAACAAGACACACATCATTTTCCAAAGATGGCTACTTGAGATGAGTACTTGACAAGCATTATTGGTTTGTTTTGTGAGTCCCACATTTCAAATTTTAGAGACATCATTGATTGCATTCATCTTCTCTTTGATGAAGATGACCCTTCTTCAATTTTTGTGAGGGAACACTTCAATCCTCTTATTCATTCTCTACATGATCATTCTTTGCAGTTTGACATGAGTGTGGATTCTTTTGGACAACATTTGGAGGAGGATTCTTTGTCTTCAAAGGAGGTATCTCTATTCTTTGGATTATGTTCTACAATCATTTCTAGGAGATTTTGGATTGTCATCTTTTATAGTGTGGCCTAGAATACCTATTTGGAGTGTGATAGCTTTCGACATTGACATGGAGACACTTGAGTGTAGTTTATAGATATCACATATCATTTTCTTCTTGCATCTTCCTTTTAGGAATGGGAAGACATCTTGCATAACCTCTTGGTCTTATTTCTTCCCAAGGGGAGGGACGTTGTTCGATACTCTTGGATCATCTTCAACATTCATTGTCGAGAATCTACCACATTGTAGGAGACTCTCCATTGAGGGAGGCTACATGGTCTCTCTTCTTCTCTCTTTTGAGGGTATTTTTCCTCATATGGAGTTTTTTCCTTCTCATTCTTCATGGAGAGAATTTTGTATCTTAATCTCTCTTTTGGGGAGTAGTTTTGTCCCATTGGTTTTCTCCTTTTCTCTATTTATGAGATATTGCAATTACATTTGTACATGGGCACCTAACATGACCTCATAGTTGGAACCCATCCTTTCATCTTTGCATAATAATTTACTCCCTAAGTTGCACTTAAGGGGGGAGGTGTAAATAGGTGTTTTACCTATCTAGGTCCTATTTACATGTTAAGTCCACTCAGGTCCTAGGAGGGAACCTTTGTAGATGGTGTTAGTTGTCACTAGATTGTATCTTATCTTTTGACATTTAATGTTTGTGTCCTAAGTCATTTAATATTTGTTGAGGTAGTTATCTCATTGTTTAAGATTAATACACACATCAAGATATTGTCTAATCCTATCTCACAACTTGCCTTTATAAGCAAGGCATCATATGCACATCATATATTCAATCTGAGAATCTTACATCCATAATAATAGCATGATTTTTTTCCATTTCTTTCTTGTGGAAGTTATTTTTGTCTTACAGGTGACCCTGAGGTGTTGAGGAGTTCATCATTAACTCCTAAAAATAATACATATCTACATTTTTACAAATATATTTATAATTTGGAATCTTCTTTTTGAAAGCATTCCTTCATAAACCTAAAAAAGCGAGTATCATCATAATGGATTCCACCCTATTACAAATCCATAGGCTTCCTCATGCTATTCCATAGGAGAAGCCCGACCCATCACAACAAGTCTAGATAATTATAGCCAACATGTATGAATATTTATTCTAGCATGATGCTATTACAACTAAATCTACTACAAATCCATAAGCTTCCTCATGCTATTCCATTGGAGAAGCTCAACCCATCACAAAAATTCCAACTAATTGTGGTCAATATATATGAATATCTATGCTGTCATGATGCTACTAAAATTATTGTATTCATACATAATTCTTTAGCAAGCAAAAATATATCTACATGTAATGTCATTTAACACTATGATGTGGTAGAGAGAAACTCAAACAATTAACTATACAACAATTTGAAAATACGAATTTGGCCAAAGTAATTTCTTTTATTAACATAAGTTTAACCTGACATGTTAATTCTCATATGACCATAATAGCACCCATTCAAAGCATGTCAATGTTTACAAGAAACAATTTATTTTCATAACAAAATTTTAGGTATTCACCAAGACAAGTTTCACAATCATCCAAGGAGTAACTTGATTACTTCCCATTGTTTTGAAAGTGATAACTCGTCATACTATTTATCACATAACTCATACATAATTACATGACTATAAAAGTTCCATTCAACCATTCATAGGTTTTCTATCAAAGACGTGTCTATTCTTATGATGAAAAATAACAACCCCTATAGTGGTCCTTTCCACTATTTTCTACCAAGTGATAACTAATAAGCTTATGATAAAATAAAATTCATGTTATAAATAATATCAATGAATGGACAATCCACTATAAGCTTATATAGGAGAGATAATTTTTATAAGTGTTAATTCCATGAATTTTCACATATACTTGTAAGTATCTTGTTATCAAGGAATCTAAATACAAATAGATATATATTGTTATCCTACTATCAAGACATTTAAAAACACACACACACACAAGTGTAAATACACAAATAAAATAAAAGAGTGACATGTATGTATTAAAAAAACTAAAGAGAGGTATCTCTACCCTTAAGACATGCCACCCTCTCCCTAAGAGGGACGATCCTTTCATAAGGGGCACAACCCCTTCTTCTTTGGTCATCCCATCCAAATGGAAAATATTATTTATTATTGATTAAACACTAAGTGCCTAAGCAACACTAGTCCTATCTAGATGAAAAAGTTTGTTAAATTTTGATTAATTAATCAAATGCCCACGCAAAGGTAGGCGCTTCCAATACAAGTCGTCCAAACATAAATAAAAGGAAAATATTTTATATTTGCTTGTTTAAAATTGGAACAACAATTTTCTTCCCATTCACGTTATTGAAAAATAAAAAAGAACAAACTCTCATATGAGAACAATATAAAAGGAAAATTTAACTGTTGTATTGTATTATGGTAGCACATAAAAAACAATAGTAGGTTGGGTGCTTACTAATCAACCTAGCGTTGTTATGAAAAGAAGAAATTTGAAATCAAGGCTTAAGTGACTAGACACAAGGCTTGGATAGAAGAAGCCCAAGCATGGTGTAAGAACATATTTGAGAGTTGTTTGATAAATACTTTGATTGTAGGATATAAAAAATATATTTATAAATAATAATTAATTGTTAAGAAATAAAATATTGAAAAATACTAAAGATTTTAACAAGGTATAACCTCATGGCTCTCTGGCACAACCAGACTAGAAAATTTTCATCATAGATTACTTGTGTTATAGAGATAAAAACATAAAAAGCATACCTCCATAGTTGGGATGAATAAATTTCAAAGGGAAAAAATCTTGACCTTGCAATCAGCTGGAAGAACAATTCTTCTAGCTTGTGGAAGTGAAAAACCCAAAACTTTCCCTAAAAAGAAAAAAATCCTAAATATGTTAGTCCTCTTTTTTTTGTTTCTTTCCTCCGTAAAAGTCCTTTTTTTGGAAAGAGGGTTTCTCTTGTTGTACGTGGAGGAAGAAAATTGTAAATTTAAACAAATGTTAGTCTTCTTGACGGTTGCCAACATTCATTTCTTTCCCAAAATCGTTTAATTTTCTTCCCAAGAAAGCTTCCTTCAATACTTTTTGAAAAGATCATGTGCTCCTTTTCCATAGGGAGATAGTTCTATTTTTTAATAAAATGTTCATTCCTTTTTTCACATCTATCAAGACCCTCTTTATATTCCCACATTTCAAAGCTACAAGTAACTTAAACTTATCAAAATAAATATTGATTAATCATTTTTATGTCCCAAAAGACTATTCAACTATTCTATTCTATTAATAAACAAATATTATTGTATATTTAAAAAAATTAGGGAAGAAGGAAATATAATCTTCCTCTATAAAAGTAATGACATTTAGATAATAGTATAATAAAATCTTAAAATAAAATTTTATTTTACATAAGAATAATTGTATATTTTTAATAAAATACAGTAAAAATACGTGTCTCCATAATGATATCTCTCAATGTCTTTTACATAGATTTTTATAAAGATAGGTATGCTAGTTTAAAAATAATAACTTTGTAAGTAAGATAAACATTTATGAAGATAAAACATAATTATCTAATTTACTTTAAATTTTATATTTTCCTAATAAAAATATTTTTTTTTCCTATTGCATACAAGACAATTCACTAAATAGAGCATTATCTAACTTGTCACAATAATTCTAATATTATGAATCCACGTGCTCACACATGGGAAGTTTTTCATGCATGTCACCTTTAGTTGGCTAGACGCTTCTTCCACATGCGATGATAGCGTGATTTTGATCTTGTCACACTCACACATAAAAATAGTGCTCTCTCTCGAAGATAGTGTCGATTTTGATCTTGTCACGCTTACACATAAAAATAGTGATAGTTGGTCTTTATCACAATTTTATATAACTTCTAAAAAACATTAATATCTCCTAATATTATAGCATTCAAGTATACTCTATCTTTGTACATAACTTTAATTGTAAATATGAACCAAACATAATTAATCAAATTAAGCACACTTCACACAAAACAAGGCTTTGAGATGGTTTTTTTCTTACAAAAAATTTCCGTGTACAAACCAAAATTTATGATTTGCAAATTTATATTTGTTGATATATACTTTCATATAATCTCATAATATTTGATTAAGTCTTTGTACTTTTTGAAGAGCTTTCATTTATAATAGCTTGCCCTCTTTTATCAACAACAATTGTATAAAATTTTTGTGTCATAATTTTTAAACTCAAGAGTAATTAATATTTGTAATTTTTGGTTTAAGTTGGGATGAAGCTTTTCTTGTCATTGTCTAAAGGATGGGATGCTATGCAATGGTAATGTAATTATGTAAGAATTATTTTTTTATGAGGTTTGACAAGATTGACCTTTCAAATTATTGAATAGAGAATATATTTAAAATTTTGATAAAATTGTAATACCATTATCATATATGTATTAAATATATCTATTTAAAAGATATCTAGAAATATAAATATTGAGATGTTGAACTTATTTCTGTTATCTGATTAATTTATATAATAAATTTAAAATATATTTAAATAAAAATAAAAATACCCCAAACAAATGTAACATTTGCTAATGATTTCGACATGACTTTTATTGAAACTGCCATTTAATAAAAAATCCTTTCTTAATCCGTTTGGATTAAATGCGGGTCAGGGAGACCATTTCCGTAAACTCTTAACAGATTTGACAAAGACGCAGTAACAACGCAAGCTTGAAGATTATTATTTAAAAATGCCAACCATCAAAACCCTCCTAAAACCAAATGCTTTCCTACAACCACCGAGCATGCCTAACCGGAGATTAGAACCTTCAACCGGTGATGAGTAATTCCTAACGGTTCCTTTCAACTTCCAGCAATGGGAGGATTACTTCAGGGAATTGTTTGGTAAAACATTACTTGACTTCACCTATCTGCACACCTACGCTCCTAGTCTATTAATATATCAGCTGTAGTGTCAGTTCAGGAAAAGGGTAGAGATTAAAAGAATCGATTTGTATAGTAGGCCGCGCAACTAGAGGCGGGAAGAGAGCAATGGAGATTTGTAGTGACTCCGACTCCTCTCATTCCTCCCGTGACCAAAGCGATGACACGCATTTGCAGGTATCATATTTTCATTTGCCTTCATCACACATGGAAGAAGAAAAGACTTTTACATTCCTCATTTTATTTTTCAACACAGGCATGCTTTGTACTGAGGCGCTGCGCTTCCTCTTCTAAATCTTCGTGCGACACGGCATCATCTGCCAAGTCTTCAAAATCTAAGAGGAAAGCAGAATGTGAAGGAAACAAGCCAGGTAAAACCCTGTATCGTCTCCCGCCTTTTTCAAATGAGGAACATCCTTTGTACGGTAGATGGCGCATGGAGGCCTTTACTTGTGTCTGGTCGCGAATTGAGGCCATCATCAAGGTACATTTTTTTTTACGTATCTTTTATTTTGAACGCTGCGCAAAGGCTTTTTTAGTTTTTTAAAATATATATTATATTGGTTGAGAGCTTCTATGCCTCGGTTTCTTTTTCTTTGATAGATTGCTCGGATTAAACTCCCAAATTGAATTTAATCTCAAACACACAGGCTCTACACTCTATTGGGTTTGAATATTTATAATCTCAACCGCTAGACCATAGCCGGATGAATTTTCTTCTTTTCCTTGTATGGCTACCAGTGTTGATTAAAATTCGAGAAACGCAGAGGCCCTACTTCAGGTTCATCAACACAGTCGCGGCCAAGTTTGATTCTTGTCCTGATTGTTGAAACTCTATATTTTGAAGATTCACCTCTGCAAAGCTGGGATTTAGAGGAGTTTTTAACTTTTATATGTTTGTTTTTTTATGCTGATTATTTTTCTCTGGTATTTCTTGGATGAGGTCACTTGCTGCCTATATTTAATTGGTAAATGTCTCTTATGGCGAAGCAAGATGGAGAAGCTAAAAAGTTAGACGTAGGAAAGTGAAAATACATTCACAATAGAATTCCGGAAAGAGAATTAATTATTACTGTCACAAGTTAGGTAGGGCTGGATAAATTGACAATCCACACCTCAACTGGCTACTAGTTAGTGACTAATTAGATGTTTTAATATTTCTAACACCTCCTATTGGTTATAGAGACTTCAATTCAGAACTGTATTAATTTGATAGGAGACAATAACTTTGTATGCCAATTCCCCAGTTGATCTTGAGTGGGAACAAATTGCATTTGTATTTCATTATTTTGCACCCTTTTTTTTGATGAAGTGACAATGAAGCTCAATGTGTTTGGATCACTCTTGCATAATAGAACTTTTCACCATTTTTAAAACACTTTGATTATCATAGTACATTGTTGGTTTTTGTTACAAAAGTATACCCATATCACCTACGATTCTTCAAGCCTAGATTAATTAGCATTTGGCTGTTTAAAGGAAATTTTACGCCCTTTCAAAAGAAGAAACGACAATGTCCATTTGCTTCTCGCTTAGTGAGGATGTTAGAAGAATAAGGAGTTTGTCATTGATGCATTTGTTGGCAACATGAGCATGCGGGATAAGTATAAGTTGCACAGTATGCAGTTTAGTGTTTGTCATTGATGTCAACATTGTATTCCATTATGAAGACCATTGTGTAGATTAGTTTGTATAGCTTGAGCATGTTTGAGGATGTTTATGAAGTAAATTTTGTAAGAAGGTTTGATTTGATGGAGGTAGTTGATATGGAAATTGACTAAATGTCAATATAGGTAATTCCGGTGCATAGGACATTTGATTTTTGGGTCCGCATTGGTCCGCCGTATAAGATCTTGTTCTGCATGTTTGATATAAATTTGTTGGATGATAGAGGAACCTAAATCTAGAATTTCATATTGTTTTGGCTCCTGATGTTGAAGTTATGAGTGACAGTATATCTGTTTGGCAGTAACAGGCATTTTCCAGTTTGGTGCATATGTTTTGGTGAATCTGCACTACTCTGCGGATTGGAATCTGGTTTTGCGGATTTGTGGAGATGTTGATAGGTGTCAGTACAGTGTGTATTCCAAATAGCATAGAGTTTGGAGGCTCGCATGTTTGTTTGTGGTTGTACTGTTGGTGAATTTTGTTATTAGGTCATTACTAGTGCCAACCTAATGAGTTTTGTGTATTGTGGAGTTTGAATATGTATTGATCTGTTGTGTTGAAACTATTTTGGGTCCATGCCGACTTATTTTGAATTGTTACGAGTTTTGAATCTTGGCGCGAAATGTGCATGAATAAATATTGAGTGGACAAGTTATATTTTGTATAATACATCCAATTAGGCTGACCTAATTGATGTTTTAGGTGTTTATGAATGAAGCGGATATATATGTAAGATCTTTTTTCGGTGTTTTGAAGGTTGCAAGATGTGATAAGAGTCTGTGGATGCGATTTGTGTAAGAGTAAAGCAAATGTAGAGTAGAGCAAAGAATTAATTTAGATCAGTATGAAGTGTGTAAAGTCTGTATTCTGAGCTTCAAAGGAATTGTAATTCATGCATATGTTAGATGTAATTGTAATAGTTCAAATCTTGGTTGTGTGCCACAATCTCTTCTATCTTTTCTTCTTTTAGTGGGCAGTGAGTCCACTTGGACTGTGAGTCGATATGCAGTGAGCATTTTTGTAATATACTATAACCAGTTATAATATATTGTGAGCTAATCCCCACCGTGGTTTTTCCCATTTTGGGTTTTCCATGTAAAAATCTGGTGTTATGTGTTATGTGATGTTGTTGGTTGTTTTCATGCTTTCATTCATTACTGCAAATTAAATATGCTATGAGGATTAAATGTTTAGATGCTTTAGTGGTTTAAAAGAATACTTTAAAAGAATACTAATTCACCCCCCCCCTCTCAGTATTTCGGGGGTTCAACAATTGGTATTAGAGCCCGGTTCTATGGAAGGAGCTTAACCACTTGGGGAAGATCTTGGAGGTTGAACACATGGCTATTAGAAGAGTACCTATACCTTTGGAAGAAATTCCAACAGTTGGAATTACAGAAGAAGATTGTATGTTTGACATAAATGGAGAACTCAAAATTGTTCTTGAAGATCTGGAAAGAATTGAAGGTGAAAATAGAGATCTGAAAGAAAATGTCAAAAAAGCAGATGAATGCATCAAAAAATTGAGAGAGCAAATCAAGAAATTCAGAGAAAGACATAAGGAGGTTAGTGAATAGTTGAAGCAAGCAATTGAAACAATCATTGGTCTAAAGGTGCCAATTCAAGAGAGAAAAAGAATTGAAGAATGTCTGAATACAATGGTGAAAAGCAAAATTGGGGAATGTACAAAGCTTGAACAAGAAGTTGTGAATCTAAGATTAGATCTTGAAAAAGCAAAGAATCATGAAGATGAATTCAAGAAGAGCTCTGTCATGCTTGATGAAATGATTATAAATTAGAAAGGATCTAAAGATAAAGGTGGATTAGGGTTTGAAATAGGAGAAAGCTCAAAGGCAGATCAAACTCCAAATCAGGCTGAAAAGAAGATTGAAGACAAGAAATCGATGGCAAGTAGATTCGGAATCAAAGGAATGAAGCTAGAAGACCACCGGTTAGACAACCAAATGCACAAAGGTACCCATCTTTTAATGGTTTTTGTTATTCTTGCAATAGATTTGGACATAAGGCTATGGAATGTAGAAGCATAATGAATTAGAATGTTCCATCTTTTCCCGGTCAATGTTTTACATGCAAGAGATATGTTTTGCACACTGAAGACATAAGAATCTATATTCATGGGAAAATGGAAGAATATGATCACTCGAAGCTTGGTGATGTGTGGGCAAAACAACTCACCGGTGATGACATTGCATTGAAACCTGAATATTAGAATTTGGTTACAAAGAAGCTCGATGTTTGGCAAGGGTTTCCCAACTTTTTCCATGATGATGCTTGGGTTAGAATTGCACTAAGCCATATTCTTGACAAATTTGTATGGAAGGATATGCCCGACATGATTACCAAGGAGGTAATTAGGGCTATGATGGGTTTGTGTTCAACTAGACCAGTTCTAGTGCTTAAATTAGTGAAGATGAAGTGGTAATGGAGCTTACTAGAGCGAAGTATGACAGGAGATCCTTGACCATCAAGGACATTAGAAATCTTGCTGTAAAGTATGCCACAATGATGATTGGGTATAAAATCTACTTTTCTAACAAAAGAAACTTTGTTTTGGCCACCGCCATCAACACAAGTTATGAGATGGTTGAGAAAGGAGCGGATTATGACTTATGTGAGCTATTGAGACATTGGCTAATGGAAATTTGTAGAAGACAAAACAGTCAATATATCTATTCAAATATGGAACATTGATCATATGTTTGTTGTTTTACTTTTTGAGAGAACTACCTGGAACAAAGAGTGTTGTGTAGCTACAAGGTAGACTTGTAGCATACCAGATTAATGACTTTTTGAGAGGACTTGGAGATGCTAAGGCACAAGATGAGGCTCTTGTGGCATTTTTTCGCAGTTTTCTAGAAGAGAATGTAGGAAAGGGAGAGGATTCCTTGGAAGATGGTGGAGAAGTACAAGAATGAAATCACATTCTTGGTGACAAAGGATGAGTGCCTTATATAGGTTGTTGAGCCTAGAACAATATGGGTCCTGGAAATGGGATATGAAATCATTGAAGAATATTGTGGGGACTGCGGACTACATGTTGAGAAAACCAAAGGACACCTTTGAGGAGAGATATGGAACATATGAGGAGAAGTCCATTCAAGTGCACATGGATCAAAGACAGTCACAAATAAAGAAGACCGTTGACAAGATGACTGCACAGTTTGTGGAGGCTATGGGCCTCACTAAAGAATAGGTTGAAAAGGCAAAGGCTATGTTAGATGCTTTGAGAGGATCATCCAGCAAAAGAAGGTCTGGTAGGATTGCAGTCGCTCCTCCGGTTACCCCCAAGTCCTCTGGGACTATGCCTACTTGAGGAGAAAAGAGAAAAGAACCTGGAAGTGCTCCAGTGAAGGAGAAGATCTCTTTGGTGAAACAACAAAAGAGGCCTGAAAAGGAAAAGGCGGCTTCGGCAGCACAACAATCTAGCCGAGTGAGAAGGAGAGTGAAGACAAAGGCCACCAAGGAGCAGTACTTGGGAGTAAATGTTGAGGATGAAGAAGAAAAAGAAGAAGGACCACAATTGGTTTGGAAGAGGAAAGCTGAAGCTTTGCAAGGTGAAACAAACATAAAGAAACAAACGGTTGATATTGTGGATACAAATGAAGAGGAAGAAGTTGAAAAAGAAAAACAAGCCTTTGTGATCCACATGGGAGAGAAGAAAGCAAAATCCAGCAAGAAGAAGACATCGAAGAGAAGGAAAAGCAAAAGAAGAAGACTTTGGTAAGGACTCGTAGTCCTATGAAGTTAGATGCTTTATTTAATGGGATTGTGTATAATGAAATGCTAGAAGAGATAGTTGCACTATGCACTGAGGCTGATAAGGTGGACAAGGCCACCATTATAGAAGCTATTGTAAAATACATTGTTTTTTTTGAAGTAGATATGAGAAATATTGGAAAACAATTGCTTGTAGAACTATGGAATGTATTGATTGAAAGAAGACAAGAAGCTATAGAGGAAGAAGCTAAATTGAAAACTTATGTTTTGGAAAAGATCAGTGCACTCTCTCAGAGGAGAATAAAGCCACATTGGCTAAATTGTACAGTAAGGAATTCCGCACGAAGCCCTCATGAGCAGAGATCAGAATGATCTTGAGAGGCTCCGGAAAGAGCTTGTGGAAAAGGTTGTAGAATTGGCTTAGAGATTGGGAATGAGGAAAGCTCAGAAGAAATGCAGTTTGGGATGGCAGCTCCGAATGTGAATACTGAAGAAGCACAGAATGATGATGCTCAACATGAACATGAAATCGAAGAAGGGAATGTGCAAGATAATGTTCTTTCGGAAGTGGAAGAAATTGTAGAAGAAAATGTTGAAGTTAAGGAGAATGTTGAAGAAGGAGAAACTACTGGAGAAGACATTGCGAAGGAGGATACTTCCATAGATCATCAAACACCTCCTCCGGTATCTAAAACAAATGTTGAGAACACTCAAGGCAAATTGAAGACTATCACTCCTCCAAATAACAAAGAACAAACTGTTGATGAAGGTGATGCAAAAAAGAGTAATGAACAAAAGGATGAGGATGCATTTGGAAATGAAGAAAAGAAGGAAATGGAGACACTAGTTGACACTGGTGACAAGGAAAAGAAGTTGAAGGAGAAGGCTGCAGAGGAGAATGTAAAGGCTACTAGTGAATCTTTCGGTTCCTCTAGAGATTCCTTAAAGAATCTGTTGAGTATGTAGTTGCAATTCTAGCCTATAGTGTCCGCCCAACTACTGCAACTTCCAATGCAACAAGGGCTTGTAGACATGAACAAGATATCTCCTCTTCACAAGCTTCAATTGAGAGATGTTTTCCACGCATTTGCCTTGACAGAGATAATAGAGACACATCAGAAGAGTGGAGAAATGATAGATGATGTAGTGAAGGCTCTATAGAAAGCCATACCTGGTGCAAGAGTTGACAATTCTCTATTTGGTATGGAAAATTAAAAATTTTTGCTTGATTTTTTTAAGGAGTATGCTACCGAATTAAAGGGAAAGTTAGAGAAAGAAGTAGAGAAAAAGATAAATGATAGGAAATTGATGGATGTCACGGAGAAGTGTGCTAGTGCACACAATAAATTTCAAGAAAACCTTAAGGGTGTGCAAGCTTGTGTAGCAGAAGCAAAGGTTTTATTTCAGTTTTGCATGAAGTGGCTAGGATCCACAAAAAGCATAAAGGATGGGATGGACTCTATTGAGTCCCAAATTGACAAAGCTTCCAGTGCCTATGATTTAGCACAAGATCTAGATGGAAGTACAAGGTCAACAATTGAAGATCTACATTAGCAATTCTTCCAACTGCAAGCTCAAAAAGAAAAGATCATAATGCAGTTTGGTAATCTCAAGGATCTGGTGAACTCCAAGTTCATATCTATTTCTAGTGCCCTATTGAGTGTTGAAAGAGCTTCAAAGCTAAATCCGGTATCCAACACTCCGGATGATGGTGAGGAACTCTTGATGGAGTTGGAGACCTAGAGTAGAATGCTTGGCATAGCCAAGAGGATTTGGGAGGAAGGGAAAAAAGAATGGCAAGCTTACCTTGAGAAGCTGCAAGGATCATCTTCTTCCTCCGGTCGATAGTATTTTTCTTTCCTTTTATGCATTCAGTTTATTGTTTCAAACTTCTGTGTACATATACGGATGATATAAGGCATTTTTCTAGTATAAGTTTTTGTTCTGGTTGTGATATATAGCATCCTTAAGGGGAGTCGGTTAAGTCTTCAACTTTTATATATGTATATATCAATTAGGGGGAGTTCTGTTGTATGAAAAGTACATATGTATGTGCTCTTTGCCCTTGATGTCAAAGGGGGAGAATATTTTTAGGAGATAGTTGAGGCATGTTGCCATCAATGACAAAGGGGGAGATTGTTGGAAGAATAAGGAGTTTGTTATTGATGCATTTGTTGGCAACATGGGCATGAGGGATAAGTATAAGTTGCACAATATATAGTTCAGTGTTGTCATTGATGTCAACATTGTATTCGGATATGAAGACCATTGTGCAGATCAGTTTGTATAGCTTGAGCATGTTTGAGGATGTTTATGAAGTACAATTTTGCAAGGAGGTTTGATCCAGTGAAGGTAGTTGATATGGAAATTGACTAAGTGTCATTATAGGCAATTTCAGTGTATAGGACATTTGATTTTTGGGTCCGCATTGGTCCGTTGTATAAGATCTTGCTCTACATGTTTGATATAATTTTGTTGATGATAGAGAAACCTAAGTCTAGAATTTCATATTGTTTTGGCTCTTAGTGTTGAAGTTATGAGTGACAGTATATCTGTCTGGCAATAACAGGTGTTTTCCAATTCAGTGCATATGTTTTGGTGAATCCACACTTCTTCGCGGATTGGAATCTGGCTTTTTGGATTTGTGGAGATGTTGACAGGTGTTAGTAGAGTGTGTATTCCAAATGGCATAGAGTTTTAAGGTTTGCGTGTCTGTTTGTGGTTGTATAGTTGGTGAATTTTGTTATTAGGTCATTACTGGTGCCGACCTAATGAGTTTTGTGTATTGTGGAGTTTGAATATGTATTGATCCGTTGTGTTGAAGCTATTTTGGGTCCATGTCAACCTATTTTGAATTGTTATGAGTTTTGAATCTTGGTGCGAAGCGTGCATGAATAAATATTGAACCGAAAAATTATATTTTGTATAGTATATATAATTAGGCCAACCTAATTGATGTTTTAGGTGTGAATGAAGCAGACATATATGCAATTTCTTTTTTTGGTGTTTTGAAGGTTGGAAGATTTGATAAGAGTTTGTGGATGCGATTACGAGAGTAAAGTGAACGTAGAGCAGAGTAGAGAATTAATTCAGATCAGTATGAAGTGTGTAAAGTCTGTATTCTGAGCTTCAAAGGAACTGTAATTCATGCATAGTTAGATGTAATTGTAAGAGTTGAAATCTTGGTTGTGTGCCACAATCTCTTCTATCTTTTCTTCTTTTAGTGGGTAGTGAATCCACGTGGACAGTGAGTCCACCTGCAGTGAGCACTTCTATAATATACTATAACCAGTTATAATATATTGTGAGCTAATCCTCACCGTGGTTTTTCCCATTTTGGGTTTTCCACGTAAAAATCTGGTGTTCATGTGTTATGTGATGTTGTTGGTTGTTTTCATGCTTTCGTTCATTATTGCAAATTAAATATGCTATTAGAAACCAACTCTGGAAAACTAGGAGTCACAACTTAGATTTCCATATTAGATGTCTCATTGGGATTTGAACTTGGGTCTCCACATTAAGAACTCAATGCTTTAACCAATTAAGACCAACCCATTCGATTGGAAATCGTCTTTGGAAGACAACTCAACACAAAGAAGGGCGTGGGATGAAAGGGGCACCGTGAATGCAAACATGTGAAATAGAGAGAATGTCTAAAGTTAAAGAGAGATACGATAGAAATATATGTTACTAGATTGGTTTCCTCCATGAGAGATGGGTTTGTATGAACCACTATTTCTAAAGTATGGGTCAATGAGTACATTGTGGAAAATATCTTTTTATCAATTGATGAGCTAAAGGGCTCTATAATGAATGGTTCATAAGGCACAACATTTGCGAAAGGTTCTGAAAATGGGGTGGCAAGCTAAATGGGCTTGATCTTGGGGGAAGCTCCATGATTAAGTGCACTTGAGTTGGAGTAGTATTGGGATGGGTGACCTCTTGGGAAGTCACGATGCTTCACCCTTGTGAGCATCACCTAGATGTAATGTGTGCTAAGTGGACCATTCATTCTCATGAGAGATGGGTTTGTGTGAACCGCTATTCATGAAAAATGGGTCAATGAGTTGGACTAAAAAAACTACACAATTGAATCTTGATAGTAATATTGTAACTGACCTAATTTCTTTTTCTCACATTTGTCTTTAAAGATTAAAGCATGAAAGAACACACAAATGTATCATGAACAACAAGCCACCTTGTGCTGGTCATTTTTATCATAACTTAGTCATATTGCCAAACTTACCTCTCTCACACATTGAACTCAAAACTCTCATTGATCTATAGATTGATCAGGATAGTCCTCTAATAGCTCTTCACCTACAAATTTCACCCACTAGGACATCAAAATTCAACAAAGTAAGATGCAAACTCCATGTTAGTTCATAAAATAGCTACTTAGTTGATAGGAACATTCATAGCAATACATAAAATTCTCAAAAATGGCTAAGAATAGTGTGGAAACAAGTAAAACAAGAGTAAAAAAATGAAATTACCTTGGAGAAATTGTAAACTAGTAAAAACTCTAGCAAAAGTGAGCTGCTTTGGTTCCTCAATTACAATGTTTTAGTCAATTACATATGCAAGAATGCCTCTATGACAAGAAATGATCTCATAACACTCGACAACTATGCTCTACATACCATAGTTACAAGACTTGCCTAGACTCACATAGGCTTGGGGAGTCTCAAGGCGAGCAAATGGAAATGAGGCCTAGAGACTAATGATCCGAGTACCTGATGAGTTAGGTTAGATTCATTGAATTTGTTAGAATCACTAGACCCAATTAGTCTTGTTGGGAAGACACAACCAAGGTAGTGAAAATAAACAAGAAGAACAAAAAATTGAAGACATTCAATTGTAAAAGTGTGAAGTTCAATCATTTTTTGAAGGGTTGTAGGACTCTTGGATGATGGCTAATGAGTGAAGCTACCTTTGAACTTGCTAGTGATGTTGCCCCCACACCCCCGCAAAGTGTGTTGCTCCTTGATCCTTGTGAGGGTTGCTACACCTCAACCCTGTTGTTGGCACTACTCCTAGACCCCTACACTAGTTTTTAAAAAGCAAAAAATAGATATCATTTTGGGTCACTACACTAGTTTTAAAAAGTAAAAAATAAAAATCATTTTGGGTGATGTTGGATGGAAAAGCAACATTGTTTTATTCTTTTGAATTTTTCCTAGATAAATCCCAAGTAATTGGATTACCTAAGTCAATCCCTATCCTTTGTAATGCTCCCATGGTTGTAGTAATTGGATTACATTTATGCTAAGTCAATCCCTATCCTTTGTAATGCTCCCATGGTTGTAGTTGCACACACATCTGAGATCCACTTGCATGAATCCGCATATAGGCAACAATGCTAGGTTAAGCAACACAAACTCCTTTTACCATTGGTCATAACTCTGTGATTTTGGTTTTTGATGGCATGAATATCATAATCCATGAGTTTTATATATCTAAAACACTTGACAATATTTATATATTTAAAATTTTTGTTTCCTTTAGCTAAAATCCACTTTTGTAGTCATGTAATTGTTGTATGCTTGTGTAAATGATCAAAGTAGCTTCTATATTTTTTAATTTATTGTCTTTAAAATTTATTTATTTTAGGGTGCATGGTAAAAGCTTTAAATCCTTAAAATTCTCTATATCTCATGGTTTTTCAATTGGCCGAGTCTTTGTCGAGTTTGAGCACAAAGATTGAGTCACAAGAAGTCATCTTGCCGAGTTTGAGCCAAGTTGGAGTCTTGTAACCATGTTATAGACATATCTTGTTGGCAACTCCATTAAAACCTTGCTCTTTAGGTTGTGTCAAAATTCAAAATCTAACATGAAGAATAACATAAGTGCTACCCTTTGCATAATGTTTTCAACTTGTTTTTATAAACTACATGCTTTTAAATTGACATTTTCCGTTGAATAGTGATAGAGGAGTGGAAGAGATGTCTTCAAATATAACCTTGCCCCACAAGACAAAATGATGAAATTGTTGGGGTGTTTATGTAATTGCTTCTTGCATGCATTGAAGGTTGTGGAAATTGCTATGGCGGTTATGTAATTGCCTTTTGCATGAATTAGTTGTCGTAGAAATTGTTGGGGCCTTTATGAAATTGCTCCTTGGTGCAATTGGCAATTTTTTTGCAAACTATAAATACATCATTCCTTCATTTGCTCCCTTGTTTTCTGTCTTCCTTGAGATGTTCCAGAGCACCCCAAGGTCATCTTTAACACCAAGAATTGACTATTGGCTTTGTAATTGGTTTTGCAAGGGAATATGAATCTTTGACAACTCTGATCGAAGAAAACTTACTAAAGCAACAAAGCTCATAAATATATGAAGAACACTTATGAAAACAACAAAGCTCTAATGAGGACTGAGTTAAGGTCTTTTTCTAGAATCTTTCAACTAAGTATTTGAACATGTCTAATGAATTGAAAGATAAAAAAAGATTTTAATGCCAAACTCTAGTATATTTATGAGCTTTTTTTCTTCTTCTTATAACTCTCCTTTTTCTTTATGAAGAATTAACTCTGACTCCTATGGATGTTGGCAAGTTTTAAAAGAGACCAAAATTTAAGGATGAATTTGTACAAGGAAGTGAAAGATTTATTTTTTGTTGGGAATTTTGAAGTTGAGCCATAACTATTGCTATTGCTACATCCAATTTGGTGAAAATTTCTTTAATGGATACTGACATTTCTTGGAAAACTCTTCTATTTCTCTCCTTTGAGATGTGCTAAATATGAAGAGACTAGTTGACTATCCAAAATCCTAAGAATAATGTTTTGGGGAACATAATTGACCAATTTGAAAACAATTATAGAAACACACCTTTCCAAGTCAGTCTTGCACACTGCTAGGCCTAGCACTTGAGCATGAAGGGACAATGATATGGTAAGTGTTTTGAGGTTTCTTTGTTTTCGTACACATCAAGAGAGATCTTCTATTCCCAATTTCCTTAGTGTTTCCCCTATAGGAATTTTCCCATGAATAGCTACCCATGCAAATGTGTCGGTGTTAGGTGGATAGGGCTTACTCTAGTAGGTTGTAATCGACCAATATTTGTCCCTTGAGTCAATAATCTCAAACATATACCCTAGATTGGTGGGATAGAATGATGTTTTGGTGCATGCCCATCTCAGAGTTTCCTCAACCACTTCAATATTTATGCTCCTTTTGATCAACTCTTTGAGTATCAATTTTTTGTTTTACAAAATGCCATTTGAGAAGAATCTTGCTAGTGTATAATTTGAACTCTTTGGACAACATTAATGTAGCATCACCTATTCCTCTGTCAAATACAATTGAGCTTGTCTCAAATCCTCTTTGAACCATGATCAGCCAATTTCAAGATAGTTGTAGAAGAGATAAAAAAACACACTTTTCCAATTTAGCCTTGCACATAACAAAGCCTAAGCACTTGATTGTGAAGGGACATTGAATTAGCAAGTGTTTTGAAATTTCTTTGTTTTCTAAACATAGCACACATCGAGAAGGTCCTCCATTCGTTAGACTTTCTCATGCGAGGATTTTCCCATGAATAGCTACCCATGTAAAGGTGTTGGTGTTAGGTAGACATGGCTTACTTTAGTAGGTTGTAAATAACCAATCTTTGTGCCTTGATTCATCAGACTTGAACAAATAGCCTAATTTGGCAAACTAGATCCTTATTTTGGTGTATGCCCATCTTATAGTATCCCCACCTACTCCATTATTTATTCTCTTTTTTCTTAGCTCCTCCTCAAGTATTGATTTTTGGTTTTTTGATAATGCCATTTGAGAAGACTCCTACCAACATGTAATTTGGACTCCTTGGGCAATATCAATGTAGCAATGATTGTAGAATTTTTTACCCCATTACTTTGTCTAATGAAATTGAGCTTCTCTCAAATCCTCTTTGATCCCAAAGCTTTGAAATCCATTTCATGAATTGAGCCAGAATTTAGCTGGACCATTCTTATATCCCATGACAAGTGATTGACAATGATGGGGTGACATTGAATCGTGGAGTTCCAGATATGAGATCCATTTGGTGGATTCGCTATAGTTAAAATTTTGCTAGTGTCTTTCAATTCCAAGTATTTTTTATTTAGTAGTTTGCACCATTACTTTGACTAGGAGAACATTCACCATACCAACTTGGCTCCCAAAACTCTATTATTCCTTTCAAAGATTTTGTTTTGGGCCGACCCTTCCTCTTTCATAGGGAAAATTCTTTCGTAAGAGACCAAAGAGGATTTCTCTTTGTCTTCTAGTCAATACCATAGAAATCTCCTCATTGTTTTTCCAAACTTTTGATGATTCTAGTAAGGGTCTCTAGAGTTGACATTAAATTGATGGGAAGAGTAGGCAAAATAGATTTTATCAAAAGAATTCTGCTAGCAAGTGAAATCCACTTGCCCTTCCAAGAGCTTTGTTGTACCCAAAATACATTTTTGCTTCAATAAGGCATTTTGATCAAAATGGTCTAAAATCATGTAAAATTGTTGTCAAAAGTTCATTTTAGGTCAAACAAAACCTAGGCTTTTTGTGGGTTTACATCAAGGAAGATACTTGCAAATTTATGAAAATATAAAAATTAGGGTTACGTACCCCTATTTTTAGGAAAACCCCTGAAAATAGGACCTTTCCAGAATTAGTTGAAAATGATTTTGATAGGATAATTTGACTTCATGATCACATTGGTCAAGTCAAAATCACCAAAAAGTTTGTTTTACTCTGATGGGTCTACTTCATTTTTTCAGGAGAAAAGCTAGGACCTCTGCAGCCATTTATGGTAGATGGCCAATACCAGGTATTGAAATCTAAGCCTCAAAAGCTTCAACGAAAAATCCATGGCGAAAGATGCTTAAAAAGATGCTCTATGACGGAGGGGATTCTCAAAAGTGAAAAATACTGAAAATTGACTAAGTCTGGAAGATGCATGCCTTGCTACAAGGAAGAGGCTACAAAGTCCATGCGTTAGCCATTTTTCCAACACCCGTACACGTAGCATGGTGAAGGTAATTACTAAGATGCACGCGTTCGCGTCATTAACAACAATGCTCAAACTAGTCAAGCTACACGACAAACGTGAAATGCGAAGAGATGAAGATTTTCAAAGGAAAATGATGAAACTGCAGCCAAAAGCGCCCCTGTTGGCCAGGGGCACCCATGAAGTTAAAAGGTCAAAGGCTGTCATCAAGATTTGCCAAGACAGTCATCCCCTTCGTAATTCTACTGGCTTTCTGGTGCATTGTCAAGCAAGATCACTGGCAAACGAAAGCGGAGACAGAAGATGTTGAAAGCAAATATCATCAAAGATGGTAGTCAAGTAAGGCTAAAGCGCCCCTACTAGCCAAGGGCGCCCATCATTTTGAGCCACCTATGGAGGTTTTCAGCAACTCCTTTCTCCAAGGCATCTGTTTAACATCCTTTCAGCTTCATGATCAATCCAATTGCAAGCACACAAGACCTGTCAAGCACTCACAAACGAAGATCAAGCGTAAAACACTGGAAGCAAAGGCAGAATGAAAGACATGAAGAATTGGCTAAGTGTTAAGAAAAATACACCTTCGTAGAAATAGGTGCCCAACTTTTTGAGCAGTTAGATGCAGTCTTCAAGCTCTGTAACCTCTAGGAAGTCCTTTGTCTTGATCAATCTCGACAATGGCACCGTCAACAAATTCAACAAATAGATCAAACATCTGATAACGAAGATCAAATTGGGGCTGTTTGTGAAAGTTTGCAAACTGAAAATGACAAGTCAAAAGGTCAAAGGCGCCCTTGCAGGCTAGGGGCACCCATACTTTTGAGACCCCTAAATCAATTTTCACAACTTGCGAAGCTAGTCATCCTTTCTGGGACTGAACTGGTTATCCATCCTATGTTTCAGCAAGATCACCAAACTCATCAGTCATTGGTGATCTCAGATCAGAGCACTAAGGGTCAAATTGGAGGAATTGAAGAACACCCAAGAAATTGACTAATTCTGGTAAAAAATGCACCATCTTGGGAAAAGGCGCCCAAGAATTAGAGGCTTTAGACTCAGGTTTTGAGCTTCACAACTTCCAAGCACACTTCTTCAGAGTTGTTTCATCTTAGCAATGGATCTGTCAGCAACATTTCAAGATCAACCGAGCAACCAGAATCAGAGATCAAATTGAGGTACTTCATCATAGAAGAAGAATGAAAATGTTCAACTCCTCAACTTGGATGCCTAAAGTCAAACTAGGCCTACTTGACTGAAGTTGTCTATTTAGAAAGCCTTTTCATGTCTAAAATGTCCCCAAATTGGTGGAAATCAGTTCCGTGAACTCCAAATCATGCAAATTGACTCCTCAATCATGTGTTGGTGCCCAAACTTGATGGATTCAACATCAAACACTATTTATCAAATCTAGGTGTCATTCATCATCTTTCTTTGCAGGTTGAAGCTCAAGAACAAGCATTTTTCCTCTCCAACGTTTTTTGAAGATCTAACAGAGGATTTTCTTAGTGTTCTTCATGCTTTCAAGAATAAGTTGCATAGAGGGACAGTTTATCAAGGGCTACATTTTGGCATGATTTTCTTGTCAAGAGAGGCAGTTTATAACTTCCAAACTTCTTGTCTTTTTCTTCTATTCTTGCCTTAGATCTTCTTGCATGTCCAACTAAACGAAGGTTTTTCACAGATTTGACCTTCTGGGTATGATCACCACAAACTTTTCAACAAAACCCATGTGCTAGATTCTTCCAAAAAAAGGTTGCCTTGCTGCTCCTATTTTTTAGGGTTTCTAGAAAAGGTCATAATTTCAAAATTTAGACAAACTAGGTTTGTTAAGCTTTGAAGTGCCTACAATACCCATGTGTCAGATTTTTTTGAGAAAAATAAGCCTCTGTTGCCTCTGAAACCTCTACACCGAAGGACTCTTGCATGTACGAGGAAAAGTAACTTTTTGGAATTTCTGACGTTCTAGGTCCATTTAGAAAATTATTCTCAACAAAACCCATGTCTTAGATTTTTTCATAAAAATTACCCCTCGACAAGGCTATTTTTAGCAATTGCAGAAAAGTTGTCTGAATAGTATCGTGTGCCTAGTCAATCTTCAAGGTTTTCAAAATGCAGTTCTCTCAAGTCGAATACAAGACCAAAACGGTCTTAATTCATGACTTCCTGAAAACGATAGACATCGATCTGCATCAGGCACACCCAAAGGTCAACTCAAAAAAGTTGAAAGGCATAGACCAATGCACATTACAGAACATCGAGCAATCTGGATTGCTTGAGGCAGCGGCAATTCCCATCTTAGCACAAAGCGTGGAATTTGTAATAGCTTATATTAAGCATTACATCCCCTACCACACGAGAGATTTGATCAGTGGATGGATGAGTGATATGCTGCCTCAAGCTTAGGCATATTGAAAGGTGCTTCGCCATTCCACCATGTGCGGCAAATGTGGTCATATCTATGAGAGAGTGCAAAAGGCATTCAATGCGTCAAAAGACAAGTGTCAAAAGAGGATGGCAGAAAAATGGCTTAAAGAGAAAAGAGCCAATTTGCCGAAGAATGTAGGACGTGGAGAGTTCAGAGATGTGTATGCAGTGATGATCACTCTACTCAATCGTATCACTAGCCAAGAAGAGGCAAACAAATTTCAATCATGGATGTACTATGTCATCGCCAAAATGTGAGCAATAGAGAACATTATGACTGGCCCGCTCTGATCAATGATACGCTCCACAAGCAGATGACTAGTTTCTTAGAGGCTCATAGGTTTCACACGTGTTCATATCTCGTATATTTGATAGCCTTCCAAGGTGTTGTACCCCAAAATTAAAATTTTTGTTACACTCAGATATTTTGAAGAAATGAGTAAAAGTCTTGTTAAATCAGTCAAAAAGGTCAAAATTTGGGTGTGCAGGTCTTGCATGAGGGGTTAAAACGCAAAATTTTCAAATTCTGACGATCTGGGTCGGCTTAGAGTAGCTTAACCTACAAAACCCAGATCTCAGTTTTTCATCCCTAAATTTTAGGAAAACTGCTATTTTTAGAAATTTTCTAAAATTAGTAATGTTTTTTGGGTTTCTTTAAAAACGGATACTGGCAAAACTTTCTAAAAATAGAAAGTTGGTCCGTTGGGTCCCAAACTGATTTTGATTGGCTCAAAATACATCCACATCAGGCTGGTGCAGTCAGAATCTCAAAATAATCAGTTTTGCCCTACTGGGTCTATTCTGCTTTTTTTTTCAGAAGCATATCAAGAGCTCCGAGGTCATCAATGGAGGTCATTCGGCTGCCAGGCGTCATATTCAACATCAGAGCATTCAACAGAAGATGAATTCATGAAGCTGTCACGAAGAATGAGAAAGAAGATGAAAAAATGATGAAAATTTTCTAACACTGCCAAACATGGGCGCCCCCAGTGAAGAAGGGCGCCCATCTTTTTAGGGCATCAGATGACAAAATTAGGGTTTGTGCCTCCAGTCAAACTTGTTCCTTTCTCTGTCAGCTACGCGACGAATCCAGCGGTGCAGTCATCAGACAATCCAATCATCCGGAATTCAGCGTTGAATGGGGGTATCCACACTGACGTCAGAACAAGAGAAAACGAAAATTATCAGAATTTGACTAAGTCTGGTGACTTTGGGTGCCCCAGGAGAGAAAAGGCGCCCAAGTTTTTAGGGGCTCTAATAGATGAATTCAGAGAAGTATGTCTAACGTGATTTCTTCGTAGTTGATCCAGCTCTCCGACGAGATATCTAGCGCGTCTATCGGAGGTCGCAGTCGCAAGATACAAGTTGAACAGAGGGTCTGGCGAGAGTTGAATTTTAAAGTTCAGAAGCAAGCATAAAAAAGGTGGAAAATAAGCTAAGTCTGGTCAACATGGGCGCCCCCAGCCTAGATGGGCGCCCAAACTTTTGAGGGCCTAAAATTCATTGTTTGACGAAGTTCATCCCAGAGGACCCCACCTCATATCTCGTCAGCTTCGCGATGAGCATAACAGGCAGTCGATCTGGTGCCCGGAGCTCCAGATTCAAAGAGATCATCCATGTAGAAGAGGAGCTAATGAAGAAATTTGAAGGTCATGAAAATGGCTAACTCTGGACCAAATGGGCGCCCTTGGAAGGATAAGGCACCTATGATTTTGGCGGTCAAGACGAAGTGTTTCGCCAGAGATGCCTCCAGAAAAATCTTCTTAGAATCAGTTGAGCTCCGCAATGAATCCTTCAGCTCGCCTATCAAATCAATCTGCAAACGGGAAATCAGAGGCGAACTAGGGGTTCAAAATGAAGAAAAGTTGAAAATATTAAAAATTTGACTAACACTGGATAAAGTGGGCGCCCCTGCTGAAGAAGGGCGCCCAACTTCTGATGCCTTAGAAAATTTTTCGGAGTTTTCAAAAGTTTCAAATTTGCAAGGAGAATGAGGCGTCCAAGTCCAATGAAGCTGAGATTTAGGGTTTTGGAAATAAAAGCAAAAGAAAGCAAAGTAAAAACAAAACCTTAAGTCTATTTAACACCTCCTTTTATGTTATTTTTATTATTTTTGCAGGTAGCCTTCAAAGGAGAAAGTTGGAGCAGCAAGTTTGAAGAATTTTCATGATCCAAGAATTCATCTTTGCTGGTTTTTCATCAGATTTTTCAAATCAGCAAGCATAAACCCTTGCTTTTTCAAGCTTTTTCATCCAGAAGATCAAACTTTTCAAAGGGAAGGCCAAGGTTTTCAGTTTTCAACCATCTGGGTCTTTTCACCTCAATCTTCTGAAGGAAATTTTCAAGAACTTCATGAAGTTGCAGTAGTTGCTTTTATTTTGCATGTCAGTGAAAACATCAGTGCATTCAATTTTCAATCATCTGGGTCCTCTCCAATCAGTCTTCTGAAGAAAACCCATATCATAGTTTTTTTTTAAGAAAATTTCAAAACCTAGGGTTGGCTGCTTTTTCGATCAACCGTCAGGGTTTTGCAAATCTAATCAACTGGGTCCATTTCTAATCTTGTTCTGAACAAAACCCAGGTGCTTTTTTAGGAAAAATTGAAGAAATTAGGGTTTGCTGCTTTTTAGGCAAAATTCAAAATTTTCAAAAACGAACGATTTGGGTTGTCTTGTAACGAATTTCTAAACAAAACCCATATCTCAGAAAATTTTTCAAAAAATTTGTCCGTTGGAGCAAGAAAATCAGCATTCTAAAAATAGAAATTGCTCAAGACTTGTTTGCACCTAGGCGAGTTTACAGTCATTCTTCAAGTTTTCCAAAATGGAGTACACTCCCAATGTTTTCAAGACTGAATCAGCTCTTTATCATGATTACGTCAAAACAGTTGAGACAAACTTGCATCATGTTAAGCCGGTGTTCGATTTACATGCCTTGGAGAGCACAGGCAACACCTCAATCAGGAACCTGGGACATTCTGGACTCCTTGCAGCAACGTCAATCCCTATATCAGTTCAGAGTCTTGAGTTCGTAATTGCTTGCATTAAGCATTATAACCCGACTACAAGGGAGATCCGGTCAGTAGACGGTAGATTGATTTGCAGTCTAAAGCCTGATGTGATTGAGAAGTGTTTTTCCATTCCCCCATGGCCTGAAAGCGTTACTCTCTCAAAGGGTGAATGCGAAAGGATATGGAATATGCACAAAGATAAATATAGCAAGAAGATTGCACAGAGGTGGATGAAGGAGAAACACAAAACATTGCCTAAGAACGTTGGGTGAGGAGAGTTTAAGGATGAAATTGCCATCATTATCACCTTGCTCAACAGGGTCACTGGCTCAGAAGATGCCACCAAGTTTCAACCTTGGATGTTTTATGCCATACCCCACATCATGAAGAAAACCGAGTTCTACGACTGGCCTACCTTGATCAGTGACTATCTACATCAGCAGATAACATAATACTTCCAATTTCATGTATTCCACATGGTGTCATACCTAGTCTACCTGGTGGCCTATCAAGGTCAATTCAGAGGGTTGAACACCGAGGGATCATTGAGTGTACAACACATATATAACTACTATCCCCAGTTGGAGTTCACAAAGTCGTTGCATCATTACAAAAGGGTGAACAAGGCTTTTCTGATGTACACTGTGTGGGACCTGGACAATGAGTTGCATATCCGTATATCTTCAGTTGCCAGGGCAGCGATGGCGGAATGGGCAGATTGGTTTATATAGTTTCCCACTTTCACCTATCTCAGGGTCTATGGCTATTCAGGTGCCCCGCTCATGTTACCAAGGTACCTGTCGGACGAGGTCGTCTTCATGGAGTTCTTGAGGCAGGCTTACGATGTTCATACAGTCCTGAGAAATAAAAGGAAACCCTCTCTTCAGTTTCCATTAGGGTTGGGTATATACACATGTAGGACAGCTGTAGATGCCAAGTCAATGGGAGATGAGTTATATAAACTCGGCCTCAAGTCCTACAGCGAGAGACGATCATTTGATCCTCATGGTATCTACGCTGGCCGACTTGAGAAGAACTATGATCATATAGCTGCACTTGAAGATTTTTGGGCTAATTGTACAGATGAGTTCGAGGTCCGGAGACGTAGTTACAATAGACTTACTCTCCATCAGATGAAGGATTGTTTAAATGAAGACATAGAAGGGTTATCAGATGATGACGAGGATGTGCTTCTCTCGATGTATACTCAGAAGCGAATAGAAGATCAGCCCCTTTCACAAGTCAACTGGGCTAATAAGGAATCCCTTTCAGTCGAAGACAGGACAAGACAAGTTCTTGAGCATAGTAAGGTTTTCTTGGTCCTTAAAAGAAAAAACTCCATTCTAGTAGCAGAGCCGCCAAGGATAATTCCCTCTTCCTCCAGAGCACAGTCGAAAGGGAAGGGTAAAAGTCAGTCTCAAGAAGGCGTCAAAGGTAGTAGATCAAATAAAAATGTAAAAAGAAGGTTGGATTTCTCAGGCATAGTCATACAGGAGCAGCCTACAGCTGATTCAGAAGTTCCTCCTGATGAGCCCGTACCTCAGAAAGAAGCAGAGGAGCCGCCTTCAACACATGTTTCTGTACCTTTGACAGGTTCTTCACCGATTCACATTGATCTTGATATCGAAGATGATGAAGAGATTGCAATCGCACCTCCTAGGGAAGTTAGTAAAGATACTACCGTGTCTTGGCTTGAGAACTCCTTAGGAAGGGTTAGAAGAAGGCCTTCATATCAGATGAGTGTTGATGATCTTGATAACCTCTATCAGGAACCTTCTAAGAAGAAGGCAAAGAAGCAAGTTCACTTTGATAGGAATCCTGATAATGAAATAATCATGGAGACTGCATTGCCCCCAGAAGACAAGAATAGGGATGAGGTGAATATGGATGATTTCGTCATGGTCAAGGCCAATCTCGGTAGAAATACCAGACATGCAGATTTGAGTCTCTTCAAAGTTGCATCCGAAAATCTTCAGGAAAGAGTACTCAAGGATGGAGAAGACAAGGCAGCCCTCAAGGCTGAAAATCAGCAGCTCAGGCTTTTCATTTCTAACCTTGTCCATGGTTCTTCACAGGTATCTCAGTTGCTGCCCCAGATTCTAGAGACACCAGCTGATCATCAGCAGTTAAGACAGCTGGTCATTTATGGGAAAGAAACTCAAGAGTGGATCAAGAGTTTCATTGTTCGAGGAAGGGAGATCTTGGCATGGATGTTCCAGTTAAGGGAAGACGCTCATAAGCTACGTCAAGGTATCCAAGGATTTGAACAAACACTGGCTGAAGTTAGACCAAGGCATGAGATCGTCATTGTTGATTTAGACACAGCCTATGGTTCAGCAGTTTCCAAAGAACACAAGAGACAAATCCTTGCTTGGAGGGAGCGTCATGTTTTCAAAGTTAAAACCTATGAGAGGATATCCGAGGAATTCATCGCCTACAGACAAAGGGTGATTGAAGCTCTCCTTTTCATCAGTGAGTTTATCATAGAGATTCCTTCTCAGTATAGTCTAGAAGATGGTTCCTATGTCGGGCTTGATGAAGTGCAAGATCAATTCCAGAGTGTGGTTCACAGTTGCAATCCAGTTGGCGGAAGGATAGGTCATATTTCGATGATGTCAGCAAAGTTCGAGAAAGCGGCCAATGAGGTCGAAGATTTCCTGAGATCTATCGTAGATGCTGAAGATATTCTTGAAAAGAGGTGTTTTGCTATTGAGGGCATAGATGCACCGAACCGGGACACAGTTTCTAATTTCCTAGCGGATGTGATTGAGCTTTAAAGCAGCTTTCTTCTAGAAGCTTTCTTTCTATTCTTGGAATGATCCTTATCCATTCTTTGAGAAGAGAAAGAAGATAAGATGTAATAGTTGGCGTTTCCTGCTTTTTCTGCTTTTTAGGGTTTTAGATGTTATCTTCTTTCTAGATTTAGTAATAAAGCTTGCTTGCTAAGCAAGCCCTAGATTGTGAAAGCAAGGAGATTTTAGGGTTCCCTACTCCTCTGCTTGTCTATAAATAAGAGCCTTTGCTCATTAGTTTTCTTTAACGGTTATTGTCATAGCAAATTGCGAGCCTGTATTGCAGCAAGTTGTTATTCAGTTTCAGTTCACTTTGTTGGAATGGTGCTAGTGAGAACAAAACGCTGAGCCTATTGTGCCTTCTATTTGTTACTCAAGTATTGTTCAATTGTGTTGTGATAGCAAATTGTTGAGCCTCTTTAGCCAACAAGGAGTTAGTGTGATTGTTGTTTTCTATTGTGTAAAGAGCAAGATTGCAAACCTCTTTAGCTGCAATTTCTTGTTCCGGGCATGTTAGAAGTGAGCTTTGTTCCAGAGATTTGAGTAATAAAATCATGAGCCTCTTTTTCCTTGATCTAAAATCTCAGATTTCCGTTATCTATGTTCTACTTTTATGATCTTTGATTTCAACTTACAGTGAAGTGTGTAGGTGTTTGTTGAGAGAGAGATTATTGAAGTATTTTTGTCAGAAAATCTACCTTGTTAATTTCTAGTTTCTCTTGCTCTGCTATTACTTGAGAAGCCAGAAACGTCTTTAGTTTAAGTTAGTCGTAGTTGAAATTTTAATACAGAAAATCTCAGCTGTGGCGTTTGTGTTTAAAAAACCTTGTGCTCTAAGCTGATTAAAAAGATAGGCAACTTAGTTTAGTTTACTTTCTTTCAAACACCATCAGCAAGAGGGAGCTTTCCCTCCTAATTTGAAGAGCAATTTATCTGTGCATAGCTGTCCGTTTCAAATACGCATTCCAGAGGTGCGAATTTAAACGCCAACACAAGGCCAGTTTAGAGTGTTGAACAATGTGGGAACTTTAGGTGTGCAAAAGGTTCATGAGTATTTCTCGCAGCTGGAGTTAACACAATCAGAAAGACATTTCAAGTGAGTAAATGATCTCTTCTTGATGCACACTGTGAGAGACCTTGATCATGAGTTGCATATGTGCATATCACCAGCAGCCAAGGAGGCAATGGTAGATTGGGCAGATTGGTTCATCTAGTTCCCAAATTTCACTTACATCTGCGTGTATGGGTACTCGGGTCATCCCACCATGTTACCTCGCTATCCATCAGATAGGGTGGTCTTCATGGAATTCTTGCAGCAGTTGCAAGAGATACATTCTCTTTTGCGTCGCAAACTCAAGATAGTTGCAAACTTTCCTTTTGAGATGGGACTTTACAGGTGCAAGACATTGATTGATGCCAAGGCCATGGGCCATGAGATGGTGAGACTTAATCTTAAGTTTCTCATTGAAAGACGGTCGTAAGATCCTCAGGGTCACTATGTAGCACGCCTTGGTCAATACTCTTCACATGAGTCTTCCTTGGAGGACTATTGGTTCAACTGTGAAGATGAGTTTGAAGTACGGAGACACAATTACAACCGGTTTAGACTTCCACAAATTGCTGACTTCATGTCAGAGAACGTGGAAGGACTATCGGATGATGATGGGGAAGTTATTCTTCCCTCATTCTTCATAGATCAAGTTGACTCACAACCTCTTCGAGCAGTGGATTGGTATGCTAGGGAAAATACATCTATTGAGGAAAGAACCAACAAAGTTGTCAGAAACAACCAACTCTACTTGGACAGTAAAAGGACAATGAAGGTAGTTATTCCTCGCACAGAGCTGCCACCGGTTCATTCTTCACTACCTTCCATGTCAAGGAAAAAGCCCAGATAGAAGAAATGGAGTAACCCTCCTAGAGGAGCCAGAATGTCGAGATACACAAGGGGAAAAATGCTGATTGTTGATACAAATCAGCAAGAGGTACATGTGGAGACAGCCACAAACATAGCTGAGCCAGTCATGGAAACAGTTGCAGTTGAGCTAGTCATGGAAACAATTGCAACTGAGACAGTAGTAGAGCCTACCATTCCGCCACCACCACAACAGTCACCGGTCCATATTGACTTGGATTCGCCACCACACGACACTGCAACACAATCCCACTCGTCAGGAATTCAAGGGCCTAACATCCAGCCTAACATCCATCCTTCTAGCGATTTTAGTCAAGATTCATCTTGGCTTGAGAATCTCCTAGGAAGGAAGAGAGAGAGGCCATCCTACCAACTGGACTTCACAGAATTTGACCATGTCCCTCAAGACATGCCAGTGAAGAATCTGAAGAAGTAGGTCCATGTAGGAAAGAATGCTGTCAATGAGATTGTCATAGAGACAGCTGCGCCACCTGAAGATAGGAATGCAAATGAGGTAGAGGTTGATGACTTAACCTTGTTGAAGGTCAACCTCGGTAAAACCACTTGTCAGGTGGAGGCAGATCTACTTGACGTTGCGTCAGTAAGTGTCAAAGAAAGAATGGCAAAGGACAGTTTAGACAAAGCAGCCCTAAAGGTTGAAAACCAACAATTGCGACTATATATATCCAACTTGATGCATGGTACATCAAACATCTTTGCCTTGCCTCCACAAATGTTGGAGCTTCTTGCGAAACAACATTAGCTAGGTCAGCTGATATTATATGGAAAGCACTTGAGAGATCAAGTAGAAGAATTCGTCATTAGGGGCCCGTGTATACTTGTAGAACTGTACCAACTAAGGTACAAATCCCATGACCTTCACGCAGAGATTCAACAATCAGAGCGAGATACAACAGAGAAGAGGCCTACGGACGAGATCACTCTCTCAGACTTGCAGATGGCATACAATTTAGTTACCATAGAGGAGAACAAGCAATGTCTTTTGACTTGGAAAGAACAACTTGTATACAAAGTGAAAGCTTATGATACAAACTCTGTGGAATTTTTTGACTACCGACAGATTGTGGCAGGTGTTATCAAGTTCGTGAGAATGTTGGTGACATATATCCCTTGCCTTTACCAACATGAAGGAGGTGCATATGTTGAGCTAGTTGAGGTACAAACACAGTTTCGGGATCTCATTCGAAGCAGTTTTTGCAATGATCCTATTGACAGCAAGTTAAGTCAGATCACAGCCATGTTAGCAAAGCTAGATGATGCAACTGCCAAGACTATTGAATATCAGGCTCAGATTGCAGGTGGTGAGGAAATGCCGCGATGACACGTCATCATCTTGCGAAGTACCAGTTGCCCAGATGTAGAGGCAGCCAACGACTGGTTAGAGGAATTGTTGACTTGACGTGATGAGGTGTAAACACCCAGTTAGGACGTCATACCCTCCAAAAAAAGCATTTATGACAACAGGAGTTAACTTGATGCCTCTTTCCAAGTTAATTCACTGTCCCACTGATCATGCATGTCTATTTCCACTAATTATGGATGTCTATTTTGGATTTCCACTAATTATGGACGTCTATTGTGGAGCCACTTTTGTATTTGGAGTTCTCTTTTAGTTTAGAATTAGTTAACTAAAGTAGACTTCCTAGTTAACTGTTAGGTTACCTACTTTTAGACATAGGAATAAATCTTGCCGATTGATTGGCAAGAACTGAATGTTAACTCAAGGAGATTTTAGGGTTGCCTACTCCTTTGAGTTTCTATAAATAAGAGTCTTGAGCTCATTGTATTTTAACTTTACTTCACGGCAGCAAAAAGTTGAGCTAAAAAGCCTTCGACTTTGTTCGCTTAGTATTATTATTTAATTTATTCACCAATAAGAAGATCGCTGAAAGATTATTCCAGACGCTGTATGTAATATCAACACTCCCTCTCAGCTAGGGAGTAAACTTCCAGCTACACAAGACATATCACCTCAACGTGATGTCTATCACTATGGCTACAACCATAAGTGAAAAGAAGAATATCACCTCATCGTGATATTAGATATCGCCTCAACATGATATCAACCATAATGGCTACAACCATACTATGGTGTGTACAAGTGTTCATCACTTGCGTGATGTTGTCACCTCAACATGACTTTCACCATGGCTCTCCAAGAGGGTGAAACACAAGTACAAAATATGTCATGGAGTCTCACACATGACATCCACCATGACTCAGCTCAGAGGGTGGAAACAAGGGCTTTCACCTCAAATCTTAAAGAGAAATGCATTAGCAAGGGATTTCACCTCGAACTTCTCTCACAGAGAATAACTCATTAAACAGGCTCACTGATACTGAGACTCTTTCTTAGTCAAGACTGGATTCTCCCCCATACCAAGCTTATCTCGAAAGTACACAAACTTTATCTTGGAGAGAGGCTTGGTGAGAATATCTTCCGTCTGCTCATCAGTGCTAATGTACCTCAACTATACATTCTTCCGCAGTACCATATCTCTAATATAGTGGTACTTGATCTCAACGTGCTTGGTTCTGTCATGGAACACAGGATTGACAGAAAGCTTCACACAACTCTGATTATCACAATGAATGATAGTAGGCTCCATTAATTGTCCAAACAATCTTGCAAGGAGCTTACGAAGCCACACTGCTTCCCGAGTTGCCATACAAGCTGCAATATACTCTGCGTCTGCTGTACTCAATGCTACAGATGATTGCTTCCTGTTGCACCAGGAAATCATAGCAGAACCCAAACTGAAGCAACAACCAGAGGTGCTCTTCCGATCTGTGACACACCCTGCCCAATTAGAATCTGTATAGCCATGTAACTCCAAGTCTGCATCTGAAGAATACCTCAACCCATATCCAACTATGCCGCGCAAGTATCTTAGGATATGTTTAGCTGCAACAAGATGTATCTGTCTCGGATCACACATAAACTGGCTAAGTGCACTCACTGCATAGCAAATATTAGGTCTAGTGTTAACTAGATACATCAAGGACCCAATCGGTTGTCTGTACAATGTAGGATCCACCAAGTCTGAACTGGCTGCAGCCTCCTTCAATTTATGTAGATTGGTCTCCATAGGTGTAGACATGGATTTGCAATCCATCATACCAAATCTCTTAAGTATATCAATGGTGTACTTTCCTTGACTTAGAATCATCTCATCTGATTTCTGCCAGACTTCTAATCCAAGGAAGTAATGCATGAGCCTAAGGTCCTTCATCTCAAATTCCAAAGTCAACTCCTTCTTGCACTCAAGAATTAGGCGATCTTCTCCAGTAAGAATGAAATCATCAACATATAAGACCAATATTAATGCATCACCATTGATTACCTTGAAGTAGAGATTTGAATCAACATCATTCTTCAAGAAGCCCAAACTTGACAAGTAACGATCAATCATTTCGTACCAAGCACGAGGAGCCTGCTTAAGACCATACAAGGCCTTCTTCAGCTTGCAAACATGTGACTTCTTCCCATGAACCTCAAATCCATCAAGTTGCTCTATATAAACGTCTTCCTCAATCACTCCATTGAGAAAGGCTGTCTTCACGTCAATCTGGTGAATCTTCCATCCTCTAGATGCAGCAATAGCAATGATGGTTTTGACAGAAGTATAGCGAGCAACAGGAGCAAATGTTTCTTCGTAATCAACTCCCTCTTTTTGAGAAAAACCACGAGCCACAAATCTTGCTTTGTACTTCTCAATGCTCCCATCTGCTTCATGCTTAATCTTGAAGAGCTATTTAGAAGACACCACCAACTTGCCCTCGGATCTAGGAACAATGTCTCAAACATCATTCTTAAGAATTGACTGGTACTCTTCTGCCATAGCATCCCTCCAAACCTGATGACTAGATGCTTCCTCAACATAGGTAGGTTCAGATTTGATAATTTGACTCATTAAGGCAACATAACTGGAGAACTTATGTGGCCTTTTGCTTTCTTTGAATGTGCCTCTAGGAGCTGCAAAACTTTCAGCCTCTTGCATAGTGCGCCTGGCCCATAGAGGTCTCTCTCTCCCAATAACAATGTTAGTAGGCCCATCAGTAGGTTCCAAGGGTTCAATAGGATCAATATCTTCTTTTGGTTCTGAAATCTCCCTCTGAATCTCAGGAGTATGATCAACTTCCATATCCTGAGGAGACTCTTCATTATCGATCTCCATATGAATGCCCCTGGATCTCCTGAATGCAACATCTTCCTCGAATGTGACATCCCTACTGATCTCGATCAACTTTTGTCCTGGAATGTATCTTTTGTAGGCTTTTGATGTCTCACTGTAGCCCACAAATATTCCCTTCTTGCCAGAAGGCTCCGACTTAGTTCTCTTTTCCTTTGGAACTTGAACATAGACAAGACATCCAAAGATCCTCAAATGACTGACTCCAGGCTTCTTCCCTGTAAAGGCTTCCTCCGGAGTCATATTCTCCAAGATTTTATGAGGACTTTTGTTCTGAACATATACAGCTATCCTGGAAGCTTCTACCCATAAGAAGGTTTGTAAATCTTGATCATGGATCACGGCCTTCGCTGCTTCCACGATCGTCCTGTTCTTTCTTTCAGCAACACCATTCTGTTGAGGATTATAGGGGACACAAAACTCCTTCTTAATCCCTGCATCAATACAAAAATTCCGAAAATTGCCAGAGGTGTATTCTCCACCATTATCAGATCTGAGGACCTTAATTCTTTTACCAGAAAGATTTTCTACCAACGCTTTAAATTCCTTAAACCTATCTAACACTTCCTCAGACTCTTTAGTTTTCAAAAAATAAATCCAAGTCTTCTTAGAGTGGTCATCAATAAAAAGAACATAATACAAGAATCCACTCGAAGACGGAACAGACATAGGACCACATAAATCATAATGAATAAGGTCTAAAATACACTTAGATCTATTTTCTCTACTATGAAAAGGAGCTTTTATATTCTTACCCAAAGCGAAACCCTTGCAAGTGCCTTCGTGCTCCTGGTTGAACTTAGGAAGGCCCGACACCATCTTCTCCATGATAGGTAAGGCTCAGAAGTGTAGGTGAGCCAATCTTCGATGCCAAAGATCACATAGACTTGAAGAATCATGAACCAAAGCTTGTAGAGGACCTGTGCAGACCCTGTAAAGGCTTTCATGTCTAACTCCAATTACTTGAACATCCTTGAAGCTAGAGTTCTCCATCCACACGAGAACTTTGCCTTTGGAGAAGGCAACTTGATATCCTTTATCTTCCAAGGTTGAAATAGAAATAAGATTGCGCTTGATTCTAGGAACATAAAGAATATTACTCAACTGAAGTGTGATGCCGGAATCCAAATGAAGTGTAGAGGTCCCAATTCCTTTCACGGAGTAGCTAGCATCATCTCCAATGATGACTTGCTCGGAAGACTCCTTCTCCACCAAACTTGATAAGTGCTCCTTAAAACCAGTGATGTGTCGTGAAGCACCACTGTCGATCAGCCAAGTGTTGGTGTCAGTAGGTACATTGCTTGACAATGCCGAGTAGAACAAATATTCACTTGAATCCTTTTGCGGAGAGGCATCATCAACATCCACAATTGTGACTTGTTGTTTAGGTCTAGTTGGACAATGCTTAGCGAAGTGCCCATACTTATCACACCTAAAGCATTGGATCTTGGACAAATCTCTCTTCTTCTTTAAGGCGGGTGTATCATCATTTCCCTTATCACGATTTCTCTTGAAGAATCCTTTCTTCCCATCTTTTCCTTTCTTCTTCGAAGCATGGGAGGCGAGAACATGAATATCATCATTCTTTGAACTTTGACCAACGCCTCTAGCCACCAACCTTGATTCTTCTTGAATACAATCAGCCCTTAATCGATCAAACGTAGGAAGTTTGGATCTTGCACTGATTCCTTGAATGTAGGACTCCCATGATAATGGAAGACCATTGAGAGCAAGCATCGTTAGATCTTTATCATCAACCACATGACCAATTGTGGTTAGCTGATCTCTCAACTCCGATATTCTCATGAAGTAGGCAATCACTGTTTCTCCTTTTGCCATCTTCACATGGTGTAGTTGTTGCTTTAGTGCAAGAGCCCGACTGGTGTTGTTGATTTCGTACATCTCCTCTAATGTCTTGAACATCTCCCTTGCAGTCTTCACCTTGGAAACAATAGGGACGATGTGGTCTTTTAACGGAATCAACCAACAACTTCTTTGCTTTGATGTCTTTCTTCCTCCATTGCAACTTGTCTTTTTCCTCTTCAGGTTCGGGAACCTTGGTCTCCGCAAACTCAGCCATCTTCACATTGTGTAGTTGTTGCTTTAGTGCAAGAGCCCGGCTGGTGTTGTTGATTTCGTACATCTCCTCTAATGTCTTGAACATCTCCCTTGCAGTCTTCAACTTGGAAACAATAGGGACGATGTGGTCTTTTAATGGAATCAACCAACAACTTATTTGCTTTGATGTCTTTCTTCCTGCATTGCAACTTGTCTTTTTCCTCTTCAGGTTCGGGAACCTTGGTCTCCGCAAACTCAGCCAAATCATTCTCTTCCAATGTGAGCATGATTCTAAATCTCCATGAGGTATAGTTTGATGCTCCTTCGAGTCTATCCTCGATCTTCAATCCGTTCACCATCTTGATTGATGTAAGGATAGACAAAGAACTATAACAAGAGAATAGAGTATCGCTGTGAAAAACAAATCTGGTCACGATCTCCTCAAACCCGCTCTGATACCATGTAAATTTTAATGATCAAATTATATGCACAAAAAATTTAATTCAAAATCAGACATAGTACACAACAGATACCTTGGGAAAACCCTCCTCTTGAGGGAGAAAAACCCAGCAACAATATATCACTTATATATTGAATAATCTCAAAGATGATCTCCTTACAAGAGGCTGATATGAAGGCCTATACACAAGCATCAATATTGTGATGCATACAGAAACAGATAGACAAATCACTGATCAACTTACAGCCTCAATGATGCCAAACTTAACCTTTAATGAACTTCAATCTGCCTTCTACAGATTCGCGCCAAGTAGAAGTAAAACAAAAGACAATAAAATCGATGATCAATGGAATGTAATGGAGGTGTATATATACAAAGCAATAGAGGAGACGTGACTCTCCAAATACAACAAGTCGGCCTCATGCAAGATGATGTCTTTTGGAGAATCGTGCCTCTTGGTGCTTGGTCGGCCTTGTTACCAAAATTGTGCCTCTTCTTTAATTAATGCTTTAACAAATAGAAGCGTCTTCTATAGAAAATCACACCTCTTGAGACTCCATAAATTAAATAGCTTAGAAGCTATTATTTAATTTATTCACCAATAAGAAGATTGCTGGAAGATTATTCCAGACGCTGTATGTAATATCAACAAGTATATGTTCTTGAACCGTATTTTCTATAGCTAAACGTTGAGTACAACTTGCGTTCTTTCTATTCAGATAGGTGTGTTCAATCCATGTTCATGTTTTATTGGTTGATCGTTTCTTGTGTGATTGTCTCTTTGACACAAGTTGCTGTCCCAAAGTGTAATCTTTGATCGAAGTTGGGATAATAAATCAGGAGAGCCTTGGGCCTTTGATCCAAAAGTCTCAAGATCTGTCATTGTATGTTGTTCTTAATAATCTTTCTTTCGATCTACACCTCGGAAAGAGCATTGTCTCTCCTTGGGAATTTAGAGAGTAGGATTATCATCGTGTGTTGTTTTTAATAATCTTTCTTTCAATCTACACCTCAGAAAGAGCATTGTCTCTCCTTGGGAATTTAGAGAGTAGGATTATCATTATATGTTGTTTCTAGTAGTCTACCTTTCAGCCTACACCTTGGAAAGGACATTGCGCCTCCTTGGGAATCTTGAGACCTAGCCTACCATTTGATGATTACTTGCATGAATTTTATTTCAGTGTAAATTTGGAAGTTTAGAGCCTTCAGAAGCATCCTGAGAGATAGTTCGCCCATGTGATCGAACCATCCCATTCCCGCTCCTATATCCTCTTGCTCTATTTTTCTAGAGGAAATAGGATAGATTAAAAGTTAGCCTAGTTGTAGTTAAGATCTGCAGAAACCAAAGAAAACTTTAGCTGCAATGCCTTGAGTTTATGCACCCTTGTGCTCTGCCGCTGAGTAAAAAAGATAGGAACATTAGTCCATTTTACTTTTACGGAACCATCAACAAAAGAGCAAGCTTCCCCTCCTAATTTGAAGAGCAGTTAATTCTGTGCATAGCTGTTTGTTTCCAATAAGAACTCCAGAGGTGCTAATTGAAACACTAACAAGCTTAATTTTGATTTTGATTGGAAGGAGTCCACCAGTTGTTGCAAAGGATGGTCTTTGGGCTTTGAGAGAGGAATCCCCATGCATTTGCTTGGGAGAGCTCCAATCTTGAACCTCAACTTATTTGTAATTCTTCTTTGCATATGGACTTAAGTGTTAAGAGAAAACATTTTAGGCTTACTTTCACTTATTATTTGTTTGGAAATTGTTATATAGGTGTTTGGGATTCGCTTCAAGGCTAAGGCTTTGTGCATGCTAGCTTTCCTAAGTGTTCTACTAAGAACTTCTACTATCAAGAGGAAAGCTATGTTATCGAGTTCATAAACTAGAGCCTTGGATTTGGGTTCAATTGGAATGGGTTCACGATTTGAGTTGATTCTATCATGAAATCGTTCAGGGGATAGGATAATTACTTTGGGTTTGTCTTGGACGAACTCAAGCAAACTTACACGAAATTTCACAAGTTTCGACAATTAAAAAAAAAATCATTTTATATTTGTTGTGGACAAACTCAATCTTTTTCAAGCTCAAATTGCAAGTTTAATGTCACCCAAGAAATGTGTAGGTTGGTTTAATCTTCATGTGGAAAATTAAAAATAAAAATCTTGTGTGGATGTGCATGAAATTGAGAATGACAAATGTCCAATGATGGCTGATCAGTATGTGTGTAAAAATGAGGGAGCTTTGGAGGTTTTATCATTTGAATTTAAATGTTGCCATTGCAATCTTCAAATCCATTCTTAATCTTCATAGTAAAATCAAATTCCTTTGTTTTATTAGCGGCCATCCTCCATGACCTATAGACAAAACACAATGGAAAAAAAAGACAAAAAAGGAGACAAATGTGTTATATCTCCTCCCATTTGCACATTTATTTGCCTTTGATATGAAAATAGATATTAGGGTAACTTTTCTTCATTCATATGTTATCACTTTTTAAAATTCATCATTTTGTTTCTTAAAATTAATAGTATGAATTTACAAAATTTAATTGTTGTTTTGTTTATTAAATATTAGCTACATGAATTTATTTAAATATCCCACATGAATAAATGAAAATTTTATAGATGTTTTGTTTATTAAATGTATGTTATGTGGTTATCCCTATTTTTTAGGTTAAAATGTTTGTTTATATATGATTTTTATAAGTTTTTGGTATAGACAAACCCAAAATGAACTCAACCTCCTTTTTTTTTTGTTGGATCCATGAACTAGGATCCAATCTAGAACTAGCAAGATAGGATGACAAGAAAGGATAGAGAGGGTTTCCTTGCCAAAGGCTTCTAGTAGCTTGAAAGAAATTGACAGGATTGCCATTGAAAATCAATTCTCACCAGTTAGACATAAGGCAAAATTTTCTTGAATTTTCATCAAGAACCTCAATGTGACTTAGTCATAGGGCTTTGCTCATTTTACATCTTACTAATTACAATAAAGAGTGTAAACTAAGTATACACTAAAATCTGTTTGTGAATGTCGCCATTCTTCTTGTATTTTGTTCGAAACAATTGGTAGATCAAAAAGCCCCCAAGTTTGTTTGTGCATGAGAGCATCATATTCTACATGCATTGCTTGAGTCCATTCTTTTGATTGCAAATCCTTGTTGATAAAAGTTGTTTATGAGGAATGAACCATTATACTCGCCAATACCAAATTTACTTCTTAGGAATACATTTTTTGATTGCTCTAGTTTTTCTCATACCCACCAAGTTGGTCCTCATTCTCTTGTTGAGAGATTAGTTCAAAGAGTTTCAATAGGTCATGTTTTGCTTTGAACACTCCCTCCTTTAGGCTGTTCTATCATTGGACTAGCTTTTGTTGAAGATTATTATCACTTCATCTTCTTCTTTGTTACATTTTTCTTTGATGTGTTTCTTAACATATTTTGGATGTCTTCTTCAGGAAGAATCATTGAACACTCTTCATGTTGATGATACTCAAAGAACACATATCTGCTTAGGTCTATCTCTTGGATTGTAGTATCAACTAGCTGAAATGCTTTATATTTACCATTATACCCAAGAAAGATACACTTCATATTTCTTTCATAAGGTTTCTTCTACTTCTTCTTCTTCTTCAGAATGAAGACATAGGATGAGCTGCCAAATGTTTTGAGGTGATTGAGATTGGGTAATTATCTTGATCGTGCTTCTTTAAGATATTACTGTCTAAAGCTTTTGTTTGTGCTTGGTTGAGTTTATAGGCTATAGTATTCATGCCCGATAGTGTTTGCCCATGTTCATGCTTTTGAACATATGCACGTCATCATCTTTGGGATGATTCAATTCTTGCTGTCTACAATACCATTTTGTTGTGAAGTGTGAGCAACAACTAGCTGTCAATGTATGCCTTGTTGAGAGCAAAAAGTGTCAAGCTGCTTTGATACATTCTCCCTCCTCAATTTGTGACAAGGGTCTGGATGGGGCAGCTAGTTTGTTTCTTAATGTCAGCTTTGAAATTCTTGAAAGGTTTTAGATATATTTTTCAAGAAGAACACCCTCATCTTGTAGGAGCAGTCATCAACGAACAACAACAAGTATTGAATGCCACTGAAACTTTAAATATGGTCTCCGCAAGTTGCTGTAAGCTAAGTTGAGAACAGCAATCATCCTCAAACTTCAAATTGTGTTGTTTATTAGTGACATGGCTAGAACATGATTTCTCTATAACCTTTGATAGTTGGTGGCCCATGGACTGTTGGTTACTTGCTTAAAGTCACCAAGTAAGCAAGACTTAAATTGATAAACCATTGACGCCACAAGCAACTTTGTTCAGCAGAAATAGGAAGATTCAAATTATAAGGGGAAGCTATTTGAGAACTAAACTAACCCTAGACACCAAACTATAGACAAAACAAACAATTATTAACACTATGGACAATATTTTTGGGGGGGTTTTGAATAGCAAAATAAATGAAATAAACTTTATTCTTACTAGGAAAAATTTGTTTCTGAACCCTAGACCTTGCCAACAATGAAAACTCTTCATGAGACAAAAATGTAAATTGGCAATCTAGAAACCTTGAAACATCATCACTTATGATGAAAAATGAGACAATTGGCTTTGGAAATCTTGTTTAAAATTCTTTAATATCTTGGAGGGTATATTTCATAATAACTAATCAAGTTTAATTTTTAATTTCTATAGAACGATATATTTGCTGGAAACTATACATTTTCCAATTGATATTTCTGATAATTAATCAAATTTGCACAATGGTGATCTCCATATGAAATCACCCTAAGGAATGACAATTTTTTGTCCTTCAATTCCATATCTAGGGTGGTTTCATCCTCAAGTTAATTGAACTGTAGTTCCATGCTCCACAAGGAGTTAAAATAAAATTATAAAATGTCATCTCATTATGCTGCTCCTTTTCCTTGCTCGGTCTTCCTCAAATACCTTTTTCCTCCAATAGGCATAACTCCTACATGCCCCTTGATATTATTAAATGTAATGTCCCTTTCTTAGGATATTCCTGATTTGTTCCTTAAAACAATAATCCTTACTCAAAATGATAATGGCTTTGTCAAAAATTATGAATTTATTATGATATTCAGATCAATAAGTTATAGCATAGTTCTGAAAATCAATGATATCTTGAATTCTTTGGAAATGCTATCAAATCTTCTGAATTAGAGGTTTTCGTTTGTAACTCAGCAGTGGCAATATCAAAGGTTTCGTCCTTAACTTGCCAAGATTATTTAAAGGTCCTTGTCTTTAAAACTTTTAGTCCACCTTGGAGGGTTTTCATCTTCGTCTTCCTTTATCAAGATTTGAGTTTTCGTTCAAACTTGATAAGAGAAATAAGGGTTTTCATCCTTAATCTCTCGTGAACTTGGAAGGGTTATCTTCATCTCTATTTGCAAGACACTTCCTCAAATTCAAGACTGATTGCTTGATGTATTGAAAAATTTATTGCTGTTTGTTTGATTGATTTTGCTGATTGATATTTCTTGATGAGTAAATGCTTGAATGATGCTTGATTGATGGTCTCTCCCCAAGAAATGATCTCCCCTTTATATCTTATTATTGAGGGAGTCACAACTCTTCACAACTATTGCCTTTGCAAGAGGTACAACCTTTCATAGTTAATCTCTGCCTTGAAATTCTTGATTTAATTTTAATTGTATGCTTAGAGGAATCACTGGCCATGATATTCTTTAGTTTAATCTTAATCCACCCCTTTTATAGAATCACTGCTATCTTTATTTCGGCCACCCAGGTTATAAGTTTATGGGCTGCAATCTTGATTTTCTATCAAAGCTGCAATCTCCTTAACTTGGCAGGGGCATGACATTGAAATTAAACTTTAATTATAATTTCATTTTATAATATTAATCAATCCTTCCTTGAAGCTGGAAATTGTATTTTCCTTGTATTGAGGTTTGAATCTGTTGTGCCATGATTATATCATTTATTCTTCCACATGTCAGTGAGTTACTTTACTACGATCTGCCTTAGGCGATTTCACCATATGCTGCAATCATTTAAAAACCATGATCTTCACAGGGGGATTTTAAACTCTGCAGCAGCTATGTTATGGACAGCTTCATTTTTACTGTGATCTCTTTCTCGCTTAATTTTGGCTTGTGGCATTGGTTTCACAAAGTACTGCAGACTTACAAAATGCCACGACTTCCTTCCATGGCGGCCCAGACCAGTGATCATTCTTTATTCCCTGGTCTATGGTGGCTTCAATGAATTTCAAATCTTGAGACTGCTTTGTTTTCTCTTGATTCTGTTGTCAAATGAAAATAATATATTTGCACTGAAATTTATGATGAAGTCAGTTGATTATATTAGATTTAAGAGGTAGACTTTACAACTAGTGGCCTGGTATGTGTCCTGTGTAGTAAGGGTTTAGGTTTGAAGAAGGGACATTACAGATCTTAGAGGAAAACATAAATCTCTTACTGCTCTTGTAATGATTGCCACCCTACTAAACCCTGCTGCAAAGGAAAAATAGACAATTGCAGTTCTGATCAGCTGAAAATGAATATCAAACAAGGATGCAATGCCAAATATCCTTAGATTCCAATAGAAAATCTGCTGCAGTGAGGACTCAGCTGTAATCCTCTTATGCAACCTCTGCAAGCTCATCATAAACCACGGGAAGCACCTACTGAAACATTTAAGCGAAAGAAGTCTTTGAAATCCTGGGTCCTGTCATGGGCAAATTCATAAAGAATACCTAGTTTTGCCAATCTTTTCACCCTTGAAACCTAGCTGTTTTGATTGACTCTGCAGACTAAGAATTGTTGTTCTAGGGTTTGAAAAAATTGAAAACTGCTCTTGAGACCACTGGTTGGCTGTATGTGAGAACCCTAGCATGAAGCTTGATGGAAATAGGCAATGAAGATGCAGAACTAACCACAAAAGTCAACCATGAATATGGCTGCAATACCCTGCAGTTTTTCTTCCTAATGAGTGAAAATTGTCCTGAAACCCTAGGATTTTACCTACAAATCTGCATCAAATTCCTTCAAATGCTAATCACCGGGGAAAACATGGAATGCATTCTTCAACAAGATCCCAGTCCTTAAGTGTGAAAATGTATCGTTGAAAACTGTTGAAAATCCCTAGGTCTTAAGAGCAAATCTGCAACAAAAATCAGGAACTCTGGGCAGCTGAAAAATGTTTTTAAAATGAGCAAAACTCTGGCTGGAGAAATGTTTTCAAAATTCTCCACAAAATCTGAAAAATAAGCCTTCGAAACCTTAGGATTTTCATGAAAAGCTTCTTTGAAACCTGATGACACCTTGAAAACTTGGTGAAGCTCACGGCAAACAGTCAAATGAGATGCTCGTATGGATGGACCCTGCAAGATCAGCAAGCCCTAGCACCCTTTAATGTGGAATGAAAAATCATGAACAAGCTGGAAAAGATCATGGAAGAGTGGTTTTGGGTGAATTTTGTTGCTTACATTGGTTTAGACACTTGAGGAGTACTCAAGGAGAGTCTTAACCTCTTAAAACATTGCTACAACCGATGAGGTACACCTTTCTGTCATCTCTGCCATGCAAACATGGGTTTCTAACATGTAGGCATGCTTCTCAAAGGATATGACCATTTAAAGATGGGCTCAATCATACTAGGTATGCTTTATGAGTACCTCTGCCACTTAAAATAAGACAGACATTACAGGTGTGAACCTTGTGTATTTCTACTACTTGAGAATAGGTTTTCGAGCTGCAAGAGTTCTCTTCAAATGGCTTAACCGCATGAACCTTGCTTCATTCTTCCTAGGCACACTGCAAGCTTACTTGTGCGACTTGAAGTTGAAAAAGTTGGTCTTATACTGATTCACCCCACCTCTCAGTATAATTGTGTGTGTGTGTTTTCTTCAATTGGTATCATAGCAGGTTCCTTTGAAAAAGCCTAATGCTTGAAGGAAATATCTTAAGAACACACATGGCAAGTCAAGAAGGGTTTTCCTCAAACCAAACACCATTGTTTGACCCGAACAACTATCCGTTTTGGAGTATAAGGATGCACACTTATTTGATGGCTCATGAATTTGATATATGGCAATTTGTTGTGGATGGCTATGTGGCACCATCAACTCCACCAATGGATCAAGCTGGAAAGAGGGCAAGTGAGAACAATGCTAAAGCTATGAATGCAATTCTAAGTCGTCTAATTGAATCAGAATTTGTCAAAGTCATGCATTGCACATCAACAAAAGAGATGTGGGATAAGCTTCAAAAGACTTATGAAGGAGACGACAAAGTGAAAAAGGCAAAGCTCCAAACCCACAGGAGAGAATTTGAAAGTTTGAAGATGAAGTATGAAGAGAATGTTGCCGCCTATTTTCTCTGCGTGGGTGAGATCGTAAATACCATTTGGTCTTGGAGAAAAGTTTGAGGATGAGGTTATTGTGCAAAAGGTTTTAAGATCTCTACCCATGAGATTTGATGTGAAAGTTTCCACCATTGAAGAAATGAAGGATCTGGACACTTTGAAGATGGATGAGTTAAATGACATTCTTACTACTTATGAAATGAGGACTGAGAAAGGAACATCATTGAAATGAGAAGCCGCCTTCAAAATATCAAGAAGGAATTAAGAACAAAGGAAGCTCAAGTGATGACGAAGAGGCTAACTTTGTGAAGAAATTCAATAAAGGAACTATCAAGCGGAAATGTAAGTATACTCTTAAATGTTTTAATTGTGGTAATATAGGTCATTTCGCTGCCAAATGTCCATAGGTTGGAAGTGATAGCAACAAAGAAGTATATTATGACAAGGGAAAAGACAAGAAAAGTCATTAGAACAAGTTCACTCAAAGGAAATCCGCAAAGAAGAATTTCCGAAGACACAAGAAGAGCCTATTTGTTCAAGAAAGCAATAGTTCATTTGAGGAAAGTGAATGAAAGCTTCTTTGAAAGGGATAGAGAAGAAATTCTCTTCATGGCCATAGAAACAAAAGAAGAAGCTCTAAGGTGCAAAGATAAAGGAAATGAAGAAATTGAAAGCGAGAAAGATACTATAGCAGATCTTGAGGAAGAGCTTACTATCACCATAGATGAAATCAAAAGACTCAAGAAGTGGAATTCAAAGTTGAAGGACCAAATTTGAGAAGATGGTGAAAAATATGAAAATATAATTATGGATTTGAAGACTCAATCTAAAGAAGCCAAACGCATTGAAGATGTTTTAAAAGATCAGCTAAAGGCAAAATAATCGAAGTGTGAGAAGCTTGACTATGAAATTGTTTCCTTGAGGAAGGGGCTCAAAAAGACTAAAGATCAGCTCAGCAGAAACATAAAGTTTGATAAAAGTTCTGAAATGTTAGAGGACCTCATCAACTCACAAAGATCACCATTCATCAAAAGTGGTCTTGGTTTTGATGGCAAAAGTTCACAAACTACAAAGAAGTTGGAAAGTAAGAATTATGCTGTTACCCTCAAAAGTTCCAGCAAGGAGGTGAACAAAGAAGAGAATAAAAGGGAAGAACACAAAAGGGAGGCAAACAAAGAGGAAAACAAGGAGGATAAAGCCTCGCAGTTTCAAAGAACTAACAAGGACAACATCAGATGGTCCTTCCCTCAAAGGAAGCTACGCACAACCAGGTTTTAATATTCTTTCCATGGTCATTGCTTTTCATGTTATCAGTTTGGACATATAGCAATAAATTGTAGAGTTCACACAAGGAATGATTTTGAATTCACGAAGAGGAATTATAATTCATTTCCTCCTCTAATGGATTATAACATTATATGTCACAAGTACAACAATTTTGGGCACACAACATGTTTTTGCAGAACTATTTTTCCTAAGCCTTCGAGACAAAATAAGGAGAAGGATGAGTCAAACAAGGTTTGGAAAAAGGAGGAACAAGAAATGAAAGAAAAATCCATGCTTGTACAAGTTGCACTACATGCTCAAGATGAGAAAGACAAATGATATGTTGACAGTGGATGTTCAAACTTCAACCCAATGACTGGGGACAAAAGCAAATTTCTCTCGCTAAAGAAAGTGAATGAAGGAACAATGAAAATTTGGGGACAATGCTACGGAAAGCATAAAAGGTAAGGGCACACTTAGTCTAGATAATGGAAGAACTAAACTAAGGATGTCTTATATGTTGAAGGATTGAAGCATAATCTCCTAGGTGTGAGTTAGATGTGTGACCAAGGGTACAATTTTATGTTTCATTTTGGAGGATGTAAAATCATGAAAGATGGAAAATTGATAGTCAATGCTAATAGAACAAATAATAATCTGTACATTCTCAATGAAGTCAAAAGTGAGAAATGTTATATGGTGCAAGAAGATGAGAGTTGGTTGTGGCACAGAAAGATGGGACATTTGAACTTTGATGACATTGTGAAGATCGACAAAAAGTAAGCCGTAAGAGACATGCTAAAGATAGCAAAGCCTTTGAATATCATTTACAAACAATATCAATATGGCAAACAAACAAGGACAAGCTTCAAATCTAAGGAGTATTCTACGTCAAAGCCTTTGGAACTTGTGCACATTGATTTGTGTGAGACAGCAAGGACAAAAAGCTTGCAAGGTGAGAGTTATTTTATGTTGCTGATTGATGATTATTCCAGGATGACTTGGGTAGATTTTCTTAACGAAAAATTTGAAGCAATTGAGAAGTTTAAGGCATTCAAAGCCTTAGTAGAGAATGAAACAGGGTTGAAGATCAAATGTCTTAGATTTGACAGAGGAGGAGAATTTACCTCAAATGATTTTGAAGAATACTATGAAAGGCATGGGATAAAGAGACAATATTCAGCTGCAAGAATTCCAGAACAAAATGGAGTAGTTGAGAGAAAGAATAGAACAATTCAAGGAATGGCAAGTGATATGCTAAATGAGTACAAAATATCTGATGCTTTTTGGAAAGAAGTGGTTCATACAACTGTCTATATTTCAAACCGAGCACAAATCAGGGTGAATAATAGTAAAAATCCATATGAACTATGGAAGGTAAGGCTCGCATTAGTAAAGTACTTCAAGGTTTTTAGAAGCAAATGCTATATAAGAAGAGATGAGGAAGATTTGGGAAAACTTGATTCCAGAAGCGATGAAGGTATCTTCCTTGGATATTCCACAAGGAACAAAGCTTATAAATGCTATAACAAGAGATTGCACAAAGTTGTTGAAAGTGCAAATGTGAGGGTTGATGAAGAAAGGCATCAAAATGAGATAGTACAATAAATTGATTATCAAAAGGAACAAAGTTGCAAAAAAGAAGAGACAGAGGAAGAAATTGAAATTGGAGAAGTTGAGAAAGGAAATCCAAGAACTCCATCAAAGGCACCACCCAAGATACCATCGAAATTTGTTCAAAAGAATTGTCTTGAAGATCTAATTATTGGAAACAAAGGCACAAAAATTTAGACAAGAAGAAGACTTGCCAATACAATAGAACATTCAAATCTATATTTGCTATCCAAAATTGAACCAAAGAACTTTTTAGAAGCTAGTGAAGACAAATACTGGATCAAGGCTATGGAGGAAGAATTGGATCAAATAGAGAAGAATGAAACTTGGGATAACTCGCTTTGATACCAATTGAAGAAAACAAACACACTTATACTGAGAGGGGGGGGGGTGATTCAGTATAAGACCAACTTTTTTGATTTGTAACTTTAGCAATCATAAAACAATAATCAAAGTATCCACTCAAGCAAGATCTAATAGTAGAGATCACAAGATGCACACACGATTTTATGTGGAAACCCTTGAAGGAGAAAACCATGACAAAATATTGCTTTTATAGGGAACTTCTTACAACATTGTAGGCACCAACCCATAGGAGACACCAATCCCCTCCTTTGAGCACCAACACAACAAGAGACATCAATCTCTTTGAGTGAGAGGCTCCAACCTCCCGATCTTACTAAGTAGAAGGCACCAATCTTTGAAATACAAAGTGATTATTATAATGTTGGATCTGCCCTAGATCCCTTCAATGACTTAAACAAAATCTGCCCGCTTCTTTACACAAATCTGCCTTGAACCTCCACTCAAATCTGCAATATGACTTCAAAATATGCTCACAAATCTGCAATATCTTCACATGAATATGCACTATGATTTTCAATGATGTTCCCTCATGAGTTCGCTCCAATATTACTTCTCAAAATAAGATCAAATGAGTCTCATAAATCTGCTCAAATATTTGATAAATTATTTCTGCAATGACTCTTTCTTTCTGCTCTTCATACACCAATAAATCTGCTGTAAATCAGAATGATATTGTGTAATGTCCCCTTTTGGGATTGCCCTAAAGCTTGCCCTAGAATCACAAGTTTCAATGTAGTTAGGGTTATAACTTACCTATTAAATGCTTTAAGTAAGGTAAATCTCGGTTTAGATCGTGCAATTATGTTAGATAACATTGGAATATAATTCATATGATCAAATATATTAAGCCATGTAAATACATAACTATTAAACTACATCATGTCCATAATGCATAATGGGAGTTTAATCATAATAGGAATTGGATGGGTGTTGGCGTTTAAATTCGCACCTCTGGAATGCGGATTTGAAAATGGACAGCTATGCACAGATAAACTGCTCTTCAAATTAGGAGGGGAAGCTCCCTCTTGCTGATGGTGTTTGAAAGAAAGTAAACTAAAACTAAGTTGCCTATCTTTTTGATCAGCTTAGAGCACAAGGTTTTTTAAACACAAACGCCGCAGCTGAGATTTTCTGATATAAGAAGTTCAACTACGACTAACTTAAACTAAAGACGTTCCTAACCTCTCAAGTAATAGCAGAGCAAGAGAAGTTAGAAATTAACAAGGTAGATTTTCTGACAAAAATACTTGATAATCTCTCTTTCAATGAACACCTACACACTTCACTGCAAGCTGAAATAAAGATCATAAAAGTAGAACATAGATAACGGAAATCTGAGATTTTGGACCAAGGCAAAAGAGGCTCATGATTTTATTACTCAAATCTCTGAAACAAAGCTCACTTCTAACATGCCTTGAACAAGAAATTGCAGCTAAAGAGGCTTGCAAACTTATTCTTAACACAATAGAAAACAACAATCTCACTAACTCCTTGTTGGCTAAAGAGGCTCAACAATTTGCTTATCACAACACAAATGAACAATACTTGAGCAACAAATAGAAGGCACAATAGGCTCAGCGTTTTGTTCTCACTAGCACGGTTAAAACTAAATGAGCAAAGGCTCTTATTTATAGACAAGCAGAGGAGTAGGGAACCCTAAAATCTCCTTGCTTTCACAATCTAGGGCTTGCTCAGCAAGCAAGCTTTATTACTAAATCTAGAAAGAAGATAACATTTAAAACCCTAGAAAGCAGAAAAAGCGGGAAACGCCAACTATTACATCTTATCTTCTTTCCCTTCTCAAAGAATGGATAAGGATCATTCCAAGAATAGAAAGAAAGCGGGAAAGAAAGCTTCTAGAAGAAAGCTGCTTTAAAGCTCGATCACATCCGTTAGGAAGTTTGAAATGGTGTCCCGTTCGGTGCATCTATACTGTCTTAAGGCAATATTTTGATTCTCCAAGATCTCCTCGTCTTCTGTGATCAAACTTAGAGAATCCTTCACTTCTTTGGCTGCTTTATGAGTTATGTTCTTGAAAAACATCGTTGCCCGAAAAGATGACTCACTAATTGATAACTTGGCGGCTCTGCAACTTTATACTTCTGACACTTCTCTTGATTTCCAACCAAAGAGTATTGCACAACTCTTTTTTGATACCTTTCCTTTTTCTCATATCACACCTCCTCGTGTTCTTCAGCTGAGATGATGAAGTTTTGACATAGTGCTGATTTGGTCTTAAATTCGAGGGGAGTGTACTCCCCTTTAAGTTTTGCAACTTTCTTTTCATTTCAAACTAACAAACAAATTTAATTTATTTGAGATAGATTTTTCTTTAGAATTTCGTTGCAAGACAACCCAGATCGTCCGTTTTTGAAAATCTTGAATTTTGACTGAAAAAGCAGCAAACCCTAATTTCTTCAATATTTTCACCAAAAAAGCTGGGCCGGGTTTCGTTCGAATATGATTAGAAATGGGCCCAGTTGATAGATTTGAAAAACACTGATGGCTGATCGAAAAAGCAGCCAACCCTAGGTTTTAAAATTTTCTTGAAAAAAGCTGTGATATGGGTTTTCTTTAGAAGACTGATTTGAGAGGACCCAGATGGTTGAAAACTGAATGCATTGATGATTTCAATGACATGCAAAATAAAAGCAGCTGCTGCAACTTGATGAAGTTCTTGAAAATTTCCTTCAGAAGATTGAAGAGAAAAGACCCAGATGATTGAAAAATGGAATGCCTTGGTCTTCTTCTTGAAAAGTTTGATCTTCTGGATGAAAAAGCTTGGAAAAGGAAGGGTTTATGTTGCTGGTCTGAAAAATATAATGAAAAACCAGCAAGCTACGTTCTTGAATCTTGAAAAATTTCTTCAAACTTGCTGCTCCAACTTTCTCCCTTGAAGGCTACCTGCAAAAATAATGAAAATAACATAAAAGAAAGATGTTAAATAGACTTAGGGTTTTGTTTTTGCTTTGCTTTCTTTTGCTTTTATCTCCAAAACCCTAAATCTCAGCTTCATTGAACTTGGACGCCTCTTTCTTCTCTTGCAATCTTGAAAATTTCGAAAATCTATGAAAATTTTCTAAGGCATGAAAGTTGGGCGCCCTTCTTACCAGGGGCGCCCACTTTACCCAGTGTTAGCCAAAATTTTGGCATTTTCAACTTTTCTTCCATTTTGACCCTTGGTTTGACCTCGATCTCCGGCTTCTAGATTGATTTGACAGGCGAGCTGAAAGATTCATCGCGGAGCTAGTCAGACTGATTCTGAGAAGGATGTTCTGGAGGAGCCTTTGGCTAAAAACTTGATCTTGACCTCTGAATTCATGGGAGCCTTTTCCTTCGAGGGGCTCCGAACTTTCACAGTGTTAGCCATTTTTCTGATCTTCAATTTCTTCATTAACCTTTGATCTTCTGATGAATTCTCTGTTCCCGGGGCTACGCTGATCCGATTGACTGGCTGACAAGCTCACTGGATAGCTTAGCTGAAATCAACGAGATGATCCTGGAGACTGTGTTGGTGAATTCCATCATCTTAGAGCTCAAAAGTTTGGGCGCCCTTCTTCACCAGGGGTGCCCATGTTTACTAGACTTAGAATTATTTTCATTTTCATCACCTTTAATCTTCTTCAGATGATCTCGTCAGATCTGGAGTTCTAGGCGTCGAATTGACTGATGGTTGGGCTCTTTATGAAGCTGACGAAGAATGAGGAGGGGTCTTCTGGAATAGATTTTGTCGAAAAGTGAATTTTTACCCCTCAAAAGCTTGGTTGCCTTTTTTGACTGGGGGCGCCCATTTCATCCATACTTAGTCAAATTTTCACTTTCTTGTGTTTGCTTCATAACTTTGAAATTCAACTCTTGTTGGACCCTCTGTTCGGCTCCTCGTATCTTGCTATTGGGAGCTCCGATAGGCGTGGTGGACATCTCGTTTGAAAGCTGGATCAACTGCAAAGATATCACGTTAGACACTCTTCTGTGAATTCATTCGTTTGACCCCCTGAAAACTTGGGTGCCCTTCTTCACTAGGGGCGCCCACTTTCTCCAGACTTAGCCATTTTTACTAATTTTCATCTTCGAGTTCTGGAATCTTCATTCTGTACCTTCGTCTTCGATCTGAATCTGCTGGAGATTGGGCAGTCGGATGATCTGACGAAGGCAGGCGTGTCGAAGCTGATTGAACACTGAAGAGACTAAGCACTTTGACAAACCCTAAAAGCGAGATCAAATGCCTCAAAAAGCTGGGCGCCCTTCTTCACCAGGGGCGCCCAAAGTCTCCACACTAAGTCAATTTTTTGATATTTCTCATTTCCTCCACTTTGACTTCTGTGTGAAACCTCCCTATTCAGCTTCGAATCTCGGATGACTGGATGATCTGATAACTGTGCCGTCGAATTCGTCGTGGAGTTGGCAGAGAACTGAACAAGTTTGACTGGGGGCACAAACCCTAATTTTGTCATCTGATGCCCTAAAAAGATAGGCGCCTTTCTTTACCTGGGGTGCCCAAACTTGCCAGTGTTAGAAAATTTTCATCAATTTTTCAACTTCTTCGTTCTTCGAGCTCGTCCACCAACTTGCCTTCTGTCGAATGCTTTGAATGTTGAATCTGACGTCTGGCAGCCGGCTAACCTCCATTGATGACCTCTGAGCTCCAGATATGCTTTTGAAAAAGTAGAATAGACCCAGTAGGGCAAAACTGACTATTTTGAGGTTCTTGACTGCACCAGCCTGATATGGGCATGATTTGGACCAATCAAAATCAGTTTGGACCCTGATGGACCAACTTTCTATTTTTAGAAAGTTTTGCCAATATCCATTTCCAAGAAAACCCAGAAAAACCCAGAAAACGTTACTAATTTTAGAAAATTTCTAAAAATAGCAGTTTTCCTAAAATTTAGGGATGAAAAATTGAGATATGGGTTTTGTAGGTTAAGCTGCTCTGAGCAGACCCGGATCATCATATTTTGAAAATTTTGCACTTTAACCCCTCATGCAAGACATGCACACCCAAATTTTGACCTTTTTGAATGATTTAACAAGACTTTTACTCATTTCTTCAAAATGTCTAAGTGTAACAAAATTTTAAATTTGGGTTACAACAATGGGAAACATGATAAGTTTGCTCGAAGCCACCCTAGCTAAGCCCAAGAGCATGCAACGTCCAAACCAAGACAACTCACTTCTTGGCCCCAAGTGGCAGGAACGTCCAAACTAAGACAATTCCACCCTTGGGGTGGGCTACTTAGTGGGCAACTTGTATTTGCATTCCCTATCCATGTTGCCTTATCCATCCTTCTTATGATTGAGACTTCTTGAATCCATCCTAACAACCAGTCATAGTTTAGCTTGATAGGATAGCCTTAAAAGGGTGCTTGCAAATTACTCAACCCATCTAAGTCCAAGAGCATGCAATGTCCAAACCAAGACAACTCACCTCTTGGCCCCAAGCGGCAGGAACATCCAAACTAAGACAATTCCACCCTTGGGGTGGGCTACTTAGCATGGGAGAGCTCGTAAATTGCATCTCCCTAGCTTGCTTCCTACAACCTTACATTTGCCCCAAGCGGCAGGAACATCCGAACTAAGACAATTTCACCCTTGGGGTGGGCTACTTAGCATGGGAGAGCTCATAAATTGCATCTCTGTAAAGATCCGGACCAATTTTTTCAATTTTTTTCAAGAACACATCAACCAAGAAGCACCCGTTAAGGTTAACACAAACCCAAACCGGCAGTTTGCAAGTAACTCTTTGCCAAGAATGCGCACTCAATCTCGAGATGAGAATGATGCTGTCATATGGCAAGAGGGTCGTCAGTTTCAACTGGAAGAAGTACAATGCTAAAAGTAAGCTCAACGCCTAGAATGTGCTCTCCAACCCAAGGTGGGAATGGAGCTACCATAAGGCGGAGACACTAAGAAAGGAAATTACAAAGCAAACGATAATGCTAAAAGTATCTCAACGCCTAGAATGTGCTTTCCATCCCAAGGTGGAAATGGAGCTACCATAAGGCGGAGATACCAAGGAATTACAATGCAACTCAGAATGTAAATAGGCGGCAAGCCAGCCTCTTCCACTTATTCATCCGGGAAGTACAATAAAGTAAGAGAAAGATAGAGAGGAGAATTGTTGATAGTACTACTAATTAGCTTACAATATGTTAGAATGCTTGCCAAAGCCTAGTAATCCAAGTTCTTCAATGCTGCAATAATTTGCAAGACTTCCTCAATGCTTGACAAACCTCTCTGGACTCAAACTCCTCACAAATCTGCATTTATCTATGACTGATATAACAGACCAGCAACTGAAATGAAGCAATCAGCAACCCTAGAACCCACCAAAATACTCACAACTCACTCGATACTTGCCGGAATGACATGAGACTTGATGCAAACGAAAGCTATGATGATGGCAATGAAGACTAGACAAAGAAACAACTAACAAATTGAAGTATTATTTTTTTCTAAACATTTGCCAGGCAGACTAGAATGGTACGACCAAGAGAGGCAATTTTTCTTTTAAAAAATCCAAATCTGCATTAAGAAATCTACAACTTTGCAAGAATGGTCGCCCCACATAGAGAAAAGGATTTATGCAATGCCCAAAACATTAATATTTTTATTTCATGAGATATGAGCAATTCTTACAATCAGCTATGATATTCAACAACTTCAAAATGAGACTGAAAAGCAAAACTAGAACTGCAAAAATGCAAGATACTCAACTGAAATGCAAGACAAACCTATTACAAACTATCTCTCAACTAGTTGCTATCTTCCAAGCAAGAAGAAGAGCCAAGCTAGGAGGCATTCATTCCTCAAAGCAATCCTGTTACCATTTCGACAGCATAACAATATTGAAGTCATAAGATGCTAAAATGAAGACCCAAGGCTCCCTTTTATAACTTTGACAAGACACCTCCAGAAGCTTCCAGAAGGTACGCCCTTTCCTCAAGATGCTTTTAGGGTTTGACTTGACCAATGACCAATCTTCAAGGTGGCATCCTTTTTCATAAAGGCAATTTTTCTTTAATTTAAAATTATCTTCTCTCCAAAAGTTGGCGTCCCACCTCCAAGAGCAATATTTGACCTTAGAAATATTAAAACTTTCCTTGATGATGCGTCCACCCATGAGGTCCCCCTTTTCAGAACAACTTAAAGTCATGAAGCTAGGCCAAGGGGTTATAACATTATAATATAACATTATTTTAATTAAAATACTTATCTCTCCAAAAAATGCATCAAAAGGCCCAAATAACCATACCAACTGAATTGACTGTAGAGAGAAGCCAATTGAACTGAAGCCAACAGGACCACTGCCAAAAATAGAATTTACTAAAAATAGTAAATTCGGAAAGTTGCTCATATCAAAGTGCATGCGACACCATTGCGAAGCTTTCTGAAAACCCAGAAAGAATCCGCAATCCAAAATCCCAAACTCCAGGATGTAGCCGTCATAACTTGCTAAAAATAGTAAGTTTGGAAAGGTTGCCTGACGTCGTTGCATGTCATACCTCTGCGAAGCTCTTTGAAAACCCAGAAGGAATCCAGAATCGAAACAACCCACCAAGTAGTCGAAAACCCTAATTCTGCCTGTGACTAGCCGACAACACACTGGGAATAGACCATCAATCACTGAATAGTGTAGTGCTAAAAATGGGGACATTACAATCTCCCTAACTTGCTTCCTACGACCTTACATTTGATTGATCATAGGATAAAGACATACAAAATATTTATGTATAATCTATTCATTCTAAAGAAATATAATCTAAGCATTAATCTATTATGCATATTCATATTAAAGAATCATAATTACTTATAAGGCTCAATAATTGCTACAAGCATCATTATTGCATAATTGTATATAACATATTGTATAGGAGCGAATTTGCAGCCCTCTTGCAAATTCCCCTTTTACATCCTCCACCTTAGAAAAACCAAATCTGACCAAGTAATTCCACGTCCTCATTTTGCACCCCATCCACTTGGCACTTGTTTTTAGTGTCGGTGGGGGAATTTTTGTTAGGGACGTCTGCGTGGTGCGCTGTCTTCTTGACAGGATTCCTGCCTCGGGAATCTGTAGAGGCGTTACGTTATCCATTGGTGACGAAATGTAATGCCCTTGTGCCTTCCTACCGACCTTTGAACGACTCTTTCCCTCCCTTTTCATCTTCAAATGGCTATCTTTCTCATTCACTTCAGCTTCTTCACATCTCTTTGGCAATTCTTGATCTTCTACACACGATTTCGCTCTCACACCATATTCTTGCTACTTATTACACTATTGGCATAACAACTCCAACATCACAATGTCCTACGTATCCAACACAATAACTGTAGCTTGGTGCCTAGTGAGGTTGCTTTCGGCGTTGTTGCGACTGCGTCGACTCTAGCATTGCTGTGGGCTTGCATACCTCTCTCATTGGCCTTGAGTGCCTTTGGTCAAGGGTGGTAATGCTTTTGCTTACTTTGTTGTTGGATTTGTGTAACTTTGTGTCTCTTGTAGTATTTGGTTCGATTTCTATTCCAACATTATTTTCTTTATCATATTTTTATCTATCTCTCTATTTGGCTGTTCCTGGAGGTGGAAACACCAAGGCGGGGGTTTGACTGCGACAAACCCCTATACAACCCCAACATTTTTCCTCTCTCAGTTGTGTGTAGGTATGCATTCGTGTGGAGCTTGCTGGCGAACTAGACTCCTTGTGAGTTAATATTCATCACCTTCGTTTCTTGTCACTTCTACATCATCATTCTATTTACTTTGTTTATTTTGTTTATTGTCACTCCAGTTAGCACTTTAAACTTCCTTTGTTAAGCTATTAGTAGATTTCTGGCATTCTTATTGTACTTTTGTACTTTCTGGCCGTATGGATGCTAGTGCCCCAGTGAGACACTAGTGCGCCGCACTGTCGTCGCTGACTTGCGTTGCTGTCCTCTGGTAGAGAGCTATTCGAGGTATAGTTTGGGTTCTAGAAGCCTTCTCGCCTAACACCATTCAAATTCCCGAGTTAATAGAGTGACAGAAGCACTTGAAAGTGCTCTTCATTCTCTATCCTTGAGCTAAAACACCTGTGTGGTTGAGGTAGATTAGGGCAGCCCTTTGCTCTTTGCTCTCCGTGATCTGAAGCCTTGGTGTGGTTGGGCCCCCTCCTCTACATTTTGGTGAACCCAACGTGAACAATGTCTATCCATTTCTTGGTGTTTGAGACTTTTTCCCTCGCTCGGTGATTGTTGTAAACTCTCGAGTGTTGTGAGGTTTTATGAGCATCACAACTTAGTCTACAACGTTTGAGTAAGTGGTTAGAAGTGTGCGACACTTACAAATGGAAAAGACCAAGGTCACCTCCAGTTTTACTACTAGTTTTTCTATAGGCTTTACAAATGAGATGGGGTTCATCGACGAGACCACTTGTGCACCTGCTCCTCCAGCGTCCCCTACGGCTTCCTCTGTGGATGAGGAGGATGTTGTACATATTCCTGTAGAAAATCTTTTGGCATTAGACAAGAGGCTATTGGACCTCGTGAATCATTTGGAGAAAGCACCGAATATGACAAGAGCCGCTAGGCTTGTTAGTGAGGTGAGGTACATGTTTGGAAAGGATTGGATGGGCGTAGAATTCTTACGTGGCCTCACCGATCTAACTGAAGCATACATCCCTTTGTATAACACTGGATTGGGTATTACCTGAGGGGAGGTGCTCAATGCCTATGAGAGACAAATAGGTGTCTCGATGTTGACCATGTCTGTATGCATGGCCGAAATAGGCCCCTCGATCACCGTTTCCTTTGCTTTTCAGAAGCCCAACACTGTCAAGTCGAGTAGAATACCCCTTGGTTTCAACTTCACCTCTCTTATTGCCCCTAGTGGTGGGGGCTCCGGTGGAATGGGTGGTGGTGGCTTTGGTAGTGGTGGCAGTGCTGGCGGTGGTGGCTCTGGCAGAGGTCATGGTGGTGGCTCTAGCGAAGGCCACGTTGGTGGTTCCGGTGGTGGCTCCGGCGGTGGTCATGACGATGGCTCTAGAGGTGGTACTGGTGGTGGTGGTTCTAGGGGAGGTTTCACTGGTCCTTTCTCATCTTCTCATCTTTGGACCCTGTTTTGAATGCTCTTCTTCATAATATGGGCCAAATGCAAAGTTAGTTGGTGAACCTGTCTCCAGCCTCCTTTCAACCCTTCTCTTGACATAGCCCGTTATCAATAACAATTATGAGCACTCCTTTCCCTCAAGGAATGGAGATTCCCAAGTTCAAAAAGTATGGTGGTAAAGGAGATTTGCAGACACATGTATTAGCTTTTAACACCATGTGCACAAATTTCTTTTACCACGATGCTCTAATGGCAAAACTTTTCCCTTGATCTCTCAAGGATACACCACTCGAGTGGTATTGTTCCTTGCTTGACAATTCCATATTCTCATTCAACCAACTTGTCAATCAGTTTCTCCGTCAATTCCAGGCTAACATCGATCCGAAGATGACCTTCTCGGATCTCGTCCGATGTAAGTAGGGAGAACGTGAGAAGACAACTGACTTCATTGCGTGATACCAATCACTCTTTTCACAAATTTTGTACCTGCTGCTTGACTTGGACGTGCAAAAGGTATTCATAGGCAACTTGCAGTGAGCCTGGTAGGAGAAATTTGCCTTAATGAAATACCCTTCTTTCGTACATCTGTGTGCTGTGTCGTGGGAGTATCAACAAATGGTGGTTTAGTTTGGGGGATCTTCCTCGTGTTCCTGTTCCGAAGGAAAGTCTATTTTGTCCATTTCAAGAAAAGGAAAGGCTGTTACAAATGTAGTTGCCGCGAGTAATGATCACGGCCTCAAGCGCAACAGAAAGTTTACAAAATTAGCTGAATCTTATTCTTCTATTCTGTAAAAGTTATTGAAGGATAAGATTATAACATTGGAAAATTCCCGACCTTTAAAGGAGCCTTATCCTGATTGGTACGATGGGAATGCCTTTCACCAGTACCATCGAGTTCATGGGCATGACACTGAGCGTTGCATGCGCCTGCGTCGTGAGATATAGGATCGTATTGACAACGATACCATTCGTCTCGATGGAAAGAAGCAGAACACGAATAAGTTAGTAGCGAAGGCAAATAGTGAGTTGCAGATTTATGCGGACCCGTTTCCATGTCATTCTGCGAATTTGATTATTGATCCTTTTGATGTTTCTCCTAAAGCCTTGACATACGTTAATGTGGTCTCGTTCACTCCTACTCCTCCCCTGTAGCCTGCGATTGTCTCGCCATATGTGATTTTCACCTCGTAGGACTTGCCTTTGAATAACAAGCCCTCTTCCCTATACATCCCTGTTTGCCTCAATGAAAACATTGTGACAGGAGTCCTAGTTGACCTCGTGAGCTGAGTGAGTGCCATTACGGAGGAGACATTGTGGCTAAATTCATTAGAGAGGGAGGAATATGAGAAAACAAAATCTATTATACATAACACGACGATATCTCTCTCGTGCCATATGGCTCTATAACTCTTTCCGTCCTATTGGGACCTAGGGTTGTGAATACAACTTTCGATGTTATTCCAGAATCTGATCTATCCAGGGTGAAGTTGGGCATCCCGTGGCTAGCTTCCATGAATGAAATTGCTTCCGTTAGTCATAAATGTTTAAAGTTCTCTCACAAAGGTGCCGTGCATGTTATGCATGACACTGGATATTAGCCATTGGTATCCCGTGGGGGTTATTCTTTGGATTATTTTTGGCCCACCTTGGTTGGTCCGTTGCTTACTAGGATGAACCTACTTTATTGAAACTACGCGAAGTACAAAACTGGGGGCAAAGGAAAGTCGAAAGTGACTCATTCGATAGTGCAGCAACAAGCTGCCTCTTCCTCTCGGAAGGGAAAGAAGAAGCCTGTCCGTGTTCAGAGCACCGCCTCTACATCACTCCTTGAAGAGGAACTTTGGGTTACTACTCCTGGTGTTCGCATAAGGAGTTTGATGGTGCCCGCTTGGCGAAAAGCCAAGATTTGGGTATTCGAGCTTCTTATCTTTCCCACGAGACCTTGGCTCGTTGCATACAGTAAGGGGAAGGGTCCTCGTGGTGAGTCCTCTATCTCTTGGCCTCCGCGGCCTACTGCTGCTCTTGCCTCTAAGGCAGTGAATGGGAAGAGGTCCGCTGTTGAGGCGTTAGAGCCTTCTCCCCCCGCTGTTGTTCCATCAGCCTCTCAACATCTCCCTCCTATTCTTGTCCAGGAGTCCCTCCCTCCACTGGAAATGGCTATGATGGATACTCCAATGGTCGAACAAGAGTCTTCCGTTTTGTCTTAGCCTCCGGCCTCTAGCTTTTGGAGTCGTAGGAACTGCCTTGTGCATGAGCGCAAGTGTCAGAGAAAGGCTCTGGCCGTTGAGCAGGCCTCCCTACAGAAGATGGAAGAGGAGCCGACAGTTCCTGCTTCGACACCTTCTATTGTGTCCTCTCCTATCCCCTTTGCTTTAGTTCCTTTAGCTTCAGTTTTGCTTTTGGCTCCCACCATGAGGGTAAACGATCCTCCACCCAAAGAGGGTGCAAGTGTTTATTGCTCCTTCAGTTGAGCTGCCCCTTCTGATGTCTCTTCTGGACATCCCGTCGTTCTCAAAACCTGTGGACATGCCGAATACCTCGGTGGTGTCTGCTGCGGTTTTCTCATCTTCCTTTGTGCTTTTTGCTTCGTCTATGGGGATTTCACATCCTCCGACGAAGCGGAAAATGGAGGATGACCCTGCTAGCAATGGGGCTTGAAAGAAGAGTTCACCGTCTTCGGAGGGTGGTTCTGCGTTGGCTTGTGTCGCCCTAGTGACGGAGGAAGCCCCGACGTCCCTGGAGTTTGTCATTGCTCCTAAGTCATTTGGTGAGCCTAGTAGTGGATATTGGGCGCCGCCTCCCTCGCTTGTCGAGTTAACACATGGCACTCTTGTGAAGTGCATGTTTAATTCTATGGACGAGGTCCAAACCCTATTAGTGATCGTCGCGATGTCGTTGATGTTCACCCCACAAGAACTAAGTGGAGAAGACCTCGAGGGGCCTTGTTCCTTGGCTCCTGTCGCGGGAGGGTTGGAGGGTTCCCCCCTTGTTATTCCGCCCTTGCAAGCTCGTCCTCCTTCCCCTTATGATGATCTAGATTGGGAGAACGGCGACCTCTTGGTTGATGAGAACTAGGGGTTCGCCTCTTCTTTATCTTTAGATTAGATTGTGTGTGTGTGTATTGTGTTTCCCCGTGCTTGCGTTATGTGTTCCTGCATGACCCTTGTCACCCTTGTAGGTGCTTGGATACAGGAGTGTTTTGTGTCGTAAAACTTCCTCTATTTGTTACATCATTCTTCCTTTGTTGTGTATTGATTTTCGACAATTGGGGAAGATGCAAAGTGTTGGGGGCATTTAGGCCTCCCTTCCATGTTGACCCAATTTTTTTATTTTGTCTTCTCGTGCCTTTCTTCATATGGGCTGATATAGTAGGGTGTTGATGACAGTTCATTTATATATTATTATATCTATTTATCTATATTTATGAGCAGTTTTGACCCCGAAATATTAGATCTCCCCTGTGTCCCTTATTCGTAATGTTATTGTCACTTTTTGCATTTTTGCTCTCTTATCTTTCGTGCTTGTTTCGTGATGTTGTGGTGCTCATGTGTTGTCCCTCGTGCGTGCGACAACATTACCACAATTACATCTCGCTATGTTCTGCGTGCCACAACATCACTTAATACTACAATGATATCTTTGAAGGGTGGTTGTTAGTATACTACTAAAAGGTTAATTCTATTCCTGTAAGTATGAGGAAAATTTTATTGTCTTATGTACTACCATTTCCCGATATCTCTCAACAACAAAACCAAGAGTTGGAAATTGGTATGATCTGTTATTTAAGACAAGTTTTCTCTCATCTCATTACTGCAAGTATCCTAGGCTATGATACAAGTTCTTTATTCCCCTCTGTTGAAATCAATGATAGAAAAATGTTTGCATCCTTCATCATGATAGATTTTGGGAGTGTTGTGATTAATGGGATCCCTTGTGCAAGCTAATTTGATTGAAGGATCTAGGTATCTCTTACCACATGTTGTTCAATCAAATCTGAATGAGTACAATTTCCCTTAAATAAAATATGTTTTATTTGATATGATTTCTTTAAACAATATCAATTTATCTCAAAGTTTGAAAGGTGAGAATGATCTTGGGATTTGTGGGTTATGGACCCATATTGTAACTTAGCATAGGCTCATATAATAATTTTGTTTTAGCTTGATTTGTATCAAGTAGGGCTACTCTAAAAAAAGGCTTAGGAGAAGAGGACCCTTAGATGAAATGATCTATTCTAGATATTACATATAGGAGTGATTTTGGTCCACAAGGCAAGGCTCACTTAGATCAATTTTGTAGGTGACAAGGTAGATCATATGTGGTATAGACTTGATTGTACAAATTACTCTTTATTAGAACAATTGTGTTCTTGCCTTGGGAAATCTTTCGATATTTTGATTGTTTGATTTCTTGATGAGTGATGATTGCCTGATTTCTTGAGGGATAGATGAATGATGAATGCTTATCAAATGTCAATGAATCATCCCTTATATTCATTTCTTGAAGGAGTCACCACCCTTCATAGTTAATGAATCACCACCCTTCATGCTTGCTCTTGATAATGATACTTCCAAGTTGATTGTGTAATGTCCCCTTCTCGTTAGCCATTCGGGACGTCGCCTTGCCTTTTTAATTCCCAAAGGCAAGTGTTGAAAACAGGGAATCATTTATTTAATTGCTTGTGTATTACCTAAGGTTGAAGTAATCTTTTAGAGGTGATAAAGGTAATTAATTAAATCATGGTAATAAGGTGATTTCGTAAAAGGTTAAAAAAAAATGACTTGAGAAAATATTTTTAAAAGTGAACTATATAAAGTCACTTTATATGGTGTTTGGGAAAAATTAAAAAGAAAAAGAGTTCACTTTTATCAGGCATTCTTGAAGAATACAAAAGAAGGGAAAAAAGAGATCATTTGATTATGAAGATTATTATCAACTTTCTCCTTCACGCGAAAAGAGCTCGAGAGCACTCTTGATGGCAGGTTTCAAGCCATGGGATTCCAGGTTTGACAGTGAAACAATTCGGTCCTAGCTGGGAGGTTTCATCAGTTTTTGTGATTTCCTACACTCTGCATTTTGTGTGCTTCATGGTGCGAGTTTGGTGAGACATTGTGTGATTTGGAAGCCTTATGATTGAAGAAACCCTAGGCGCCATTTTTCATAGCAGAAGTATTTCGATATGGGTTATTTTTTTGCTGAAGCTGCAAGTATATAAGCGGCGTGATGATTAGTGACTGAGGCGCAGTTAAACACAGCCTGAGTTAGGGTCGTTTTGCTTTTAGGAGGCAATGTGCTCCATTGAGAAGCAGATTTGTGGCTAGTGAGAGGGTCGACTGGAATATCCCAGGAAAAACGTGGTCTTAAGGAGCTGAAACGTGGGCCATTTGAAGCTACTGCACATTTCTGGGCGATTTTGGAGGTCATACAGTCACTTTCAGTCATGTGACATTGTTGCGCCAGGTCTGAGATATTCACATTCTCATTGTAACTCACACTGTTATTGCTAAATCTTTTTCATGCTGTCATGAACCTCTGATTTGATTGTCTCAGTGAGTCTATGAGTAGTCGAATAAGATTGTGATTTGGTTACAGTTGAAATCAGACTTTACTTTATTTGCTATAAAATTTCTGAATATCATTTCCTTTAAAGCAGCCAACCTTATGTCTCAGTATAAGTCTGATAAGAAATCTGAAACTGTATTTTCTGAGTGCAATTTATGAATATCCGGGCCCTAGTATAGACATACTTCGTTGTATCTGGAATAACCAATGTCACTGTTTTGCAATGGTCTGATATAAATCTGATATGCACTGCTGAGTAGTCTTGGTTGCATAATCAACCATTGTATGCACTCACAGAATCAGTAATAAGATACTGTTTATATTTAGAAGAATCCCATGATTGCTGCTGCTATTATTTGATGAAAAACAAATGTTCAAACTACAATCAATATTCAATGAACTTATCTTGCAAACTCAAAATTGGTGGTCTTAATTGACAAATGCAAAATATCAACTTGAGAACGAAAAATTATCATCCAAATTAGCAAGGCTCTTTACAGATTGTTAGATTTATTTCCTATTGATGGTGTCTTTACAAGGAGGTGATTCCCCCTTTTTTCATCTTATTGTCGAGGGAGTCATGGTTTTTTATTTTGGAAGGGTCACAACTTTTCACTTTTGGAGTTACATCCTTTCACACATCTTCACTATCCTAATTTAAGTCTCTTGCAAAATTACTTAAGGTTCTATTCTTAATTGGATCCTTCAAATGATGGTATGGATGAAATGCTCTCCCTTTGACAAATGCAAAATATCAACTTGAGAACGAAAAATTATCATCCAAATTAGCAAGGCTCTTTACAGATTGTTAGATTTATTTCCTATTGATGGTGTCTTTACAAGGAGGTGATTCCCCCTTTTTATATCTTATTGTCAAGGGAGTCATAGTTTTTTATATTGGAAGGGTCACAACTTTTCACTTTTGGAGTTACATCCTTTCACACATCTTCACTATCCTAATTTAAGTCTCTTGCAAAATTACTTAAGGTTCTATTCTTAATTGGATCCTTCAAATGATGGTATGGATGAAATGCTCTCCCTTTTATATCACAAGTTTGAGGGAGTCACACCTTTTCACTTCAATAGTTACAACTCCTCATTATTTGATTATAGATAAGTTAATTTGTTAATGCTTCTTAACTCAAGAAGCATTTTGACAAACAAAGTTGTTAACATTTTCATAATTTTTAAGCATAAAGTAATCATAAACACACATGGAGTAATCTTTGTTGGAGATATATCTGGCATGAAGCAAATACATGGATATACTTAATACATGTAGCATGCATGTGAAAGACACATAAATACACATAAGACATGAAGCATGCACATAAATACACGTAAGTCATGAAGTATACGTTTGAATACACGTGGGTCACAAAGTATACCCATGAATACACATAAGTTGCAAAGTATACACATGAATGCTCGTAAGTTGCAAGGTATACACATGAATACAAGTAAGTTGCAAAGTATACACATGAATACACGTAAGTCACAAAGTATTCACATGAATACTCGTACGTTGCAAAGTATACACTTGAATTCAAAGTATAACTTGAATACATGTAAGTCGCAAAGTATACACTTGAATACACATAAGGCACAAGGTATTACATCAATACATGTAAGTCGCAAAGTATTCGTAAGTCACCAAGTATACACATGAGTACACATAATACATAAAGTATACATAGGAAGCATGAAGCATACACGTGAATACATGTAATACATAAAGTATAAATCAGAAGCATGAAGCATACACGTGAATACATGTAATACATAAAGTATACATAGGAAGCATGAAGCATATACGTGAATACATGTAATACATAATGTTTACATAGGAAGCATGAAGCATACACATGAATACACGTAATATATGAGTTATACACTGGAAAGGTACACACATATAGAAATGCATTATTGGCCTACTTAAGAAGAAGGCTGAATAGTTAATTCTAATTAGAGTCGGTTTGTACACAGGCTGGCAGGATTAGTGCTCTGATACCAATTGTAATGTCCCCTTTGGGATTGCCCTAAATCTTGCCCTAGAATCACAAGTTTCAATGTAGTTAGGGTTATAACTTACCAATTAAACGCTTTAAGGTAAATTTGGGTTTAGATCCTACAATTATGTTAGATAACATTGGAATATAATTCATATGACCAAACATATTGAACGATGTGATTACATAACTATTAAACTACACCATATCCATAATGCATAATGGGAGTTTAGTCATAATAGAAATTGGATGGGAAACATGGTAAGTCCACCCAAAGCTATCCTAGCTAAGCCCAAGAGTGCGCAACGTCCAAACCAAGACAACTCACCTCTTGGCCCCAAGTGGCAAAAACGTCCAGACTAAGACAATTCCACCCTTGGGGTGGGCTATTTAGTGGGCAACTTGTATCTGCATTCCCTATCCATGTTGCCTTATCCATCCTTCTTATGATTGAGACTCCTTGAATCCATTCTAACAACCAGTCATAGTTTAGCTTGATAGGATAGCCTGGAAAGGGTGCCTGTAAACTACTCAACCCATCTAAGCCCAAGAGCGCGCAACGTCCAAACCAAGACAACTCACCTCTTGGCCTCAAGCGGCAGGAATGTCCAGACTAAGACAATTCCACCCTTGGGGTGGGCTACTTAGCATGGGAGAGCCCGTAATTGCATCTCCCTAACTTGCTTCCTACAACCTTACATTTGATTGATCATAGGATAAAGACATACAAAATTATATGTATAATCTATTCATTCTAAAGGAATATAATCCAAGCATTATTCATTCCACCCTTGGGGTGGGCTACTTAGCATGGGGGAGCCCGTAATTGCATCTCCCTAACTTGCTTCCTACAACCTTACATTTGATTGATCATAGGATAAAGACATACAAAATATATATGTATAATCTATTCATTCTAAAGGAATATAATCTAAGCATTAATCTATTATCTATATTCATATTAAAGAATCATAACTACTTATAAGGCTCAATAATTGCTACAAGCATCATTATTGTATAATCGTATATAACATATATATATATATATTTATAATTATATTTAAACTTACTTCCCAATACATTTCTGTCAATAGCATTTTAATCCAATAGTTCCCTTGCAATTGCTGAATCTGTTTTCCAAATTTGATTCTATTCCTTCATTGATCTGCTCGAACCTGTTCTTATTTTCTGCTGTTAATAGATTGATATATCCTTCTGTTCCTTCCCCTCTATCCTCCCATTTCAGTTTCTATTTATATATTTCAAGGGGGTGCAAATAGCCCTCTCAAAGGAGGCCACGTAGAGTAGGACGTCCTTGACAAAGGGTGGCGTCTCTTCATTCAATCAAAACATATACAACTTGTTAGTTTGAAGTGCTACCATCATGGGTCGGCTGTAGTAGCTAAGAGGGAGGTCAGCTACTTTAAGCATTGCCATATATTTCATTATGTTTCTTTCATTAATTATGTTAACATCATTAAGTATTTAAGTGCTACTATTAAAATGGAACGATTTGTTGTTTATTTACTCTAGACTCATTCAATGTGCTTTGTTAATAGTCATATCCTTGATTGTTGCTGTATAGTTGATTTAGTTTCTGCTGTAAGGTATATTGCTCAGTGAGAATATTAATAAAATAGGACATCACAATATTATAATTATAATTATATTCAATTGTTATTATTTGTATCTATATTCTTAGTATGTATTGTATTATTTATTTTATTTGTTTATTTGTATTTCAACGCTTAGTTCTTTTTATGCTCTAGTGTTCTATTTCGGGGGTATGACATATTGCAATTGAATTGATGATAAAATGTCCTCCAAAACTCTTTCATTTATATCTCATGAAGTGCCCCTTCAAACCAACGGTTACCTCCTTTCAATGGTGGTCGGCCAAACATGAATACATTATTTTTATTTATTAATTTTCCTTGTCCAAAGTGGGCACTTGAAACAAGGAGGGTCGGTCATGTTAAGTAATTTTACTTTAATTCAAATGCCACCCAAACTAGGGCGCACCTCATCAAAGGGTAGTCCTTCTTAGGGACCAAATTAAAAGCCAACAAAATAAATTTATTTCCTTATGAAGAGGGCGGCTCATAGGGGGGTTGACCTAACATGTAAAAAAATATTTTTGCATTTCTCTTTAATCCTTATGTGTCAAATGAAACTCAATCAGGGTGCCATAAATTTGCGACACGTTAAAGGCTACACATCACTGAAGTGTCCTTTGACATCAATTACAATTAATCCAACAAAAGTATCCACTAGCACCTTCGGGGCTTTCTGCCTCCTAAAAAGTGACTTTCAACACCCAGTTGTATTTCACATTGGCCTTTGCTCATTGAATACTGCCAAATAGCCCAGAGACGCACATTTCCATGGTTTGGCCAGTTAATTTTGTTTTCACATGCTTGGCATGCTTCTTGCTGATCACTGGCACTTCAAACTTGGCATTGAGATGAATGGAGCACTCCTTGACTCCTTTTGTCATTTAAAGATTGGTTGCTCATATCCAAGCATGCTCCCATAAGGATTTGGCCTCTTGAATGGTTGCAGGCACCTGAGAAGAGTGCCCCAAATGAATTATCACCACTTTTGCAAACACAATCAAATTTGCACTCCATTCTCTTCGGGCACACTCAAGACCAATTTTCTTCCCTTGGACATACTTTTATTGTTTCCTCTTACGTGGCTTAACAAACAGACAATACAACCTTAGGAATGACAGATACTACACAGATAAAATCATGGTATTCAGCTTTTATATAGAACACTTTGATAGACTGATTCATCAAAACACATGACAACTTCCAAAGGATGAAGATACGATATAATGTTAGACATAATGTTAATTTTAGGCTACACTTTGAACACATAGGCATTTATTGCTTATGTTAGTGATGTAATAACACCACATTAGTTGTATCTTAAAAGTATCTTAAAAGTTAAATGTAAGTTGCAACCACCAATGTAACTTCCCCATTCAACAAGTAGTACAAACATACACATTGAAGTATTTGCTATCTGATTGTCTCAAATTCTGTTTATGTATTCTTGCAACATTTAGTGTCAGAGGAAGGAAGTGGTAGGAAGGGTACGCTAAGTCAGAGTGAGGAAGGGCTTAGATAGGGCATGGTAAATCAGAGGGAGGAAGCCCAAAGAGAGGATATGCTGATCTAATCCATTTGAAAGGATAAGAATTCCTGGAAGGATTTGTTGGGAATGGGACTGCAAATGTTGTCCTTGGAAAAAGGAATGATTGCTGTCAAATCGTTACTCTCACTGCGAATTGCTACTGTCATGACTCACTGCAAATGGCTGCTGTCCAAATGATGTCTGGATAATTAATTGGAGGCAAAAATCAGAAATTAGTTCATGTGGAGGCAGGCAAAAGTAACAGGAAGAAACCGCTCTATGCAATCCATATAGTACAGATGAACAATGATGGTACACTCATTCAATTTAAGTGAGTTGGAGCAGTAGATTATAAGCCAAAAGCACTTGGAAGTGCCGAACACCTTCTATGTTTCTAGTTTGAAAAAAGCAATTGGAAATTTGACTGTTTCATAGATATTGCCCCCTCTGATGAGAATGGGAAGTAGATTCTTACACCTGAGGGCATCATATGGCTACCAAAAATGGAAGGTTTCACTGTGTAGGAACCGGGTCTATCCAGAATATGTGGTGCAACCGGAAGATCTTCAGAAGAGGATGCTTTGTGTGATGGACCTGACATATGTCAACAATCTTCATTGTTTATTAAAAAATTGATTGGGAACTAGTCAATTCAAGCAGAGTGGAACTGTAATGTGCCAAACTCCAATGAGAAGATTAGGAAGAGGGAAAAATAAGAAAGGTGGGATAAAGATCCAGAACAATATAGAATATTAGAGAAGATATCTACACAAATAATGGATAAATATTAAAAATAGATTTGGTTCTAGTTTGGTTGTTTGCATTGTTAAGAGATAAGGTCTGGTTTATTTTAGGGAATTAGAACAAATAAATCCATGCAAAGGCTTTAGATAGATGTGATACAGAATTTTTTGGATTGCTTTATGAACAAGCAAAGATTAGTTTTATTTAGATTGCTTTGTGATGAGCAAAGGTTAATTTAATTTATTATTAAATTGCTCTATAATCAAGCAAAAATGAGTTGTCTTTAGATCTTTTTGGGATGAGCAGAGAACAATTGTTTTTAAATTGCTTTGTGGTGAAGCAAATTCTAGTTATTTTTAGAGAAGGTTTTTTGGCCTATATGTATGGCAAGACATATTGTAATAAGGGCATGATGATTTGAAATGAAATGATGCAATTTTGCACTTCATTGAGTTGATGATCTTAAAAATTGGGAGTGGTTTACCTGTGAGGTCATACACTGTGCTGTTGAGGTCATACTCTGCTTTGATTTTTGATTGTAATTAGATTAGAGTTTCAGAATCTTTATTCTGCCGTAAAGACAGATTTTAAAATGTAGGCTCTGAAAAAACATATTTCAATTTTTTGTGAATTTTTTTATTTACAAAATTACGAGTTACAAAATTTCTGGGCTGATAGTATTAGAAGAAGCCAAGAATTGCCTTTGGAATGACTTCTTTGTTACCATAAGATAAAACTATCTCAAGGCCTTATTCAAGAGCAATGACCTCCACCTCATGATTAGTCTGTTCTGGAGTTAGACTTGAAAATGCTCCGAGCAAAGATCCTTTGTTACCCGTTAACAAACATCATGTTTGTGCATTATTTGGGTTGCCTCTTGAGGCTTTATCAAACTTTGGTTTGGAAATATTGGGGTGTACCCATCATACTTCGTTCTGGTTTACTCTTTTTGAATTTACCCCTTTAACTGGAGAGTTGTTGGCTGTTTTACTTTTAACACAATTAACAAATTTCTGCTTCTTCTGTTTAGGATGTTATGGAGGAGCAAAATACGCATATATTTGAAGAAATCCAGCGGTGGATCTACAACTCATTCTCTTCTGATGTGCAATATAAAATGAATGTATCTGCTGAAGATAAAAGCATGAATTGCACTCGCAGTAATTTAGTTGTCAAGAAGCTGCCCACTGCATTAGTTTTCATTAGTAAGCATTACTTATAAAAAGCTACTGATATTTTATTCTGGCATAACCATCTACATACACTTTGTACATATTTAATTCTACTGTTGATCATTAAGCTCATGTAGAAAATAGTTATATTCATTTATCTATTTTAAAGCACAGTCTGATACATTTATTGACCTGACATCTGCATAAATTGTGGTATGCTTGGGCAGGAAATGTGGAGTTTGTAGACGACCAAAGCACTTTTAAAGAGCTTGGCTCCTATTTGAAATCAAATAATTGCCATGTTGCTAACTTGAGACCTCAACAATTTTCATCCAGGAGTGGTATTGGGGGTTGTGTGCAAAGCTTACTGAGACAAATGGTTATGATCAGCCCTGATGTGAGTCTGTTATTTCCTATTCATGTTTGTATCGTCTGAAATTTATTGTAGTCAGGCTTTTTGGACAGTTATGATCAGCCTTAATGTAAGCCTGTTTTTCGTATTCATGTTTATATCCTGTAAAATCCTGTGTAGTCTGTGTTTTCATCATTTTTTATTGACAATTATTATTTGTTTTTTGGTTCCTCTATTATTAATTCCAGGGATAACTTTCAAGCATGTTCCTCTGGTCAGTTTTTTGACAATTTTTTTTTTTTTTTTTGCAACAGACACCAGATATGGACATATTGGCCTCTTGGTATCATGAGCCAAGCAATAGAAATCATCCTGTTGTCGTTATTATTGAGGATGTGGAACGCTGCAATTCCTCTGTACTAGCAGAATTTATTATTATGTTAAGGTATTACAGACTACAGTAATACTTCTATGAAAGCTTACTTTGGCAGATTGGAAATACAATTGTCTTAATTAGTTATGATTGGGATGTATAAGGTCTCTTAGTAAATTTAACCTCGATCCACAAACAATTCTTAGTAGACTCTTGGATAGAGAACTCTGATTGTATCCACCCAATATTGCATATAGGAAAGTGGATGATAGGTACAATGTTTATATCATAATGATTGGTAGTAGGTACAATTAAATCTCAGATCTAATCATGGGTTACAAAACATAAGGCTTATTAGGAGTGGGGTGAGGTTGTCAGGGTCCATAGGTGGTGCAAATAATTTAGTCTATGTCAATTTCTACAAAACCTAACAAATTTTTGTTTTCTTGACAACTTTCAGGCCTATGTTCTTTGTCATTTGAGTATTGGAAAGTGTCCATGAATGGCTGTTGTTTATTTTCTAGGAGGCAATGAAGAATTGTAGTATATTGTTTGCATGCTGAAGCATGTGTCCCCTAATTTGGTTAAAGGTGAAGTAACTTTTAGGATCTGTCATGTACCAGACCAATTTTTATGTTCCAGCTTTGTCTATTGTTATATCCTCTTGGTTGGAAATAGTTGACAATGTTTACATCCATTCTTTGACCAAATTTGCCTTGAGTGTAGAATAATGTATCAATAAACAAATGTTGATGTTCCTCATGAAGCTTTGAAGTAAATCCGTTGTAATCATGATATGTTTGTACATTGTGCTTCCTATTCTTGTGGAAGGAGCAATTTTTTTTGGGATTATATTAGCGATGATTGAAAGTGTGGTTCATTTGTGATTTTTTATTTCTTTGATAGTAGCTGCTCCTTTGATTATAGTCATTTTGAGGAGGGTACTCAATAGTGGGAGCCACTGTGTCGATGTTTTGGTGTTCAGGTAGCTATTATTTGCATTTTAGTTGTTTCATTGTTATTTGGTTTCTATTGTTCTTTGGGGGTAGAACATCCATGATCCCATTTGTTGTGGCACTTATGTCAATTTTTAGGATTTTGGTAGTAGAGGGAATATTGAAATGTTGTTGGAATTTTGATTATTGCCCTAGTTTTGGCTAACCAACCTCCCATTGTTTCCAAAGGTTCTCTTTCTATTGTTGATCACAACTTTATGAATTCATAGGTCACTTTCTAGGGTTTCTTAATAGGACTTGTAGAAATTGTTTTTGGGCCTCTTCACATGTGTCCTATTTAGGGCTTGTATAAAGAGGTCATATATCTCTAGATGGTCAATATGCAATGCACTTGTTGATGAATGGAGGGGTTGTATTAGTTATCATTGAAAGTGTGGTTCTTTTGTTGTCTATTATCCCTTTAATAGTAGTTGCTCCTTTGAGTATAGTTGTTTCGAGGAGGGTAATCAATAATAGTGTGAGCCATTGTGTTGATGTTTTGGTTTCCTTGATTCAGGTAGCTATTATTTGTGTTATAATTATTGCCATTGTTATTTGGCTGCTATTTTTCTTTGGGGGTAAAACATCCATGAATGCATTTGTTGTGGCACTTATGCCATTTTTTAGGATTTTGACGACAGAAGGATTGTTGTTGGAATTTTGTATTCCCCTTGTTTTGTCTTACCAACCACCCATTATTTTCAAAGGTTCTCCCTTTGTTGTTAATCACAATTTGATCAATATGTATGGTACTCTCTAGGGCTTGTAAACCATTCTAATTCATTCCCAAATTGAAAAATGATTAGCCTAGCCCAAGCGAACTCAAAAACCCTACTTTGCTTCTCTTGAACTTTTGTCAAACGCGTCGAATGCAACTTTAAGCTTGCTGGTTTGATGTTATAGTCTGATTTTTCAACTTGTAATGATGTCAAGTGGTCAAGATGCTTGAGATTTAACACTATAATGATGTATGCAAGGACTAAAGGCAAGTACAGCTTGTTCTTAACCTTCTTAGAATGCTATACATGAGCTTCTAATGAAATAAGCACTTTCAGCTAGGAGGCATTTTATCAAACAATTGTCAAGCATCCAAACTGTGATGTAAAAGGAACATTACAACCATGTATAACACCTCAACGATGATATCCTTAATGAAATGCAATCTCCTATTACAAAACTAACCTAAAATGCCAAGACTCTAGGCCTTACATCCAAAATATTATTTTTTATAAGATCTGATACACAGTGTGCACCTACAGCAGCTAACATAATGCATCTATATGATCATTAAAATGCATGCAAATTACAAAGAAATCTGATGTATAATAGCGCTGGAAGTTGTAGATGAAGGAGCCATGAATATTCAATGTGTTGTGAGTCTTTCAAGCCCAAGTTGAACTTCTCCTTCAGCCGTCCCTGTTTCAGCTTGTTGAATGCAGATATAAAATAGATCGCTGCCTTCTTATGTCTCAACAAGTATCTAATATCATCACCAGACCCTTATAAGCCAAGCGCCCCCATTAGAATGTAAAATCGTTGTGTATTGATGTTGCCATGAATTTATTTCCCACCTCTAGGCTAGCCGCCTCTGTTCTGATGACAATGATTTTTATAAAATAATTCCCAAAGATTCCAGGCCTCTATCAGCATAAAATATGATCAACAAGACCCAAGGAAGTGAGCGCCCCAAGCTGAAAGAGAAATCGATGGAAGTATAGGCTCTTGCAAGCAAAATCGTGCCTCTAATGGCGTCCCTAATGTGACTAAGTTTTTATCTTCAGAATTTGAAAATAATACTGTGACCTCCTTCCAATATTCGATGCCAAGGAAGAATGCAATGCTTTTCCAAAATTGTGCCTAGGCTGAGAATGCTTTGAATGATGCACCAAGTTACTGTAGCGGATCACTGTAGCAAATCACTGTTCATGCCACTGTAGCAGCTAACACAAATTCTGATTTGCAAGTAATAATCTTCAAAACCCTTGTAAAACTTCACCAATTTGCACAAATGAAAGGACTGAATTATCCTCTCCTCAATTTGCAACCCTTCAAGAGATCTTTCACTCCCTCAGTTATGCTATCAATAGGAAGTTTTTGTTTCCTATGATCAAAGAAGAAAAACTGCGAAAGCCCTAGGCTCCACAATAAAAATCAATCAAAATATTATTCATCAACTTGATGCCGAGAATGAGCTCTTACCTCTCTTTTTATTCTTTCCTTAGGAGAGCTGAAACACCTTCCTGGCCAATGTGGGATAAAAGATTAAATTATTCACTTAATGCACTTTAATATATTAAAGTGACTTTATTATTATAAATTCACTTAATGCACTTTAATATATTAAATAATATTAAAATACTTTATTATTATAAAGTTACTTTATAACTTTATAATAATATTAAAATATTAAATAAATCACTTAAGTCACTTAAACTTTAATATCTCTTGATGTAATTGTCTGATTGCTAAGCCGTCTGAGCCAGGAGTCGACTCTCCCTGTTCTCCATGTGATTGGATGCCCGTTTAAAAATAGAAACCCTGAACAGTGACTTACTATAAATAGTAAGTATGTGAAACTGAGTCTAGAAACAGCTGCAAAGGCCCAATCAAGGTCGACACTGCCAATATGCTCTGCTTAGGTGTCTTTCTATTAATAGGAACCCTGACCCTCCCAAAATAGTAACTTACTATAAATAGTAAGTGTGCCAATCTGAGTCAAATAACCTGTGCAAAGGCCAAAAACTGAATGCAGCTGAAGAGTAATGTCTCTAAATCATTGGTAACTGCCACAGAGGACCCTCTATCCATAACTGTTAGCCTACGAGGGTCAAATGATAGGCTAATCCTTACGAACTTTGATGCACGCAAAATGGGGACATTACATTTCTTAACGTTTTTCCAATGTAAAACTATAAAATTTCCTATTTCCACTATCTACCAAAGCTGAAAATTCAACTTTTAAATTGAGATTTTTTTTTGAAATCAAAGAATACCCTTTTGATTGAAATAGAAACAACAACATTTTTTGCATTAAATTCACATTTCCTTTTTTGTTTAAACTTTTTGCCATAATGGACTCGGACTCCTAGGAACACTTGCAAAACCAAAGATTACCTTCCACAAGAGAGCAGGGATAGAAATAATTGCTTGATTATGGTGCAATATGAATTGTAATCAAATGAATCAAAGATTGTTCATAATGTATAGATGAGGCCTAGCTTATATAGGCAAGGTTGAGAGATAGGAAAAGACAAGATTGTGATAAGTGTCTTAATCCTATGCCATGAGACAACTAAAGGATAAGATCACATGTACTAGATATTTCTAGAAATATTCCTATAGCTCTAAGTATACTTGACATGTGAACATGTGTTAAAAGGACCTATATGGTGAATTAGTTAGGTAATATACCTTGTTCACACCAACACCCCCCCTAAGTGCAATTGATGAAGAAATAAACAAATGCATGAATGCAAAGATGCATTGGTGATGCAAGGATGATGGGTCCCAAGTACTAGGCTATGTTAGGTACCCATGTACAAAAGATTTTTTCACAAACAAAGAAAACGAGAAAGCCTAGTGGGACAAAACTCCTTCGCAAAAGACAAAAATGATGCAAACAAGAACAAGTGATTTATGGCTCTCAACAAGAGAAGGATGAGATCCATCATAAATATATAATAGATATCCCCGCACAAGAGAGTGTAAGAGAGGGGGACCAACCACGTCAAGGCCCCAGGTCACGGAGACCCAAGAAAGGAAGGCTGCCCTAATTTACCTCACTCTAAAGGGATGTTTTGGGAATAGGGATCGAGAATGATGAGGACTATAAAGTACTTAAATCATTCTATAGATCCAAACTTTAGTTTAGGCTAGGCGAGTTGGTTTTTGGAGTCGGTACTGTGCCTCAGATAGCTTTCTGTCTGAGGATGGCAACGCGGCGTGTTGGCGTCTCTCGGGCACATTGGTGTTTGTATGGTCAGAAAATAGTGAACACAATACAAACTACTCAAAAACAAACTAATCGACCTAGCTGGTTGGTTTCGATGGGAAAAACAAAATAATGAAGTAAGATAGATACAAACAAGATGATAAAGCAGATGGATAAAGGTTAAAGTAATAAAGATAATCTCACAGAAATGCACATTCGCCAACTAGCTCCACACGCTTTTTCACTTGTACACAAGAAGGAAGGGGGAAATTGTTTTGGCTGTATAGGGGTTTGCCTTAGTTTAGACCCCCATTTTGGTGTTTCCACCTCCACGGACAACCAAATAGCAACGAGATAGAAATATATGGTAAAGAAGTAAAGAAGGTAGGAATGCAAATAACACTACAAAACAATAAAGAGCTACTCAACCAAATCACAAAGGAAAGGAGGAAAACTTTACCACCTCCACCAAGAGCTCACTAGCCAATGGAGGAGAAAGAAGGCTTGAACAATCACCACAACCTCAACCGCGATGAAGGGATGTCTCACAAAACCTCAAGCTCATGCTACAATGGCTTGCTTCACACTTGCTTTGTGGAGTTGACGGAGTGTTGTTGTTGCAATGGAGTGTTGAAAATGCTAGAAGTGCTTGAGAATGTGAAAGAAGGATGGATTGAATGCTTAGAGGTTGCAAAAAGAGATGAGTTGAATGAAGAATAGATGAATTTGAAGGAGAGGGAAGAATCTACCATTTTTGGGGTTGGTTGGTCGAAGAGGGACGTTACAAATCGATCCCAATCAAAAGTGTAACGCCTCTGCCAACTTCAAACGTAGGGATCCATCAAGGACGTAAGTGCGCCACGCAGATGTTTGCGGGCCGCGTGCGTGTACCTGACAAATATTTTTCTACTGACACAAAGGACAAATGCCAAGTGGAAGGAAGGTAGCTTGCTGATGTGGAATTTTGCCTTCAGACTTGGTTTTCTAAGGTGAGGATGTGTAAAAGGGGAATTTGTGTAAGGGGTGCAAATTGGCTCCTATACATTTTGCTCCCACTTTAGCAAGCACGATACTGATGAGTGCTTCGGTAAAGTAGATCAAAGAGGTAGTAGGGTTAGAAATGTATACCTGTACTGTCGAGGAAGCAGACAACAATTTGGCGAGCTCGAAAGTGTAGGGTAGGCAAAAGACTCCATAGGCTCGCAGATCTATGAAGCTATAGAATGAAAGTGTCTTATAGGCCTGCAGACTCACAAGAAGGTGACCCCCAAGATCTCTCACATGAAGGAAGCCCCAAGAATTAAGCGCCTCATAGGCCCGTAGACCTGCAAGGAAGGTGTCCTCCAAGATCTCTCACATGAAGGAAACTCCAAAAGAAGTGCCCTACAGGCCCGTGGACTTGCAAGGAAGGTGTCCTCCAAGATCTGTCACATGAAGGAAATCCCAGAAAAAAACGCCCCATAGGCCCGCAGACTTGCAGGGAAGGTGTCCTCCAGGATCTCTCACATGAAGGAAACCCCAGAAAACACGCCCTACACGCTTGCAAACCTGCAAGGGAGTGACCCCCAAGATAACTCACATGGAGGAAGCTCAGAGGAAGTGCCTTACAGGCCCACAAACCTGCAAGGAAGGTGTCCTCCAAGATCTCTCACATGGAGGAAACCCAAAAAAGGAGACTCTATAGAGTTGGAAAATGGCTTTCCATGTACACCTACAAAGTGACGTGTTTACCCGTAGATAGAACATGTTCGAAAGCAACCACACAGGCAAGTAAGTAGATAGTCACGCATACCGTCGATAGATTGGAAAGTATTCAAAGCGGTCCCTCGAGAACCCGGTTTGTAGAAAGGGGGCCACTCAAGGGACGTGCTGTTTTGGAAGTGCGAAAGAGGTGTTTTTTCTCAAATCGATTCAACACCAAGGAATCCTTTTGAAAGATGTTCACTTCATCAAGGAATTCGAAAGGAAGAAGATGTCCCCTTGTGAGGGGAATGTCAAAGTTGCTTCCTCCTCAAAGGAAAATTCTCAAGTTCTTTCTTTGCGAACCGATGATGAAGGCAACACGTTCCGTTAGGGGTCCAAGTTGAGAATACGATTCTTTGAAAAAGTTTGCAAAGATTCTTGAGAAAAGATTCGTTGGCAACGAATACATTTTCTGAAAATCAAAGTGTTATAGAAATGATGTTGTCACATAAGAGAGGGACAACTCAAGCAAAGAAGAGAGAAAGATAAGAAAAGAGCGAAAAAGAGAATCACAAACAAAGGGCACAGTTATGATTTGATATTTTGGGGTCAGAATTGCTCATATATATATATATAAGTGTAATAGTAGTAGATAAATGAACTGTCATCAGCTCCCTACTATATCAGACCATGTGAAGAATGCATGAGAAGACAAAGTAAAAATAAAAATTTGGGTCAACATGGAAGGGGAGCCTAAATGCCCCCAACGCTTTGCATTGTCCCCAATTTGTCGAAAATCAATCACAAACATGGAAGAATGATGATACAAATAGAAGAAGGTTTACGACACAAAAACCATGCTTATATCCAAGCACCAACAAGGGTGACAAGGGTCATCCAGGAAAACATAGCACAGTCACAGGGGGGACACATCACAACACACACACACATCTAATCTAAAGATAAAGAAGAGGTCTTCCCCCTAACACTCATCAACCACAAGGTCATCCGCTTCCTACTCTAGATCATCGTAAGGGGAAGGAGGACGAGCTTGTAATGGTGGAATATTAAGGGGAGGAGCTTTCGACCATCTCGTGACAATGGCTAAGGAAGAAGGCCCCGCAAGGTCTCCTCCACTCGGCTCTTGTGGAGCTATGGTCAACAATTTTGTGAAAATCGCTAACAAGGCCGAAACATCATCTAGAGAGTTAAACATGCACTTTGTTGGAGTGCCATGTCATACCTCAACGGATGGAGAGGGCTGTGCCCAAGGTTTACCGCTCGGCTCATTGAGTGACTTGGGAGCGGTGATGAACTCAAGGGAAGTAGGGGATGGTTTTGTTACTAGGGTGGAATAGGCCAGCGCAGGACCACCCTTCGGAGAAGGTGGGCTCCTCTTACGCCCTCCATTGTTGGAAGGGCCATCCTCCATCTTCTACTTCGTTGGGGGACGTGAACTCCCCACAAACGAGGTAAGAGGTGCAGAGGAGGAGAAAACTGTAGCAGATACTATCGAAGTGTTTGGAATATCCACGGGTTTTGGGAAAGGTGGGACGTCCGGGAGGGACATCAACAAGGGTGGCTCCACCAAAGGAGCGACAAACACCTGCACCTTTTTGGGGTCAGATGCATTCGTACTCACAGCGGAAGTCGAAAGCGAGATTGAACTAGATTGAATGGATGCAGAGGGGAGGAGAGAGGAGGATGTAGCAGGAGGCCCTGAGGTAGGGGTGGTCATCTCCTCTTTCTTCCTTTGTAAGGTGGCCTGCTTAGTGGTGAGAGTTCGCCGGTGCTTGCATTCACGCGCAAGCGGTTTTTGTGACTCTTCGAGCTAGAGGCTAGAGGTTGCAAAGGAATGGAAGACTCCTGCTCAGCCATGGGAGTGTCCACCACTGTTGTTTCTAGTAGAGGGATAGGCTCCTGTATGGGAGTAGGAGGAGCAGGTTGAGCAGCAACGGGGGGAGTTGGCTCTAGTGCCTTGACAATGGGCCTCTTCTTGTTTATTGCTTTGCGAGCAAAAGTGGTAGGAGGCCGTGAAGGTCGGGACATAGAGGATTCCCCATGGGGACCTTTCTTCCTACCATACTGAACGGGCCTAGGCTCCGTGGGTAGAACAAGAAGCTCAAACGCGGGACGCTTGGGCTTTCGCTAAGCGGGCACGATAGGATTCTCTAGAAAACGCAAAACAAAATTTGATGGCACCATAGCAAGGCGAGAGGGAGTGTCAGGCTGAACAACGGAAGAGAAAGGAGGAGGATCTCGGGACCGCTTCTCTTCTTCCCTTCTACGTGCCTTGGCGACATCACTGTCAGCTTTTAAGCAAGTCCTATGTGAAACAACATAAGGTGATGGAGGGTATCTCACTCTCTACGTTAAGCGCCCTCTCTTGCAATTTTGATAAGTTCGATACAAGAGGTCCTTCCTAGGCGGAAGAGGACCAATAGGCGCAGGCCAAGAGTAATCCAAGGAGTAACTACGATGCTCAACTTGTGGTCTACAACCAATGTCGTGGATCACATGTATGAAAACCTCATGAATGAATTTCAAACATATGTGTACAATCGAGGGAACTGCATTCATAGCTACCAGTTAGGGGATACCCAGCTTCACTCAGAAGAGTTTAGACCCCGGGATTATATTGAACAAAAGATTCATGGATTTAGTTCCAACCAAAACCAACAAGACTATACTACACAAAGGCGGTATGGAAAGTCCGTCATGTGTGCGAATGGTGCTCATAGGTGCATCATATGGTGCTCATAGGTGCATCATACGCATCTTTATGCAAAAAGTTAATTAGCATGATCTCCTTAGTTATGATATTTACTTGAGATGTCGGATCAACGAGAATACCTGCTACGGTGTTTTCGTTGATTCACGCTGGGATGTAGAGAGGAGATGGTTGTCTATTAAAGCCCATCGGCAGATCCTGTGATGTGAAGGTTATACCGGTACCACTGCTCATAAGTTGCAAAGAGGGGATAGGTTGATGCAAGAAAGAGGCCATCACATGCACTAAACGACACTCTCACAAAGCCCTCCAAAGGTTGCAAGGTAGGACAGTGACCCAATTATGGTTTCGTTGCGCAACACTTTCAGAACCTTTCAACTATGCCTACTAGGGGTCGCAGGTTGGGTTGTAAGGCGAAGGCCTCACAACACTCACACCTACAACACTCCTAGAATACGAGGAAAGGAACTTTTAGTATCTCCAAACGGAACCAAAATGGTTCACGTTGGGTTCACCAAAAATGTGAGAGGGGGACTAACCATGTCAAGGCCGCAGGTCATGGAGAGCCAAGAGCGGAAGGCTGCCCTAACTTACGTCACTCTAAAGGGACATTTGGGGAATAGGGATCGAGAATGATGAGGACTATAAAGTACTTCAATCACTCTACATATTTGAACTTTAGTTTAGGCTAGGCAAGCTGGTTTTTGGAGTCAGTACTGTGCGTCAAACAACTCTCTGTTTGAGGACGATAGCGCAGTTTTGGGACATCAGCGTGGCGCACTGGTGTCTCTTGAGTGCGCTGGCATCCGTGCGGTTAGAAAAGAATGAACACAATATGAACTACTCAAAAACAAACTAATCGGCCTAGCTGGTTGGTTTCGATGGGAAAAACAAAATAATGAAGTAAAACAGATACAAACGAAGATGATAAAGCAAATAGATAAAGGATAAAGTAATAAAGATAATTTCACAGAAATGCACGTTTGCCAGCTAGCTCCACACGCTCTTTCACTTGCACACAAGAAGGAAGGGGAAAATTGTTGGGGCTGTATAGGGCTTTGCCTTAGTTAGACCCCCGTTTTGGTGTTTCCACCTCCACGGACAGCCAGATAGCAACAAGATAGAAATATACGATAAAGAAGTAAAGAAGGAAAGAATGCAAATAACACTAGAAAACAGTAAAGAGCTACTCAACCATATCACAAAGGAGAGGAGCGAAACATTACCACCTCCACCAAGAGCTCACTAGCCAAGGGAGGAGAAAGTAGGCTTGAACAATCACCACAACCTTGACCGTGATGAAGGGAGGTCTCACAAAACCTCAAGCCTACACTGCAATGGCTTGCTTCACACTTGCTTTGTGGAGTTGACAAAGTGTTGTTGCTGCAATGGAATGTTGAAAATGTTGGAAGTGCTTGAGAATGTGAAAGAAAGATGGATTGAATGCTTAGAGGTTGCAAAAAGAGATAAGTTGAATGAAGAATGGATGAATTTGAAGGAGAAAAAGGAAGAGTTTTCCGTTTTCGGTGTTGGTTGGTTGAAGAGGGACGTTACAAATTGACCCCAATCGAAAGTGTAACGCCTCTGCGAACTTCAGACGTAGGAATCCGTCAGGGACGTTTGTGCGCCGTGTGTGCGTACCCGACAAATATTCTTCTACCAACACAAAGGACAAATGCCATGTGGAAGGAAGACAACTTGCTGATGTGGAATTTCATCTTCGGACTTGGTTATCTAAGGTGAGGATGTGTAAATGGGGAATTTGCGTAAGGGGTGCAAATTTGCTCCTATACAGAGAGAAAGACTAAGATTGTAGATCCCCCCCATAATGAAGTAGCTTCTGTGCTAATGGTGAATGCTTGAAGACGAAAGACAATCCAATGCCTACAAGCAACATTCCTCCCCTTGGGAAGAAACAAGTCCAATGGTGTGTGTAGAAGGAGCTCCAACTCCAAGAAGAGAGATGAGTGAAGTCTCATGATATGTCTCTGAAAACTGATGAAGTGTCTCCATGTTAGAGTACACCATAACAAAATCAGGTGCTACCCTAATCAAAGAAGGTGACAAATTAAGACTATGTGGAAACTCATGAACAACAATCTACAAAGAGAATTAATAGTTGTGTTTTAAGTGACTTTAACTATCATCAAAGAGGAAGTGGATATCCTCAAGTGTGTCCTCCAAATATTCAATATGAGAATCACATAACAAATCTAAAATACCTTTCAACTTTCAAGTATTGATCCCACAAACATGAATTTGAAAGACTATGATCATCCTACTAAACTGAAGTATTGGAAGTAATGGCAACATTGAAATCCGAAGTAGGTTGTGGAGGAGATGGAAGCTCAACACAAGTCTTAAGAACACCAAAGTTCAGTTCACCAAACTTCTCTTCAGTAATATGATTCACACTTGATGTATGAGTGTGAATACCAATCAAGGGAATTGCATCATCATCAGGAGCAAAATGTGAAAAGCCATACAAGTTAGATGAATGATCAACCATCCAAATTGCAATGATCTCTGTACTCCCCATGTCCTTGATGATCACTAAGTCAGGTGTGAACTCAATTGTTTTATTTGTTGCACCATGTGCAATTTGATAGATGGAAAGGAGATTAGGTGACAAGGATGGAACACAAAGTACATCATTGAGAGGGCCTTATCCCATGTCAATAGAACCTTTCCCACCAACAAACATATATGTGTTGTTCCCAATCAAAATGTGTAGTGAAGGAAAAGGCTCAAAAGAAGAGAATATATCTTGTGATGAAGTGATAAGATGAGAGGCTCTAAAATCAATAAGTAAGATATCTCCCTGACTTTGGACTTGTAGATGCCAAGGGTGCTTTGCCTTTCATTTTATCTATTACATTTGCTGCTCCATCTATTCTTGACTGTGTAGATGATGATGATGAGGGTGTCAAAGAAGAGGACATTCATGAAGGCAATTGAATGTGCTTTTGAAGAATGTTTGCCAACTCATCAATCCTTTTTTCATAATACTTAGCTCATGACGTCCCAAATTTTTTCAATATGCACATTTGGTCCTCTCCTTATATGATTACCTTGTGGAAGATGAAGAGAACTTACAGGTGTTATGTGATGGTGATTCCTTGGCTTGCTCATTGTGCTTTAAGTCTTGATTGTTTTGTTTCTTTCCTTTGCTATTTGAAGTCTTTAAATCTTTTGTACTTTGATTAGCGATAGGAGTTGGTGGTTTGGAAGACTTTAAGGAACCCATGTGTACTAACTTTGCTTGCACCCTTGTAATGTCCCCCTTTTTAGCTCGTTTTAGTTTCCTGATGGTTTAGCCTATTATTTGACCCTCATAGGTTAATGGAGTTGGTTAGAGGGTCCTGTGTGGCAGATACTTGGTTCTTAGTTGCACTTGGTGGTGTTTTTCTTCTCCGGAGCATGGTATTGTTCGGGATTGGCCTTTGATGGTGTTTCAGGATTCAGTTATGCACACTTACTATTTATTCTAAGTCACCTGGTTATTGGAGTCCAATATTTCTATTTATGGTAAGGCACTTGGTTTTGTAGTGGATGCAGTGTTTGACCTCCAAGTTTAGACAAAATGGCAAATGATGATTTAAGTGGGAGATATATTATTTAATTATTATTAAAGTTTAGCTTTAATAATAATTAATTATTTTAAGAGTGCATTATAAAGTTATATTTTAACTTTATGTCAATGGGGCCATTTAATGACTTAAAAGTCAATTAATGATGCATTGAAAAGGGCGCCTGATTAATGAGAAACATTAAAGTGCAACAAAAGCAACATGAAAATATATTTTAATGAGTTAAAATCTTTCTTAGGGGTCAAGCCAATTCATGAGTCATATAAAAGGCATCCAAAAAGCAAATTGACTCATTCTATCTGCATTTTACACTTGGCTTTTTGTGAGTTTGGCATTGTAAGAAGAAGAAACCAGGGTTTCTGCTATTTCTTGGCTTTGGAGAGTATAGCGTCTTCATAGTTACATCTGCCTAACTTTGTGAAATAACTTCTGAAGGTTGCAAATCAGATTGGCTAGATCCCATAGTCATACTTGGGCTTATTTGTGAAGTTTTATAAAGGGTTTGAGGTGGATGTTGGTCTGAATCAGAAATCTGAATGCTGATGATAGTTTTCAATGTTTAATACACCTTGCTGGGCCGTACTTTCTACCCTTGCCAGGCCGTACCAACCTCTACCAGCTGGGCCGTACAATCCAGAAGCTAGGCGTTTTCTTCCTTGACTGAAACACCTTGTGTTTGGGGCAGAAAAAGACTTCTTTAAGGGCGGCCAGGTCATATCAGCAAGTAGGTTGCAATATTTTGGAGGAGAATCCTATATCTCAAGCTAGGCGTCAATTCTTGGGGTTTACCAGTCTGCTGATAACAATTTCCAGTTCGCTGCTATGCAATCTCAGACTTGTATCATTTAGCTTTGGACTCCGGGTATAAGTATTTGGTTAATGAAATGTAATGGCATATCTAATTTGAATTGAAATGCTAAATCAGATTGGAAGCTTATGGTATTTACCTTAGCGTTTAGTAAATTTTAATATCTGTTGGTTCATATATTATATGCTGCATTTACCTGGCAAACTTCCTTCGAAAGTAAAAAAATAAACATCACTTTGAAACCACAAGAAACCATATACTGGCAGTTTTCAGTTAGTGGATATCTCATCAAGGGGTGGGATATTACATCCCTGTTTAGTGATGAAGCAAATACATCAAGTTAAGGCATCTTAAATGTAGTACCAAGAACATCCATAGTGGCATATAATGTAGAAACAAAAAATGAATAATCAGGACCAAGTTTGGCAAGGATGGAAAGAATCAATTGGTTTTCCTCTTTCTCGATACCACATCATTTCAATTGCAATATAAGAGAATTGAGCTTGGTGAAGACGTTTTAGATATTCTCAGAATCTATGGGATTTAAACAAATGAGTTCATTCTCCAATTTGAAATGTTTCATTTTATCTTGCTTTCCAAATAGATTCTCAATGTAGTCCAAATCTCATTTGGTGTTTTGCAATATTCAACATGAAAACAAAGATTAGGAGAAATTGATAGACCATAAAGTTTAGTAGGTTTCATCTTTCCTATCAAGCCACTTTCTCTTTTCTACAGCCCTTGTGGGTTCAGGATCTGTATCAAATGTGATCCTTTGTAACTTCAATATGAACAATAACAATTCCATTTGTGACTTCCACTCATAGTAATTATATGGAGTAAGAGGAACAATTTTAGGCATTTCCATGATGAAAGTAGAAAATATGATAGAGGAACAACAATATACCCTTCAGAATACAAGCAATCAACCCCTTTGTTTTAGAAAAAAATCAACTTTTTTGCAAATTTCCTAAAGGATAAACCAAAGTATAAGATCTAACTTCAAATTGGAATATTGTAGTTTGGTAAAAAATATGAAAAAAGTGCATGTATAGATTTTTAGAGCTCCTTAATACCTTTCTGGTGTTGCAAGAATTGTGAAAATTGGAGATCCAAACAAAAAGTTGAGTTCAGAAGCCAAAAATGATGATCTAACTTCAATAGGTGATAAAATGCACCAACAACAAAATTTGATAGTTAGGCCTGTACCATTGGAAAGTACATGGAACTAGCTTTTTGACGGTTAGAAGAAGTTGAATATTTGATATCCTGGCAAAAAGTTGTCTCCTAAAAGAAAGCTGCCTTATGAGGGGATGGAGATGGCCAAGGCAAGCCCCATGGTGGCATTGACCCGTTATTGGTGGATGTGGGCGGCTCAGGAGGAGGGCATTTGGCTATTGGAGAGGCATGCAGGTTGTGGTTTGGAGGATGAGCACATGTAGTGGGATATGAGTGCCACTAAGGCGGTGATATACAATGTTGGGCCGCTTAGGTGACAAATTTTGGTGGTTCTTGCTCCCAAAGTTATGGAGAGGTGGTGGTCAAGGGCAATGGGTTTGGTTGTGTTGGTTGTGGCTCTCTTGTGTTGGGGTTTAACCCCCCTATGCTTGGGCATGCTCATTGGATCATGGGCGCGTGTGACCTTTGACTTGAAAAAAGCTCTACGAAACTTTAAAAAACAATTTTTAATTTAAAAAAAAATCCTATACGTTTGATGAGAGCATTGGTGCAATTTGGCATAAAAGCAAAATATTTCTATAGAATATGTTTAATTTTGTTGATGGTATAGTTTGAGGATGTTTGCAAAGCTTTGTGATTTGTACAACCAGCCCATATGGTACGGATTGATATAAGATCACATGGATTGTTTTCATCCAAAAATTTGCAACCCCCATAAAAA